>VXAY01001426.1:1739466-1972202 GCA_013399855.1 Oxyruncus cristatus | reverse complement strand
CAGAGCCGCCCGCCGAGCCGCGCTAGCCGCCCCCAGCCCGCCATGCCGACACCGGGGCGGGGCCGCCGCCGCCGCCTTCCGCGTCCGGCGCTGCAAACCTTCCGTGCTGCCCCGGACAGAAGGTTCCGGCCCGCGCAGGCGGGGAGCTCCACAGTCAGCGTGAAAACTCCCGAAAGAGCCCAAAGTCGTAGTCGTGCGTCATCCTCTGGCACCAGCGGCTTCCCAGACGGGATGCGGCACCCGTGGCCGATGGGGCTATTCTGACCCGGAGGGAACATCTCACCCAAGGGGGTGATGGATGAAGACACGCTGAAATAGGCACCGTTCACACCCCACCCCTCCCAACCCTTCCATCCCTCCCATTGCTCCTGTGCCTGAATTCCTGCAGGGAGCCAGTGAAATCCAGCAAATAAGTGTCAGTAAGGGGAAAGTGGCAGCTGCAGGTGGAGTTTTACCGCCGGTGAGCTCCACTTAGCCACACAAGGTTGCAGGAACACGGACTCAAAGCCTTCCTCCACTACACAGGTGTTGAGCAGATGCTTTGGCGGGGGGGGAGGAGGGTGAGGGGGTCTGGGAAGACGCGTCTCTGCTTTGTGAGATATCTATAAGATACGGAGCTTAGCAGCCTCATTTGTTTTCTCCCAGGTACCAAGTGACAGGATACGACAAAACGTAGCTCAGGTTGTGCCAGGGGAAGTTTAGATTGGATATTGGGAAAAATTTCTTCATGGAAAAGGTGGTTAAGCCTGTCTAGAGAAGTGGTGGAATCACTATCCCTAGAAGTGTTCAAAAACCACGTAGATGTGGCACTTAAGGACATGGTTTAGTGGGGGACCTGTCAGTGCTGGGTTAACTCGATGTTGGAGGCCTTTCCCAACCTTAATTATTCTATGACTCTGATTCTCGGTGCTCCATGCAAGTGGAGGCCACGTAAGGGAGGAAGGGCCACATTTATGGGAAGTAAATTTAATATTGCAGGCAGCGAACGTTACTGGTAAAGTTACAGTGGGTGGGTCAGGCAGCAGGTTTCTGGGCAGCCTGGCACACCTCTGACATTCTGGCCGGTAGGATAGTGAAGGGGTATGAACACAAGATTCCCTTTCAGTTTCAATAGAAGTCTCTTTTTTAAAAGACACCTGAGCGTTCATCGTGGTCAGCTGACATCTGTCATGGCTTCTCTTTACCCTGCTACTCCCTCTTCTCCCCCACTGTGCTCTCTCTCTCTCTCTCTCTCTCTGTGTGTATTGCACTTGATGTTTGTGGTCAGCTAACCAGATCCGAGAGAGGCTGCGTGCACCTCTCAGTGGTTAACTGAGCAGAATTTTGCTGTTCACACCCAAAAATATGATCCAGAAAACTACCAGCAGCCTACATAAACATCCCTTGTCCCATGTTTACTTCTTGTCCGTTTAAGACATAAACACAGTGTGTTCAGAAAGGCATCTCCCAAGTTCACAGTTCAATGGATATTTCCTCTATGAAGTTGTCATCTCCGTTATCACAGTGATCACTGCATCTTTTCCCTCTCTCCCTCGCCTTAAGAACAGAACAGGGAGGTTGCTCAATTTAATGCAGATGTGTTTTCTAATGAGGTCCATCAGTAGCTTATGCTGCTGCTTTGTATCAGGGGGAAGAATGAACCTAAAGATGATAGAGGTGTTAACTCCCAATTTCTAAGTGCTGGGACAACCTACAACAGTGCTTTCCCTACCAAAGCCCCAGGAAGTAGAAAAATGCTATTTGCTTCCATTTTTAAGATGGGAAACCAAGGCACACAGCAATATTAAGTGATTTGCCAAGCCATGACAGATGTTCCAAGCCAGAGAAGAGGGCTCCCTTGATGCCCTCACCTGAAGCTAGCCTTGTTGCCACAGTATAATGCTTTTCTCGTGTAGCATGCTGCACAGCTGAGGTGACACAGGCATGCACTAGTAAGTTGGAAAGCAATACATGGGCAAACATACATTTTGAAGAAATAAGTTTTAATGCTGTACTTCTTGTAAAATATTATTTTTTTTTTTTTTTTTTTGCATGCAGCTTTTCATGATGCTAAAGAGGCATGAACTTCATGTGTGTAGGGGGAGTGGGTGTAGCAAGATGACTGCAACTCTGAATGCAATCAGATGGCAAACTCTAATCAGTGGGACAAGAGTTCAAGTGTCTCCCGAACGCAGCAATAAAAGGCTTTCTGCAAAGCAGTTGAAATGACTAACACTTTTTTGGAAGGAAAGAAGAGAAAGAAACATTACAAAATAACCTTCCCCACCAGTCTGCTACCTTGGGTAGTCCTCAGAATTGCAGGAATGAGGAAATGGAAACACTTTTGGAATGGCAGCCTTCCCAGGAGAGAGGTCACCTAGGTTTCACCTGATCAGTTTGGAGGATCTCCCCAACTCTGAAAGGAAATTGGAAAAAAGAGAAAAGAGGGGGTGGGCATGCAGCCCATTAATGGTTTGCAGTGAATGCTTCAAGAAAATGTGCAGCTAGGAGGACTATTATCACTCATATAGCTTTAACTGCTGAAATTGCCTCCGGTGTAGCTCAACTCCTCAGCTCAGGACTGCACATACAAGTAAGACCTATAAGTGAAGGATGAATGGTGATATAAACTCTATATTGTGGCAAAATGGCACTTCCCATAAATAAAGGAAAAAAAACAACCTGAGAAGTGTAAACCTATCCTAGGAATCCTCTGGCTTATCTTTCCTATTAAAAAAAACCCCAAAAAAGTGGATGTAAATGTCATAATGCTTTGTGACTGAAATGTCCATGCTACTTAGGAGTAAAGGAGTTTGTCTAGTAACTCCTTCATGCTGGAAAGACTGGACATAGGTTCAGATTTACATAGGAATTGTGACTGAAAGACCCATAATCTTAAGTGAGGAATATCTATCTGAATAACAAGTTGAGTTCTTTCTGGGAGTTAGCCATGACCTGTTTGAGCAGCCAGAGAGCCAAACTGAAGGACATAGCTCTGTTTAACTCACCAGCAAAGAACTTAGTGCAATACAATAATGAAGCTCACTTAAACCACATGCTGTTCTATCACAATATTTGGTGTCTGGGTAAACCCAAGGGATGCAGTTGAGTATTGCAGAGCTTTTGTCACACAAATCTGCACAGAACTGGAGCCTCTCACCTGTGTGTTTGTTGGAATATCACCTCTGCAACTTGCAGCAAGAGTTGGCTTAGACCACTGTTCTCCACTGCCCACTGCAGGTCTCTAACAGATCAAACTTGAAACCTTTTAGCTGTCATCAGTTATGTACTTCTGATATTTGGGGACTGTTTAAAAGATGTTTTAAAACATTACTATTATTATAATTTTGGTTTTCTTTCATACTTGTAGACTCTTTCATCAAATGCTATAGAACACAGTATTGCTTATCATGGTAAGAACTTCACATGGATAGATTGTTCCTTAGGGTAATAAGCGTTTGGCAATGTATTAGTGCTTTTTAAAAATTGTTGTAGACCTAGTTTCCCCTAAAACCCAAAAATACAACTCCGTGCAGTATCTGGCTCAAGAATAATAGATGTTAATGTATTTTGGGATAATAAGGTCCTTGGGTTTTCTGGGACTTCTGGATTTTGAATTGGGTTTGAGAGACAGTAAAAAGGAAGGCAGGATTACATTTGGCAGAGAAGATATTTTAGATCATCAATTATCTCAAAAGGACAAGATACAATATATTTTAAAGGAGTTTTCAGAATTTAAAATGACCCATCAAAAGGCAGTAGAAGTTTAAGTTTTCACTAAAAAATCTGCAGGAGAAACTGATGGCAGTTCAGCCTAAAGGCAGAATCGCCTTGCCAAAACCCTAAGTAGATAAAACAGGAGAAAAATATGCTATTTCAGAGATATATTCACATACCTAATGATATTACCCTGCAAAAAGTCCATACTATTTTATTGCACAGAGTAGCTTAGAGCAATGAAAATAACATTCAAAGCCGCATTAGAAAGCCTTTACCATATGGCTAGTTTTGTCTTCTGTGCATCCTACACCAACTCACCACACTATTACCTGACTGTTTGACATGCTGAGATCTGCATATATTGAAGGAGATTTCCAATTGATTTTTCAGTATCGTGGAGGTGTCTCTCCAAATACCTGGAGGGCTGCTACATAATTGCTGGCCTATATTAACCACTGATAATGATTTCTTTTTAAGTAGACAACATTTATAATTAGGATTGTGTGAAGTAAATAGAAAGATCTGCAGCAACTGTGATTCTCTTGAGGCACTTATAGAGACCAACTACACACATGAAAATGACTGATGGTTTATACAGCTCAGCAGACAACAATCTGTTGATCTCTGCATTTTATGTGAGGCTACATTATAGAAGCACCTTGTAACACCTCTGCTAATGAAGAGCTGTAACTGCCCAATTCTGTGTAACCATAAACACTTCAAAAATCAGTTTAGTCAAAGATCATATGTACCAGAAGAACAATTTATCTGATTCCTAATTTTTCCTCGCTGAAAGCTTTTGTTTACTTTCATTCAGTCTGGCAAATAACAAAGAAGAGGCTTAACCCTTCCATGGCTGTACATTACATCCCTAAATACATATCCCAAAGTAAAGTAATACTCTTTACATGGTGAGAACACCATCATGCCTCTGGGCATCTCAAATCACGTTTCAAATATTGAAGTACTCCAGTATTATTGTGAGATATTTATGAATACATGGCAGTGACCTTCATTTTACAGAGGAAGAATCTGAGGTGCAGAATAGTTAAACAACTTGGCCAAGATTACAAAGTAATGTAGTGGAGGAGCAAAGAACACAGAGTCATTGATTTGTCAGTCATGTGCTTTAATGGCTCAAAAATGGTCCTTCTGAGAATAGCAAAGGAAAGAAAGGGGAAAATGGGAACAAGAAACTTGAGATGTTGTAGACTAGAATTAAGATTTGTTGACAGAGTAGTATATGAGATATAAAGGAAGATTGCAGTAGCTTCCAGATGAAATAGATCGACAGAGGGAGGGTAATCTCTCAAATGAAGTGCCAACCATTACGTGGAAATGTGGATTTGACATCTATCAGTTGGGACACCTCCAGACAACTTATACCCATGACTAAGAAATACTGGCTGCTGTTCAATATCTGATCAGCTGAAGGAATTTTTACCAGCAAGCATGAGTGATTACGCTGCAGGATACAAATGGAGCAGAACTGAATGTGCTGAGGAGACAGCCCCATGTATCTTGGCTATCTCACTGCCTTCATTTCATAGTACAAAATCTTCAATCAAAGCTGATCCCATGGAAGTTACTTCTAAAGGAGAATCAAGGAGCTAGAGTTCCACATTACCTGCAAACTCATTTAGAAATATGTATTTCTAAAACAAAATCCCTTGCTCACAGGGGAGGTTTTGCAAAATATTCAGCACTGGCCCAAACCAGCTTTTTCTATCAACAGAATGTTTTCGGTTTGGTAGGAGCATAATTTGTCCAAAGCCATGCCCTTTGGACAATCCCACACAAATTACTTTTTGGCAAGTTTTATCCTTAGCTTTTAACAAGTCACATTCTTTCAGCAAAAGAAGAAGCCAAAATTCAAACACTAAAAATAACACTTATGTAATTCCTTCATTTATATAAAGAAATATTTAAATAGAAAGATCAATACACTGCCAGTCTATTCTTGTGTGTCCTCTTTTTTTTTTTTTTTAAAAAAAAAGGTGGCTTAAATATTCTTTTGGTACAAAACCAGTTTTTCTGTCAAACACAAGTGATCTGTGTGAGGATGAAGTTACAAATCACTGGTTGTCACAAAATCAGGTTGTGCAAAATTTCTTTTGGAAAACATGTCACACAAAGTTGTATACTGGGTGTGAGATTAAAAAATACAAATGAAACAAAATAAGAATTCCTGAACATAAGACATTATAAAGTTGGGTAGCCAAAATACAACCCATTCAAAAGCCAGCCAGATAGTTTGGATTAAGCAGGCATATTCTAAGACATGCAATCCTGGTGGATCATGACCTCCAGGCCTGTGGAGGACTTGGACTACTGCTGTGGTCCAAACCCTCCATAACAGCTGGATGTGTCAGGCTTTTGAAAAATTATTACTCAGGCCCCAGGCTGAGCAGGCATGTTTGGGCGTCCATGGTATAAGCTGCTAACATCAGAAATGCCCATGCTTCAGGTCAGGTATCTCTGGAAACACTTTATTACCCTGCCCTTGGAATATGGAAGTTGAAAGCAGGCAGCCTTGTGTCAGAGAGAGAAATAAAGACAACTGCAAAACTGTGTTGTTTTTATTTTAAACATGCAAAATACAGTTCATGCATCTGCCATTTTGAAAAATCTCTCAGTTCTCAGCAGATTAAACCAAAGACATTTTGGCTATCGACTCTCAATAAATATTTCAAAATGCTTTACAGTGTAAAGATAAGAAATATAGCAAAATTTCAACAAACCTGTATAAAAACCAGATACAGATAAGTTTTTATTTCAAGGCGACATGCTGTAATGTAAAGAGTTCACTTTTTTTTTCTGGATTTTTTTCTCATAAAAAGTTTTCAACAATACAACCGCTTAACAGATTTAAGCCTTTAGGCTACACATGCAGAAAAAAAAAAAAAAAAAAGGTTATTTTAGTTAAAAATCACCAAAACGTGCTATTTTTTTGTTTTGTTTCATTTTTAAGTACAGGAGTTGTAGACAGTAGCATTTTTCTTTTGTAATTTTGTAAAAGAGTGCAGGCAGGTTCATGGAGCTAGTGTCCTGGAAGACTCGTACTCTGACATACATTTTGGTTTTATCCCTTTGCCATTGTAATAGTCCACGACTTGGTTTGGAACTTCAGCCAAAACGCTTTTTGCTAGAGCAGCTGGGGATGCCTGCAGGAAATGGTAGAAAACACAAGTGTTAATGTGGCTCTCTGCTAGAAGTGCCATGGATTTTAGAGGCATGGGATTATGGTACAGAAATGGAAGGCCAAAAAGCCTCAAAGTGAAAGGCACTATTGCTTGAAACTCATTTTATGAGTCAATTTAGGTATGCAGCTATAGCTGCCTGAAAGTGCACTACAGCTAAAAGTTCTCTGCGCGTTTTTCAGGTCTGTTTGGACTATTTTAAGTTCTGCGTAACTGAACTTCCCTGCACTCTGAGAGAGCACCATATTGCAACAAAAAGGGCTGCAAAGTCTTCATCAGTGTTCAATGAGGAAATATGCAGAGCTTCAAGTTGAACATGAAGGGACATCACAGTGAAAGGGAGGCCTTCATCACCATTCTGCTCTTCAGAGTCTGCATGATGTTTTAATGGCTGGGGAAATTTTTTAATTCAATAAAAATACTTGGTCTTTATTGGAATTAAACCATGGTTACAAGAAAGCTCCAATCCTAGGTTTTGTGGAGGCTTTAAAGCTCTTGCTGCAACATATAAATAGTGAATGACAACCAGAACTTAAGAACTGATAACCCTGAAAATGTAGAGATGGGTACAGAGATGACCACAGGCTTTTACTCCAGGCAGGGAGGAGGGTTCCCCCCTCAGTACAGTGAGAAACCATGCTCTCCATCAACAACACAGAGTTGCTGCCTCACACCCCAACAATACTTTATTTTAAGCAGAGGGTTCTGTATGTTTTGTGGGCAACCATTACCTGCATGTGAGACAGGGATTTTCCTCAGCCCCTGAAATCAGCAGTGACAAAACTGGACTCCTGTTCTCCCTTGCACCCGCTTGCGCCAGGTTTTGGATTTGCTTGTTTCCAAGTGTTTGGGTTGACCTGGTTCCATGTCCTCTGGAGCCAGCCTGCTCAGCCATGCCCCCTCTGAGCCCACCAAAAAATGCAGTAAAAATGCAAATACTTAGATGTCAGTTTGAGAGGTTTAAATTAATGTGTTTATCTCCAGGCAGAGCACAGACTGCAGCTCAGACGATGTATGGGAACTCAACCGGTGGCTGGATGACATTTCTTCTGCACATCAAGTACTTTTTCCCAAAATAATGTACACTTTCTTCCTCACTGTTTGTTATATTATCAGCAAGGTTTCAAAACTACCATGTCACAGAGTAGTTGTATTGACTATTTATTGACCTATTCTGTTTGATGGGGTGGGATTCTTATCCTTCCAGAGTCTTAAACTGAATGTAAACTATTCACAGACACACTAATCCAGGGATGCAGAAAGCCCCAGGGGTATTAGAAATTCCAGTATCAAATGTTACAATATTGCAAATCAGACAAAGATACTGCTAGCAGAACCAGAACCAGAAGTTTGTGGGTTTGTGTTGTGTGGTTTTTTCTTTTTTTTCTTTTTTTTTTTTGTATTTTGATTCAAGTATTGTTTTAGTAACAAATAAAATGAACTGCTATTTCCCTACTGTGACATTGATACCAAAGTATTCGTGCAGGCAAAAAAGCCTGGAACATTTCTGCAAAGCATAGAGCGTACTTGGTGTGACAGTGCAGCTACTGCTCTCAGGTGTAACACAGTAACAGAACCCATTTGTTTTAATCCTGAAAAGTGAAACACATGGTTTTCCAGAGTTGCCCTATTCTTGTCTAAACCTGCTTTATAGAATCATAGAATGGTTTGGATTGGAAGGGACCTAAAAGTTCATCTAATTCCAACTAAAGTCATCAAAAAATACCCTTTGTAATCAGGCAAATGGCTGATTTCTACATTGCTATTGAAAATTACTGGGTTTTAAATCTCCTTCCTGATGTGTCAAAACTGTACATACCTGAACCTGCATCTGTGCTATCTTACCAAAGATACAATACATAAAGTGTAGAAACAGGGAGTGAGGGAAGAGCCCTGGGCTATCACTGCACACACAATATGTAGCAATCAGGAAACTTCACTCTGCTCTGTCTTTAAAAATGCTAGGAAGGAGCACTCTTCTGCTTCTCTAGATCCCATGTAGCTCACATGTCTGAACATTGGGCCAGAAGTGGCTATTGTTATGGACACTCACCTCTTTTTATCCTCCTCCCTTCACCACTTCTCTCTTCTGACGCCACATCCATTCTTCCTGAACAAAGGGTCAGCCCTTCAGAATAGGCTCTGTCAGGGCTCACATGCACAGCTGAGTCACTGCCACTTGAGGAGTCCTCAACTAAAAAGCCTGTCACTGAGGTTTAAGCAAAAACATTTACTGTGCCCAGTGGCTCACGGGCAATGTGTGGTGCCACACAGAGTTGCCCTGTGGTAGCTGGCTTGTCTCCCTGCTTCCGTCTGAATATGGACGAGTGTTGCTTTACTGAATTTCCTTGTGCCAGTGATGTCTGTTGGTCCTGGAGCTCTTTTTAGCAGGGAGCATCCCAAAATCAGGGTTAGGGGTGATTTCCTGTCTGACACTTTGGACCATTTGTACCTTACATACTTCTGTGGTGGTAAAGCACTCTCATTTCTAGACCAGATGGTGAAAAAATGCATTTGTATAAGTAAGCAGACTCAAAAGTAACTTCTAAGCTAAAACCCAGACCCAGTTCATCTGTGCTGTGTAAGAATTACCTTTGCTGGCTTTTTAACACACACGTTTTACTGTAACATTTTGTCCACTATTAAACTGCTGGAAGAGCATCCTAGCAATAAGCAATAAGGTGAATAGTTCTCAACTGATAGCTAATACACAACAATCAGATCAGTCAGCAGCAGGAAAATAATCCTTATGAGTCTATGTGTATTACAAACACAGCTGACTGTTCATTTCTGTATCTTCACTATGCTTAATCTTTAATTACATTTCATTGTGCAAAACATTGTTCCTTGCAGTGGTTGAGAGCTGGGCTTTTCACATGCCTTTGTGATATAGGTGTTATTAAGTCACAGTTGTAAGCCTTTATGATTAAATACAATGCAGAATGGAATCTATCTGTGGCATCAGATTTGTGCACAGTAAATATATCATGCGTCCCAAAGGCAGAGAAGTTCAGCTCTTAAAATATGACTGTGAATGGATTGAGACAGGTGATTTTCTTCAACTACATTTCAGTGATTGTGAGCATCACTGTCCTACAGTTTCAGGTGAAGGACACTCACATTACTGGGGTGGTGATGATTATAGAGAAAAAAGTATCACTTAGGTTAAGAGAAAATATGTTCCCTTTGTTTGTTATGTTCCCCTTTAGCAAATTGCATGTTACCCACTATACAATAGGGTATATATTTAAGTGTTAATGCTTATCTTTATTTTACCAAGCCTTTGCAACTACAGGATTTGCCAAAAGTCACTACAATTGTTATTATTATTTTGATGGCTTCAGAGATATTCCTTAAAGAGACAGAAAAAAGGCTGGATACTTTACTAAAGTACTTCTGATACACTACATCACATAGTGCATTAAACCCCTATAATAAAACCTTCTGTCTACACTGAATCTTAAACCAGTAAAGCATTGAAGTGAGCATGAAGTTTCAGGTGTGTAAATAACCCTAACTAATTCAAATGTGTCAAATGCCTGTATGAGTGCTGTGCAGGATCAGAACCTTCTCTGAAGTAAACGTTATAAAATAAAAGGAATTCACTCTACAGGTTATTTTTATGACTTCCTTCTTGCCCCTTTCCATTTCTCATAGAGGCACCTTTTGCACAGATTATTTTTGATCTCTTTGGATAGAGTTCCAAGCTGACATGAGCAGTGAAGTAATGAAAGAAAAATATTGTTAGGAATGACTCCAAATGAATTTTGGTTTACTTTTCCAGCAAAACAAAAAAATAAATGTTCACACATAATGTTTTCTTCTCTTCTTCTGCCATTAATAGAAATAGTATGGATTTGGGCATAAATATTCGATTTGGCAGAAAAACCTGTAAACATCACACAACTTGATATGTAATATTTCTAAAAAGGTCCTGCAACATTTTTTTTTCTACTTAATAAACTAAACACAAGGTACATTGACAAAAGGGATGTGATTTTTAACTAAATACATATTTTGCTTACAGCTGTCAAATATAATATGCTGATGTATGTTAATTCCAGTGTCTGATCAGAATGGATCTCCCAAATATGTGTTTCTCTGTGGGGAAAAATAAGTTTGAATCAAAATACCACACTGATTTCTCCCATAACAAATTATTTTACTAGTTGATGCAAAACACATGGCCTTTTGTTTGTGCTAAGTAAGCAAGATAGCTGTGAATGTCACTTTGTTCAGAGGGAGATATTATTTGGGATATGATAATAAAGAAATTCAACGAGAAGTGGCTATTGTTACAGGCACTCATTCATTACACTGACATTTATCGAGAAGCTGAAAGACCACAATAAACAGACTAAATATCAGGTTGCATAAGATATATTGCCTTTTCTCATAGAGCAAATACAAATCTATCTCTGTATCTATATTTTCTTTGCTGCAGAGAGGAAGAGGGAGAAAAATATCACTACTTAACAAGAAAAATACATTAAGATTGCTATACTCTCTCAGTACTCAGGAAGTTAAGCATATATTCTTTTTAGCTGATTTAGGTTGTCATTTGACCAATTCTAGCAATAAAAATCACACAGATTCACTCACAAGTTAACACCAGAGGCACAATATATTCAGAACCCTCTGCAGCTGTCAGCATTAATCTATTCAATCAAGGGTGATTTGAGCTTTATTATAAAATACAAAGGGAAACTAAAAATAAAAAATGCAGCTGGCTTTGCCAGTTCCTTGCAGAAACATGTTTTCAACTAATTAAAAGTAGGTCTACCTACTAGTCCATAAATAACTCTGCTGTGGACACTTTTACAGTAGACTACAAGTGCAGCACTATGCACTTGTGAGTATCTGCTGAAGGAATCACAAGCTATGAGCTAGTTGTGCTCATATTTTTTTCAGCACATAGGTGACCGTGTGCCACAGGCAGCATGGAAATGTATGTATCTATGATTCAGTAGCCAATCTGCAGTTATTTGGCATGGTGTCACCAAACTAATGGCACACGGGGAGTTTTACATCCTGTGGGGATCCATTGTTTCCATAAAGGTAGAAGGAAAGAAGTTTGTTTCTCTTACTCCTCAGTCGAGTTTATGAAAGTAAGAAGTGCATCTACATCTCAGACAAATATGGCAAAATTGTATTTTGAAGTGAGAAAAAAGAACAGCTCTTCAGAAGAGAAAAATAAAAGGAAGGTATTTTGGAAGTAGCAAAGAGAAAAAAAAAAATCTCCCACGGTGACGAAAAGCCTAGAAAACCTAAAGAAATGTAAGCAGTGTAAACCCATATGCAGAGCAAAACCAGCCCAGAGTTGAGAGCTTCTGAGTGACATATCCAGATCTAAGGATCACTAGTGTATGGGAGCAGATTGGAAGAATCAATCTCATGAGCAGAATGAGTCAGTTATACTGTGAGAAAAGAAATTCTCAAGTCAAATACTAAGGATATCCTTTCCTAGACAAAGTTGAACAAGCAAAAACAGTCTGGAGAACCACATAAATCTGTGAAGAAGTGAGGGGAAAGAAGAGAGAGAAAAATGGAAAAATGAAGGGAAAGAGATGTGATCAGCATTGCAGAGGAACATGCCTCCATATGGAGGAAAAGGGCTCTGAAAAACCCATCTGTGTGTGGGAAAGCCCCTTCTGTGGGTGAACACTGTCTCTACCCTGCTTCTGAGAAGTCCCTGGAGCAGATGCTGCAATGTAGGGCAGGTGACTGAGAAGAAAAGTTCATGACCAATGCATTATTTTAGATTTGGCAATTTAATACTGGTTCTGTTCCTTTCTTTCCTGAAGAGTGTCTTCTGCACCACGCTGGGCTCAGTCAGGAACAGCTGGCTGAGGGCACAGGAAAGCTCCTAGCAATGCCACTTTCTTGGTTATATTCTGGTACAGAATGTGGGAAAGGGTTTGGAGGCAACCAGGATGCTGTGGGTGGATAGTCCTGCATTTGAGAACTTCGGGAACTAAATTTCAATAAGAAAACAGCCTCCTAGGGAACACTGTGAGGACAAATTCACAGCCATTTCATCTGTCTGTGGAAATGAAGGGAGATGGAAAGCAGAACACAGTAGTCCTAGCAGAACAGATGCAAAGAGAATGGAAAAGAGACACCAGAAGGATAACCAAACTCAAATCAGGGAGAAAGTGGAAGCAAGGATTGGCACCACAAAAAGCACATGGATTCTGCCTCATGTCTTCCTTCCCCACCCTCACCAGCTCACTAGTGAAGCACATTTCATTCTGATTCCTTCTTTTTTCTCCATTTCTGATACAATAATGCCATAGACTTACTAAGCATTGTATGCGCATGCAAAGTTAAGCCCAGCCCCAGGGAACATGCACTATATGTTATATACATTCACCCTTCTGTGGAATGGATGGAAAAATCAGCTTACATGTTTGAAGTTCCTAAATGGCACAAACTGGACAATGTCTCGAAGCACAGGCTCGCCCTTGGGAGACCTCAAGATCCCATCATCACCATCCAGCATCTGCATGTCACTAAAATCAGCGTTCCCCACCCCGACGATGATGACTGACATGGGAAGGTGGGAGGCATGGACAATGGCCTCTCTGGTGTCGGCCATGTCTGTGATGACACCGTCCGTCAGAATCAGCAAGATGAAGTATTGCTGAAGTTGTTGGACAAGAAGAGAAAAATTTTATCATTAGTTACTGTCCCAAAGCTGCTTAACCTTGTGCAGTGTAAAAAGGTTTATGTTAACTCACTCATGTACCTTTGTGAATAGAAAAGAGCCTTCATAGTGACTATATAGCATTTACTACCCCAGCCTCCTCAGCCACTAATTTATTCTCTTCTGGAGTTCAGCTCTGATTCAGGTAACTTCCAGAAGCTGGAGGCAACCAAAGGATGCCCAGTGCAGAAAAGGCGGTTTATAGCTGCTAGGGCTGGGAGAGTCAGATCTTTGGCTGGGAAGCCTGGAGTAGTCCTGACATCTTCACTAGCCCTATTTTCCATCTGCTGCACAATCACTTCTGCTGACAGTTTCTGATTACATTTTTTTCCCTTTGGGAGCCACTGGGAGGCAGGGAAGAATGGGGTATTGAAGCATTACAGGCCTGTAGCAGAGCTGTCAGGAAGGTTATGACAGCATTTTGCAGTGGAGCTTTGCTAACAGGCAAGAGGGATGGGTGCAGCCGTCTAGTTGACCCACTGCTGCCTGTGGGAGAAGCACCTCACCGTGGCAGGTCTGCTGCATACTGCAGAGTAATGGGGTCCCTGAGGAGAGCAAAGCGGGAATATATCCATTTTCAACCACTTCATACAGAGCCCTGAGGAGAGGTTTTCTCATTCTCTAAAGGAGAGCAAGCAATTTCGTGAGCTTGTAAATTCTTTCCCTAAACTCCAAAGCTCGCTGAACTGGGATCGTGGGCTATGACGTATCTTCACTTGGTAGTGGGAAAGAGTGACTCTCACTTGGATCCTTTATGAATTGTTAAGCAGATGGAGTCATTTAACAGACGTGCATTAATAGGAAAAATGAACAGGTCATAGAATTTGGTCACTCTACGTGAGGAATATCAATACAATAAACATCATTAATGTTTATGTATACACAGCTATAAAATATATAAATATATATATATATATATAAAAACTCAGACTGTTCTGTTCATCTCGTCCTGTCACGAATAAAACAAAACATGGAGGGAGAAAACTTCATCTTTAAGATTCATGCTATAAATTGGTCTTCAGACAGAAAAGGAGGAAGCTTAGGTATAGAAGAATAAAGGAACTTATTCAATATAACATATTCATTCAGGGCAGCACTGGGAACAGAGTCAGCCACCTCAGGTCGGTATGGAAATTCAAACGTAGCAATTCCCCATTTTAGGACTAGGACCCTAAATGCTACTAAGATTCTGGAAACAACAGTGGAGTAACAATCATAGAATCATAGAATGGTTTTGGTTGAAAGGGACCTTAAAGACCATTTAGTTCCAACCTCCTTGTCATGGGCAGGGACACCTTCCACTAGACCAGGTTGCTCAGATCTCCATCCAACCTGTCTTTGAACTCTCCCAGGGATAGGGCATCCCCAGTTTCTCTGGGCAACCTGTTCCAGTGCCTCATCACCCTCATAGTAAATAATTTTTTCCTTATATCTAATCTAAGGATTAGATATATCTATCCTATCCTCTTTCAGTTTGAAGCCATTATCCCTTTTCTTGTCCCTACATGCTCTTGTAAACGTCAGTCACAACCCCAGACTCATGAACAGAAATATTTGGGAACTCCTGCCTTAATAGGACTTAAAAAAGGCTCAGCACATCAAAAAATTTTAGAGAAAGCTTTAGGCCTGATGATGAGATGTATGCCAACGCATAGCTCTATTCTGTTCCTAGACATAGGCGCTTTTCTTGCTGCAGTACACAAGGTCTCTCTTACATCCTTTACTCCCACAGCACCGTTCTTGTAAATGTTTCAAACCTACTCACTTATATATTCTTTCCAATCATCTCATTCTCCCTTTCTCCCATGCATTTCAAAGACGTACATTTAAAACTCGCCTAAGTCTTTTAGCCCAAGAAATCTGTCCTGGATTTTGTGTCAGATGAAGGCTAACAGTCATGTCTTCTGATTTCTAAAAGGCACAAGATACTCCAGCAGTAACAGCAACTTGAAAACTGTATAACTACAGTTTTTAAATGAATGGTTGGAAGAATCCCTTAGGTGAACAGAAAAGTTTTAGTACAGCCTCTGCAAGAGGCTTGAAATTGGGTAGTTTCTGTAGGGAATCATTTAAACTCATCTCTTTGTATGATCAAGACTTCTAGGGCTTAGCCCCTAAATTTTTGTAACCTTAGCAGTGTCATTTACATTTCCATAGTGAAGAACTGGATGTGTTACAGTAAAACAGCTCTAAAAGCAGGAAATAGAACTGTGGGGGAAGTTGTGACTATTGAAGCTATAAAGGCTGGATACACTGCTCCAGCTACAGGTTCAAGCTGCCTTCTGTGAAGGCAGTTAGTAAAAACTGTGAAGGCATGAACTGCATACATGAAAAGGCCTCGTTTTGGTGGCCTGTAAGAGATCCATCGTAAGACAAGAAAAAAGGCAAACACAGCATTCTTCCCTTACCGAGGCCTCCTTGGTGTTGGTCTCCTCTGATGCTGATTTTGCCACTTTCTGGATGATGGGAGCAATGTTTGTTGGTCCATACAGCTGCAGCTTGGGGAGGCAGCTCTGATAAGCCTCCACAACACCTTGTATTCCTGGCATGAAAAGCCACACAAAACAAAAGTAAATGTGGAGCACATTGCCAACTTCATGCTTGTTTAAAATGTAAATGAAAGGCCGTTTCTTAATGAATAAATTAAAAGTATCACATGATTAGCAAGGACTAGCAACTTCATATAATTTCCAAAAAGCTGTCTCTAGCTGTCTTGTATCTAGCTTGTATTATATCATTCATTATACCATGCTTCTCCTTCTCAGTAGTTTTTAATGTCTATTTTCCATGTATCACCTTGCAATACCATAGCTTCCATCCATCTCAGTTCAAGATGTGAGTGATCATTTTCCGATTACCAGCTAAGATTCATGATGAAAAGTAGACACAAATTTAAAAACACTTCAACACCTCTCTCTCCTCTTCAGATAAGTATTTTTGTTTATCATGATAGTTGCCAACAAATTTGCCCTTTGTACTTACACCCTAAATCTGTTATGGAATTCAGACATAATTTCAAATACTGGACTCCCCTGTGCTAAGAAAATTTTTCAGGGTGCATTTGCATAATTGCTCAGGTTGAATTTGACTATGACCAAAAGCTGTGAAATCTTGGAGGAAAGAGCAGGATGCTTTGCAGTCTACAGAAAAATGAGCTTTAGTTGAGAATTTTTGATGGAGAACTAGCTATTTTTGCTTTTATCATTTCAGGATATAGTCAGATCAGGGAACACAGACTCCTGCTGACACACTTGACAGATCACAGGATGGAAATTGGTGTTTTCGATCATTGAGAAGAAGGATTTCTTCAAGTGATGCATGTTAGCCTCCACATTCAGAACTCACAGACCTAACGGATTAGAGGTCTAAAGTTGGAAAGGAAGTGATAGACTGAAGAGCTTCATTGAGAATGCTGAAGAATGAAATGACTTCACTAAGATCCTAAGCTAGTTGCAGTTTGCACTGAGACTAGCTCACTCATGAGATTTTACTCAGCCGTGTTTTCAGGATATACGGCTGCAGACTGGCTACTGAGAAATCACAGGGAGTTGTAATTTTTTTTACAAGGATACATTTAACTCCCCTGAAAAAATGGTGGAGAGCACAGTCTTATCACTCTGTAGATAGCTACAGACATATTTTTGCATTGCAGAATTGCTACAGACAAAAGAACTTGCTCCAGTTATAGCTGTGATTGGTTAAAACGTAAAGTAATGTTACAAAATTTCCCTTGGCAATTCCAGTGACTAAATTACATATTGCAAAACTGACCTTTTGTTAACTCCCAATTTTAAACTTGCCAAGGATTTCTTGACATATACTTACTGACCTTGCATGAAGGCCTCATAAATCTTCCCTAAGTTGATGACAAGATACACTGTAGTTTTTTTCTAACACATTAAAATAGTACAAGATAAGCCTCACTCGCCGCATTTGACACAGATTTAGCGTCATTCATGTCAGAAAGTTGCTCTCATCTCAGAAAGAAACGTGTTCTAGAAATATAATTTCCTTATTTGCTATCTCCAATTAATATATTTTAGAACTATCTACTGTCCATCCAATCCCAACCCAACAGGTTATTTGAGTGGATTACTTCATAGCTTACTCCTCTTTTACTCCTTTATTTTAGACACAGTCAATATGCATTTTTTTTCACAATTCAACCCTTTACATTTTTATTTGGAATCCACTTTCAATAGCTCCAATGTAACACAGTGTATGCATATAATTATCAGTTTTAAATGGATCAGATTAGAAGTTGTCACCTAATTTCTTCTTCAGACAATAAACAAAATGTTAACTATAAGACTATAAAAATAATATGCTATAAATATACTAAAGATAAAGGTATAAATACTAAAATTTTCAAGAATGGAAGTGGTAAGAGAGGAGGAAAAGGTGAGGATATCCATATTTTATGATTTCCAGTGATCTTCATATCAATACACAGTCCTTGTATGCAAAATGATGCTTCACACTACCTTATGCAAAAGCTCTACTTACACAAAGAAAGGGACTTCATTTCTCAAAGGCAAAATAGACACATACTTTTTATATTGCATCCAACTACTTTTCTTGGTGTAAAACAAGATACTCATCAGCAATTGTCCTTTGTTTTCTGGCAAATATGCTAAATATCACAAGGAAAAATAGTGTAGTCACTAGGCATTTTATCTCCCTCTCACTCTTGCATTGTTTCTTCACATGACATGCTGGTGTTACTGCTCCCTATGTCACCTAATACAGTGAGAGCATCTAGAAAACATCACAGAACAATTGGTGGTAGGAACTAATCAAGCATCCACAACAGGCAGATGAGCAAGCTGCAGCAGATGATTAAACAACATATTTTCTGGTCTGTCTCGTTTTCTTGCTTTCACCCAGATGGATATGATTTAAAAACGTATCATTTATGACAAAGAAGTGCTTTTTATATCTTGCAGATAAATGTGCAAATGCTGCAAAATTTCTTCCCTGGCCTTCTGGTTGTGCTGCAACCATCTTTTTATGTTTTCTTAGGCCTAGAACCCCTTTCAGGCAATAGGTTAACTTATAATGGAATCTTATGCAAAGAACTAAATAAAGTTTAAACGTATAACAAATATTAAGTGACATAAGCCAAGTCTCACAGAGCAGCTCTTCCCTTTTCTTTAAATCCCTTTAATTTCCACTGTTACATTTTATTTTGCATACAGAGTGTGGTTTGGGTAGTAAATGCTTAACTTGCAGAGGGTTTGTCTGTCCAAACTGATCTGCTGCTGGCACTCCATAGATGTGACAGCCTTTTCAATCAATAAAAATCATTATATGATTTTTGATATGATTAATGATATAATATCCCTAATGTGTGATATCCTAAGTGTGATAAAAGAATTAGCCTTGGACTCAAAAGAGGCAGCAAATGGGGGACAAAAAAAGTCTTCTCTGCGTGGACTGCTAGAGCTTTTATCTGAAGTATGCAGAGGATCACAAATAGCCCGCATTTAGATTGGGAAACAAAGCTGTACTTGAACACTACCTGCATATTATCACCTAATGCTGACCACTGTTCACTGTTTCAATAACACATTATTAAATGTGGAGGTCCAGACAAAATTCTGAGGTCTGTTTTGCTGTCCCCACCCCATCCCCACAATGTCAGTGTGACTTAAGTCTCAACATCAAGCTGGCTCACAAGCTTACAGGCACTTCTAGATCCATATAAGTAACTTCTGCTTCTTTGAACTCCTTAAAAGCAATGTAAGAAGCTGTGTGAACACATCAAGCAGCTGTAGGACTTATGCCCAATTACATTTCAAGTATATGACCAGCAGAGGCTGGGGCAGTCCAACAATCCAAGTGCAACAGTAAAGCAGGAATGCCCACTGAACCAAAAACAGAGGTCTTGCATTTAAGGTGCATGAACTCTGAATTCTTTTGATGTATCTTTCCCTTGAATTGCTTATCCTCTCTTCTTTTCCTCACTTCATTTCTTTGCATCTAAATTCTCATCCTGAACATATTCTGCTGACCATGCCTGAATGAAAGACACTAGTAAGCCTGAGAATTTGAACAGGAAGAGCATTTTGAAAGACCCATTCAGTATTCAGGTGGAAGCAGAAAGATAAAGGAGAATAACAACTGAATTTTAAACAGCAATGATCATCTGACCAAGGCTCTCAACTGTTATTCTGTTTGGAGATTATTTTCCTGCTATTGTCTTTTACAAAACCAGTGTCAGTCACTGCATACCTCACAAATACAAGGCATACAGCAGCATCTTCTCGATGAATCTGGCCTCTGACTACTGAGGATCAGTGATTGTTGCTAAAATGCACAAATAATTTACACTGTGTTTAAACAGCCTCCTGCTGCATTTGTAGTATTTTTCCTTCTACCACAGTAGTCCTCACCTACTTGCCTGATCCTTTGGTGTTGGACACTGCTGGGCTGACAAGCAGCAGGCTACTGTTTGCCAAAGAACTGGCTCTAAACCAAGGGAATTTTTGATCACAGAGGTTCACAGCCTGCTTCTTCATGTCCTGCCCTTCTTAGCTGCACAACCTATGATGCTGATGTAGCCAAAGATCTTGAATGAATTTAGAAGACACAGCTTTAGTTCTCAGAAATGCTAGTGATTTTGCGAAGTGCAAGTGCTGAATGTCCACCATGGTGTCCTTTCAAAGGGACCTACTTTTCAGGAAATTATTCTATGGCATTTCCTAAGGTTTCTAAAGCTAAGCTCAAAGGTTTGAAGCCTGTCAGGTCTGAAATCCTAGCTACTTTCTTTAAAAGACCACCTTGAATAATACTCAGGTGATACAACAAAAACCACAATCACATTTTGCGCACAGCAAAAATACAGCAGTCAGTCCTAATGTGAGCTTTACCTGCGCATTCTGGGTTGTCTTCATTGAAATTGATTGCGAAGTCATGAGAGACCTGCAGATATACAGAAAGAAGAGAAGGAGATTGTATTCAGAAAAATTATTGTGTGAAGACTTGTGGTTGAACACCCTTTACGTTCTTTCTGTGTTAAACCTGAGGTCTTTCAAGCTTTCAGCCATTAAGTGTGAAATACAGCCCCAGCTGGAACTCCCTGCAGAAACAAAGTAGCAAAACTGGAGACAAACATGTCCATAAAAAACCCCCCAAAAAACAAGAAAAAACAGCAGAAAGAAAAACTGCCCAAGTACATGATAAATCACATGGTGTCAGGATTGGACTATCAATGCCAGGCACAGAAGAGGCATCTATTGCTGAGGCAATTTAAATGCCAGCTTTCCCTAGCTCAGCATCTCAAAGTGTAGAAGAGACAAAGCAGGTTGTGATACAGCACTGACAGCAGAAACACAGCTCACTTCTGCATTCTGTCCTCACAGGTGCGAACAGTTCCTCATTTAAGGCCACAGGAGTACTGGGATAGTAATTCTCCAGAGATATCAAGGAAATCACCCAGATCCACTGTGAGATAATGCAAGGAGTCTAGGCTGGCTGAGAAATTAGATTATTTTGGGGGAAAATAAGTAAGAAAAAAACCCTGAATACTCTTGTTTTTCCTCAAATTTGGTGAATATTCCAATCTCTCTCTCTCTCTCTCTCTCTCAATCTGTCTATAATAAAACACTACAGAGCTGTTTTCTAAAAGAAATTACCCTGAATAAAAAAATTGCTTATTTTCTAATTAAACAATGTGTTGTGCCATTAGTGCTCTGGGGAAATAATACAAGACTTCTGTATGTCTCAATAATGCAAGGCACTGTAAGTCTCAGATTACAGACTTCCTCTGTCCATCAGAGATCGGCATCCACAGCACAAATCTTTTGAGACTGAACCTTTCTTCAGATGCTCTTCTCTGGTTTTAAGGTTTATTCTTGCCTGCATATTTTTTTCCAGATTCCTTTTTGCTTCTTTCTTTAGTCACTGAGAATGTTTGATTCCTTTTAATCTCTTGGGCTCTGAAGCCCGTGCTCTTTTCTATTTGTCTGAAATTTTCTTGAATGAAGAAGCCCAATTTTTGTCTTGAAATGCACAGTGTGTGAAAAAAAAAAAATATATATATCTTCCAAAAAGTGGATATGGCTAGGAGTTTAGCAGACAATTTGCATAATTTAAAGTTGAAGTTAGGCATATCATCCCAGATTTAAAGAAGGCATTTATATAGCTAACTGGAATTACTTTAAAGCTTTATAGATCTCTGTAGGACCTTCAAAAGTGCCATCAATCCTAGTGATATGGAAAAGAATTTTACTCCCTACCCAATGGAACCTGGATTATTTGAAGAAAGAGATTTATTTCTTGGATGTTGCCATTTTGTTTGCTAGTTTACATGACAACACAGTTTGGAAAGTGATCTGTGACTAAGAGGCCTAAAGATCAAGTATGTGATTACAGAGAAGCTTTTGTGAAACTGGAGTGATATAGGTTGGCTAATTACTGCCAAGGAGACTTTCTCACAGAGAAACTGAGTTTCCCCATCATATCCCATCCTTGCTCACGACAGTGATGCCTACCATTATTGAGAGGTTAAATGTGGCAGTACGTCTACCATGATGGGAAAGGACTGAAGCAAAAACTGAGAAGTCTGCAGCCACATCAGCCCAGCCAGGAATTCAGTATGCCTACACCAAGCATCAGTTGACTCATAAAGAGGATTTCACATGGGCCATTCAGGCTTCCCTATTTGGCCATGGAAGATCAAAGTCACTATTTATGTTCCTCACTGAGCAGGCACAGAAGATCAGGGCTGCCAGATACGCTTCAGAGGTGCTCCAGAACCCTTCTGCCTGGCTGCTCTGGATGTCTCCTGGTACACTTTGCCCAGCTGGTATCTGCCAGTGTCATGGCCAGCTGCAGGCCAAAGGTAATTGCAGCTGTCAAGAATGGTTATGTGAGTTTTCACTCATTGATATTGTTTGTTGTCCAGTAGTCTTTCTTCTTTCTTTAGGCTTTCTGTACTTTGTATTAACTGCATCTCAAAAGCAAGAAAGATGGCAATGCATGTATGCAGGCTGATTCTTCCAACACTATGTCTCTTCAGTGATTTTATTTTTTTATTCCAAATGCATTTGAAATTATACCTAAAGGAGAATCACAATTCTTTTCCAAACCTATGAATACAGTATTTTAATCTCACATGCAAGCATGGTTTGGATAGTTTGTATGCTTTTGTTGCTATAGCTCTTTCAGGATCACATAATGCAAACAATTTGTCTGGTTCAGAGTTATAGCACCCAGGCTATTATTTAAAAAAAATGTAGACAACAATGGTTCAGGCCAGTAAGGAAAGCCAGAGTCTAGTCAATGTGTGCAATGATCCAAAAAACTACTGTCTGAGCCACAACTGCTATCCTCCTACAGCAAGTGGCCCTCATTCATTGTCATTCGGATTCACTAAGAACAGTGTTAAAAGGTCCCCTGAAGGCAGGACAGGAAATACAAAAAATGTGCAGAAGCATTAGCTTATTTCCTATGCTATCTGAGCAATATATCACAATTTAAACAAGATTTAAGTATACTGGGAAGGATAGAAGTTCTTTGAGCAGCCCAGTGATGGTTCGCAAACAGGAAATGATCACCCGAGGCAAACCAACAGCGGATATTTTTAAAATAGGGTTTCTCCAAATACTTAGAACTCATTCCCGACTCTGTTAAGTAAAACCAACTGTGCTTCAACCTGCTCCCATGCTACCTCCCCTGTCGTGGCCAGAATTCAAGAGGGTCTAAACCAGCACAGACTTCAGGCACTTGATGTACTGAAGGCCTCACTGAACTCAGACTGCTACCTGATAGGACTCCATGTAAAGCTCACCCATGTAAGAAGGTGGTTTCTTTTATTTCTTTTCTTTTCTTTTTTTTTTTTTTTTAATTAAACATGTAAGGGCTATGTGACTGAAAGGCAAACCATGCTTATGACAGAGGACCAAAAGCTGGTATGTACTAAATGGCATCTTTCTGATATTGAATGACACAGCCCCTATGCACTCCCAGAACTGATAAACTAATGGAAAAAAGGAGGCAAAAGTGTGAACACCAAAGATGCTAAAGACTGGGAAATCCTTGTGGGGAGCAACAAGACACTTGGCTGTTTAGAAGCAGGCATGTTTATATAATTTACTAGGGTGGTTTTTATTATGGGTCAATCTAGCAGTCAGGAAATCCTGGAATATGTCAAGTCACACAAATAGAGAATGACTGTTTAATATTAGTACCTGGCACAGAGAACTTTGCAAAGAACTGCAGACCATGGTCTATGGTAGAAGTCAGCCTCACGATAAGGAATATCCTCACAAAACCAGGAGTGTGTCATGGACCCTGGACTAAATTTCAAGTATGTAGCTCATGCTCTGCTCAGCCCTCCTTCCTTAACATCAATCCATAAAATCAATCCATAAAAGGGAAGGAGAGAGAAATTCTGGTGTGTAGAGGTGATTACATGTGATCAGCCTGGTGTTACTTGGGCTGCTGCACAAAACAGCACTCAAAACCTCTGACTAAAACCATTTACTTGCACTTGGTTGTGTATTAATCTTTTCCCTCTGCAGGGCTCCAGATACACTATTTAGCAGGTACCATCATGGATGTGGGATTATTAAACCACAGCTGTCCAGGAACCTCCTGCACCAAGAACATATTAATTTTCAGGTAATTTCTTCAAGGTTTTTAATAAGTAAAATAAGTAGCTCTACCATACACCAAGATGGAGATTACAGTGACAGCATTTCCTAGGATGTGACAAGCAATTAAACAGTCTAAAATATTTTTACTAAGGCAGATAATAGAATTGTTCTTTTGCCACTGTATGATGCCTCCATTGTCTGTACTGACAAGCACCTGCAGTTTTCCATCAATGTGATGGCACCCATGAGACTCATGGAAGAATCATAACCATAGTTCCACAGGCTTATCTCCATTTTAGTAAAAAAATCACCTTGATTTAACACAGCAAGTAACTCATTCCCCTCATATTGGGATGCAATGAAATTCACCCTCACAGCATGGCCCTTGCTAGAAAGGTTTCTAATTAAAACTGAAAGGAAAGAAGAACTTCCTAATTAATGAGAATTTTTGATATTTCTTAAAAAAAAAATCTTCTGGACTCAGGTAGAAACCTCAAAATGCAAACAAAAACCCTACCTTGGAGTCTGACAAATAATAAACCCCAAAAATTCATAATGCTGACAAGCTTTTGGACTACACAAAATCATTTTATTTAAGTTTATTGAAACTTGTTATTTTGTTTTGGCCTCCACATTTTTATAAACCCCTTTACTCTAACTGAATTTTCATTTTTTGAGTAAAAAGCTACACTTTTCATTTATTTTCCAAGTGCTGAATATGGATGCCTGAATTCTGTAAATGAGTAATCCTTTTTCTCCCTCTTTAGATTGTTGAATTCATTTAAATTAATGTCCCTGTCCCAAATACCTCCAGCTTTCCAGAAACCTCTATGGTGATGGTACTAGAACTACTTGACAAACAGTCTGACAAATTCTTACACATTAAGGAATACTTTCTTAATAATTTAAATAGAAATTGTCAAATATCCATGAACAATAGATGCACACAAGTGTAAATGACAAGATGCACAATGTTGAACAGTTTTCTGTGAATAAATTGGACACTATTAAGACACTGACAGTCTGAAAATTAAATATGGAATGCCTGCATATTTTGCAAAAGCTTAAGACACTAACAAATTTAAAGAACTATTGCTCAAAAGCTGTTAGTTTCAGAATGCTCATTAATCAAACAGTTCGGGAGCTGGACAGCTTGTGTCTCTTGCTAAGACCACCTTGTAGAAATATCTGCTTGGCAAACCTGGGTCATTTATTTGCCTTTGTAATTGATTTTTGAGCATGCTGCCTAATTTCTATGTCCAAATGCAAGGTGTGTGGATAAGGTGACAAATTGTGGTTTTCCCCTTGGTCTGTTACACATCCTTCTATTGTTTCTTTTTTGTCAGGTTTGCATACATTTTTGCCCTCAAGCTCCTGAAAAGTTCGGGAATCACAAAGGCCACAGATCTTTTCAAGTCCCTTATCTGTCCAGCAAATCAGACAGTGCAGTTTAGGTGTGTAAAGATGCTGTACTGTGTCTGTAACTGTAGTGAGGTTCTCTCCATCACACCTTCACAGCATAAGCTTTCACTAAAAATGCAGAAATAATTAGGACTGTCTTAAAACAAAATGCAAATTGTTTAGTACTCACTCAGGTGTCAGTCTGCAATTATTCTTTAAGAAAGAGGCCTTCATCATTGGCAATATGCCTATCACGGGGCTGACACAATTGCGACTTTCTTTTCATTTTAACAGTAGGTTTTGTGATGCTGAGTGGTTTTTCAGCTCTTTTGAGTTCTGCCTGCTAAGAAGTTGGTGTGTGTGGTTAGCTTTCTTTCCTTCTCTTCACTGTGACCTTTCACAGCAGTGTCTGAGTCCATATTTCTTTTCTCTTCACTTTACATCAGACTTCTCAGATGCTCCTTCTCATTGTAAAAAAAAAAAAAAAAAAAACCACAAAAAACAGGGATAGGTTGTAGACACTGCTGTGGAATGACTGGCACGTTCTGCAAGTTTTGTATGATAGAAACTCAAGAGGGGAATATTCCTCTCACAGGTTTACTTAAATCAAAGAGCTGGGTGATGTGTTTGTCAGGCTTTGGGGGAAAAAGATCATACTGCTGAATATTTAATGAAAGATCTCTAGACTGATGAGGAATGATATATATGGCATGTCTTGCTTCCTTCACTCCCACAGATTCCTTATGCCACTAAGAAACTGCTGGTTTTCTTCTAACAGCTGAAGTGTGTCATTTGGAGCTCAAATGAGGGAAAATGAACTCAACACAACAAAACACTGTGCTCTTGAAATGAAAATTCTGTAGAAAACATATATAAAAACATGATTTAAAGGTGTACAACCTCAAGAGATTTATGAACATCCTGTAGAGGTGGATACTGACGTTGTTCATGAGAAGCTTTGTTGTTTAGGTAATATGGAGGCTCTTGTGGTTACATAGGAACCCATGGCAGTGGGAATATGTTCTTCTACAGCCCTAGCAATTTGTTGTCTACTGGAAGAAATAAAAGACCTGATGGTGGAGTGCAGAGATAAATATGCTATGACCACTAGGGCTGGAGGCTCAAAAGCAGACACTAAATTAACGAAAAGCTGATTTATCCACATGATGGGGTCAGAACTTAGAAGTTCTCATAATGATTCAACCTAAACTTGAAAATGTAAATTATTACAGTAATAACACTGCTCTCATTTAATAATATGAAAGAGATGTATGACTTGTAATACCTGTAACTGAAAAAAAGAACATTTGAATAGCACGAGATCTGCAGTATTGCTGTGGTGTCTATTATTATCATATTTTTGCACCAGAAGCTAAGGAAGAAATCTGTGAGCACTTTTTTCTACAGCCTTTGTTACTTTTAATTATATCAGTTTCTTCTCTGTTTCCTAAGCATCTTTGCTGTTTTCCACCTCAAACACTAATAATTGGCGGCTTTGAATTAACTTTATAACAGTGTAGACTAAATTACTGAAGGATTTTCACGTTTATTGGTTTTGACTTATTAATGCATCATGATGAGGCTGACTCTTCACTCTTAAGAGGATGTATTTTTCAATTCAGAAGTGCAGTCAAAGAGAAGCAGGGACTCAAAAGTGTTGATACAGATTATTTCAAGAAACTAGAATTTTATGGACTTTTATGGACTGTTTAGAGTATCACAGGGAGGGGCTGAAAAATAGCACAGATGACTGTAAATTCCTCATCCAGTTCCAGTTGGATGTGCCCATGACAGACACCAAGCTGATTATTTGTCCCATCTGTTGCACAGAAGGGCTAGTCCCCTGCAACATGGTTCTTATCTTCTTCAACATTTTATTATGTTGGTAAGCTTATGTGTCATGTCATTTTTGCCTTTGTCATTTTCTGTCACAAGGAGATTAAAGATGCTCTGGCCATCATTTGCACCTCCATTTTCTGTGGGACTCACATATGTAATCCATAAGCAAGTAGCCCCATCTTCTGAAGTTTACCCTTACTTTTCCTGAACTTCTCAAAATCTCAAGGGCCTGAGTCATCCATTTTCTTGCTTTGAGAGGTTAGTAACATAGAGACTCTTTAGGACAGCCTTGGCTGTGGGGTAAGACTCTTCGTTCATGCACGGACTATTAAGTTCAGTGCAAGTCTCTGACTTTCTTAAAGGTATTTGTCAAGAAATTGTGCAATCACCAATTCTGCCAAAGCAGAAAATCATTTGGTGTTGGTGATTGCACGAATATCTGGTTAGAAAGACTCCTGAAGTTACTTTCTGGCAAGACATCTGTTTTCCAGCTAACACCTGAGATATGCTCTCACAGTCAGGTGAGGAAGCTGTTGCTGGGGTCTAACAAAACTGGTATGTTGCAATAGACCTGAGACATCAATGCCAGCAGCTAATTATTTTGGCTGAGAAGGGCAATTTTGTGCTGTGAACTTTACTATACTTCCATCACCAGCAAACCAGTGAAAAGACTTCAGCTGGCACAGTAACACCTTCCTTCAAGCAGTCACTAGATAAGGACATCTCTCTACAGATGAAAGAATTGCAAGTTTTCCTCCATGCAATGATGGTCACATTGCAGAGGATGGAGAAACCAGCCCCGGCACACCACCAGGCTGGTAGCTTTGCTTAGGACAAACACAATAGTACGTATGGCACTGTCAGAGGAGGCCAGTACTGGGCTGAAAGAGCTGTGATGTTGTGACGCATAGTCCAAATCAGTCAGCTCTGCTATTCAGTCACAGGTAGGGATGCACATATTCATGGTAAAGGGGTGGCAGCTTGAGAAGTAGCTACTGTGTTTCACTAATGTGTCTGGTGGCCTGATCATGTTTATTCTCCAAAACATTCCCCCTTACATAGCAGAGATGGTTGTCAGCTGCTGCAGTCGGAACAGGCATAAGACAGACACAGATATTCTGTGCGCATATACCACATTAAAATCTATTTCAAGGTTCTGGAAGCTGTCTCTGCCTGGTGTTACTTTTGAAGAACACAGCAAGGCAAAAAACCTTGTCAGGCACAAACAAGCTTAGAAAGCAATGCTGTAAAGAGATATGTTAACTTACCTTAGACATCGTTTGCAAGACGTATCAAATTTGCTGTACATCACTGCTGTAATTCTTCTGCAGGTATCAAACCTACAAGCTGTGAGTAACACACTGGTGCATTTTTTTTCATCTGCTGATTCATGCTGAATGACACACGATCCCTCTCTGCACAGAAATTCTCATCTGGCCGGTGATCACCTGCCTACTCAAGCCACAGCTGAGACACAACTTAGAGCAGGGCACGTGGGAATACTGGATGAAGTCTCGATGACCGGAATTCTAATGATTTTCTTTTCTAGATAGTATCTGAGTTACAGAATCCCCACCTAGTTTTTGTTTACTTATATATGCAGAGCTACTCTTCTGCCCAACTACTTCTGCATGTGCAACATGGGATTTGAATCTCTACCTATTTCTTCTTAGGCGTTTCTCTTTTGGATGCTACTTCTTTTCCTTCACTGTCTTCACTCCAGCCCTACCAAACTGTACATTTACGCTCACAACTGCACCATCACAGTGGATCACTCTAATTTTGTTTTGTTTACAAATACCACTCCTCTCCAGCATGGATACATGCTCTTGTATTTCTCTTTCTGGTGTTGATGATGTCCACCATGACACAGAAATGTGCCACACAGCAAAACTCTTCTAAAGTCTTTATTTTCAGGAAGATGTTAAATCTCTTCCTCACAAACCATGAACACTAGGCTGCTCAGTGAATCACATCTTCCAAAAATGGGTTCTGTCAAAACAGGGCTCGCAAAGCTTCAAAATATGTTTGACAAGGGTTGTTCAAAAAAGAAGTTCTCCTCTCACTAGATTAGCATCCACTAACAAAGCTTTGCCAATACCATGAAATATTTTGGGTGTTAAACAACTATTTTCAGCCTTGCCTTGATTTCTGGTTTCAGTGAGGTATCAAAGGGTGAGAAAGCCAGATGAAAGAAAATGGTAGGAGCTGCTTTCCCTTGTCCCTACCCTGCACTGAGCCATTTCTCCCTCATTTTGTGCCTCATAAACCAAGGAAACTAGAAAATTACGTTTATGCACCTACTTTGTATTCTGGGGGTATTCTTGCTCCAAATCCAAAGGCTGGGAACATTTTGTCACTGGAAAAGAATAAAAAAATTAGGGTACCCACAGAGAAATGCATATTGTTACAATAAACATTTATTCCTCTGCAAGCATTCATCAGAAATGAAAAGCAGCACAACAGTACATAAATAGTTTTTAAGTCAAGAGATGGCAGACTGGAAGGGTAATGGATTAGAGAAGTAGAGTTGTGTGCTGAATAAATGGGGGAGTGATTTGGGAGATTTTTCAGGTGAACTCCTAATATTTTTGGGAAGTTAAAATCATTTTGAGAATACCAAGGGATCAGGATATTTTGCACTTCTCCCACAAATGTTGTAACAGGTCTTTATCACCCACTCTTTTGCATTACCTGGCTGCAGCAAGAGAATCTGTTGTCTGAACAGTCTGTAAAAACATTTATTTCATATTAATATGGATGCGCTCCTCCAGCTCAGAAAATGGGTCTAGTGAAGAGATGACTGATTAAAAGTGTTTGCAAATTTGGGTTCTTACAGTTGTCCCAATGACAAAAGAGACATCCTAAAATGTCTGAAAGGGGCAATTTCATGCTCTCAAACCTGCAGGCTCTGTGAACTTTTTCACCTGTCTTTTACTGTTCCACTAAAATATAAGATTATTTACTTAGGCATAGATTGACTGATAACCTCGCAAAATGCTGTGGTACGGTCAGTTTGCTTTCAGACAGTACAGCGAGGTTATTCTACCCCAGTTAGATCTGCAGAGACAAAAATACCTTATTCAGAGAACCTGGAAACTTCAAGGCTGTTGTTAATACCCTTTCAGAAATGCAAAGTCTCACACAGCCCACGTCCTGTCAAGCTGCCTCTTCCCAGATGGCAAAGTGGAAAACAACAAGCTGCAAGGGATGTCTGGTCCCTGAGTCAGCAAAGCACTTCATCACACACTTGAGGTTAACAATTCACCCAAACATATGCTTAACTCCAGACACATCCTGAAGTCCCACTGAAGTCACCAAACTGTACTCCAGTGCTCTGATGAATCAAGCCCCTCAGAGGTTTATCCCAGCCTGCTTATTGAGTTTCAGGGTCCTTGGAAAAGTTGAGTTCCAACTGCCATTACTGGCACTTCTAAAAATCCCCAAGAGAGGCTAGCAGTTTCATTGTCTTTGTGCAGTTCAAGACAAGGCCACTCCAAGTATCAACTGACTAGTTTGCATCCCACACATACTCAAAAATGATAATAGAATGCATTAAATTTGCTCGGTTATTCTGTCTGGCTGTTGAAGGTACCATGATATTCCTGATATAAGCTAAAGAAAAATGGAAGGGTTCAAAAGAAAGTAGAACTAAGTGTGTGTGTCTCCCCACTGAAGTCAGAGTAACCATGAGATACAGAAATATTCACCATCTCATTGGGAAACAGTGATGACAGTTATCTGATGGTTTAGCTCTCACAATTGTTGTTCTTGTTACAAAATGTAGTTGCTGCATAAATCTTGGGAGCACAATTCTGTGTACCATATGTTACACCGTGTGACAATGGATCTTGGAAAGGAAGACTAACATCATTTGCATGGTAATGAAACATTTTTTTCCCAAGAGATGTCAGAAAAGAAGTAGCTGCTGACATTTGATGCTAACCACCTGCTGATAGCATTCTTTCTGATTAAACACTCCTGGAAGCGGGGAAGCCCTTATAAATAGATGCAGAGAATTCAGGCACACACTTAGAAGGCAAGAAATAAGAAGCCTTTGGGAAAGAATCTAAGGGGAGAAAAAAAAATTTTGGCTTATATCAATGATTGAGCATGGTTGGATTAGAAATCAAACCCTGTGGAGCTGCAGTTAATTGATTAGGGGCAAAAGCAAACAAAGACTAAAAAAGAATTTTACTTAGGTAGAACCTAAGTGTTTAAGTTCAATAAAACAATTGAAAAAGCTAATGCTGGCAGCAGTTACACAACTGGGGAGATGCCTAAGCCCATACAGTGCCTGCATTTCTACTGCAATGTTTCTCAAGTGTAAACATGTAAGGCACTTGTATCTGTGGCTCCATCTTCTGCTCTGCAGCAACTCAGAGACAGCAATAAATGATATCTCCAAGCAGCCTGGATTCTCCTTCTGGTGGCGAGACTCCCACATTCCCAGTGACACAGCCCCACTGTTATTCTGCACCCAGAATACCTTACCTCCACAGTCAGGACACTTGCCTTCATGTTTGAATCTCCCATGTCTCCCTTTTGAACAAGTGCTAGTTATTGCAATCATTGCCTTGTGAAACAGTAAAGCTTGATCATGCACACCATCAAAATGGGGGTCCACATAGCTGCTTTTTAGAGGGAAGTGCATGAGCTCTGGAGAGGAGGGGTATCCTCGGATCTACTCCTGTCCTTCGTACTTTCTGTTGCCTCACTCAGAACAGCTCCCTGTTCTCCTTAGGAAGCTTCTAAAGTTCCTGAATTTAGGTACATACCTCTTGTAATCTGATTCAAGCTGCTGGGACCAAGGAATTAATTTCATGTGCTCCCAAAGCTTGATCTTTAAGGTAAGAAGGGACCTTTTGACACTCATGACACTCCTTGCATAAAAAAGATCATACTGTTATTCCTGGACCACACCTCAAAATTTGCACGTGACAGCTTTCAGAGTAAGAATAAAATTTTAGTGTATGCAAAACTTTTCCTTCTATCACCCAAACGAAAGTGTTTAGCTAATATAAAGGTCTCACTCTTTAGCAATTTAATAGTTTAAGGTTTAGTGATATTTTACAAAAGAATCCCTCTTAATCTTCCCATCCACCCCTCACTTTATCGAATGAGAAAGAACCCAGCAGCTGAGTCTGCTGCCCTCATCCTGCTTGTCCTGCACTACTGAGACACAGCAGGGAAAACATGACACAGAAGGGCAGACAAGGGCTCTTTCACTTCTAGAGCAGTCCTTTACGGTATAGAGGTGTGACAGAGCTGCTCTAACAGACCCAAGGCTATCACGGTAGCATGCAGCAGAAAGCAAAGCAGTTGCCCAGCTTCTGGAAGCTGTGTCAAGGGTTAGGCCATCCAAGGACTGAAAATACAGTCAGAAAATGAAGAGTTTTCCTCCTGCCTCAAGAGTGAATTGCATGCATCAGAGACTCCTAGCCTGTCATTTCAGTAGGAAAGGGATCTGCTCTAATGACTTTTCTTCTTTTGTAATTTAAACTCACTCAAAAGCAGAAAAGTGAGAACCAGTTTTATTTTTCCTTTGTATTGTTTGCTCAGGCATTTGGGCTTCATTTGTAGGAGGAAACAGGCCTGGGACCCTGGCTGAAGTATCGTGAGGGCCATAGACATGGTCTGCTAGCACTCTCCCTGGTGCAGTGCTGGCTTCTGCCAACCAGCAGCCCCAGAGACTTCCCAGGGACAGCACTGGGTCCAGCTGTGCTGGAGACTGCTCTCAAATGCAGTTTGGGCATCACCAGTTTGTGCTGAGAGGAAGAAAGATGAGATACAAGGACATGGACAGTGTCATGTCCTTGGCCTTAGGCCATCTCAGGATCTTTGACTTGTTTTGTTTAAAGCTAGCCAGAGAGTCCTTGGCCCATGCAAGGAAACTGCCTGCACTGTCCTGCTGGGGAGGCAGACTGCTAAAGGGACAGAACAGGAGAGAAACACAGAAGTGGAAAAACAAGTTGGTTCTGTGGGAGCTGAAAGTTACAAATTCAAGAAAGAAAAATAGGATTGTGACTTGGCAGAATCTTTACAAAATTATTCTCTTACATTGACTTCACGTTTTACATTGTTCTCTGTTTTACATAGGTTCCCTTGAAAATTTAAACCTGGCATAATTTTCAAAAAGATGAAGTGCTTGATGTGAAGACCAAAAAAGCAAAAGCAACGAACTCTGACTTTTATACCTGGTTATATAAGAGCCATGAGTAGTCATGCAAGCATAGATGTACATGGCTTCTGGTACTTCTTCCAGTCAGACAGGCATATATTCCTGAAAGATACCTAAGAGTGAGCAGCTCTATGTTATACCCTAAAGGAAAAATCACGGAGAGAGTTCAGGTTCAGTGTTCATATTGATAAATGTGAATTAATGCACACAGAAATGAATTGTCAGGACTCCAAGACTGCAGTCTTCTGAACAGAAATGTGACCAGTAAGAAAAAAGTCCCTCAGTAACCTCAACTATAACATAGCACATAGCAGAAAATGATTTCTGAAAATATCCCATATTATCCTTTTGGGACATTGCTCAGTTTTAGCCACCCATCCTTTAAGCTATCTAGTGGAAACAGAGGAAGCACAATGACAAATCAATACACTAATAGGAGCAGAGACAAGAGAGATTTCAGTGAGGTGTACTGCACATACAGGAAAAAAGATGGATAGAGGAAATACTAAGGTTTTGTAAATTGGTAAAAGTGATACAGAAAATGATACCTTTTTCTCTTTCACTAGGAAGCATAGTGTCACTGGAAGGTAAAAAATATGTTTATAATAAAGATAAGAAGGCAAAATAAAGTACATTTCAAAATCTTGTCTCATTAACCACTTGTGTCCTCTGACATGGGGTATTATTGAAACCTGTATATTAGGTTTACTCTGAAAAGGATTTGTTATTCCTAGTACTGAGGAGGAATAAATTCTTCCACTCATTAGAGAGATTTTGGAACTTCCTCAGAAGCTGCAGGCATAGATGATGCTTGAGATATTCACCAGTGTGGCAATACCTCTATTCAAAGGGGAAAAACAAGGCCTGCCAGGACTCTGTTCTGTGAAAATGAGTACCTTTTAAAAATTGAAATTGGGAATCTGAGTTCTTAATTGTATGGAGTAAACGTAGGAGGGAAAAAGACCTAAGCCATTCTATATGCCATTAATTCATTCTGAAAGATAAACTTCTAGGTAGCTACTTACACAAGTTGTTCAGGACTAATTTCAACTGGTGCTCATGAAAGGCCTCTGGTATGTAGCTATAGTTGTGCTTACCTTTATCCTCCTGAAGTCAATGCAGCAATTTGTATGGATGCTACTTAACTGACCTTGGAAACCATCAGCATGAAAACCTGCTCACTTTATGCTAGAACAACACAGTAGCACCAGCAGCCCTAATGATGCAGTAAATGGGGAGAAAAGAAAAAAAACTTGGAGTGGGGAGAAAGAAACACTAAGAACCCATTTTTAGTTGCAAATGTCTGAGAATCTGAAATTTACAGCTCTTTGAAACTCTTGCAAGGAAAATACCTGACTAGAATCCCTGGATATTAAGCTGTCACTTGTAATTTTGGGTTTGGGTCAGATCAGAATTACCAGGGAAATATTTTAAAAGCACTATGCTGGATGCAGCAAAATCAATTATTATGCCTTTCATTTTCAATTCCAGTCTTAAAAGAATAAACTGTAGATCTGCTCTGCTTGACATACTTTTCCAATGATGAAGTAAGATAATTTTCCTCTATTAGAAAGAAATTTCAAATTGACAAAATAAAAGAGAAGTATGTATTACACATGTAATTGAAAATGTGAGGAAGGAGAGAATGAGGGGGAAGGGGCAGAGGAGGAGGAGGAAGAGAGGGAGAACAGAGAGGAAAGGGGAAAAGAAAAGAAAAGAAAAGAAAAGAAAAGAAAAGAAAAGAAAAAAAATGAAATCAAAACTAAAGTAAAGAAAAGAAAAGAAAAGAAAAGAAAAGAAAAGAAAAGAAAAAGGCGAAAACAGCAAATGCCACAAACAAAATAGAGTCCTCTCTAAACTCAATTAAAATTATCATCTTTCATGTTCAGAGAGTGAACTGGAAGAATACGAACTGAATTAAGTGTTCCTTTTCTAAAGCATATGAATGAATCATGTTCCTGAGTGTATTATTTAGTACTTATCTGAGAAGGGCTTGATGCCAGCAAATTCTGAATCATAACAGCTTACAGGGATTAACAGCAGTTCCAAAGAAAATACAGAAATCATTTGAAATATTTAAACATTTCCAGTTCCTGCTTTGCAAGCAGAGCTAGGTAAATAACAGACATGATCTGTGTGATGGCAGGGGGATTACAACTAGATCATCTTCAAGGTCCCTTGCAACCCAGGCTATTCTATGATTCTATGATCAAATAGGGCTAAATAAAACCATTTCAGTGGAAGGGACCAGAGCCCATCCACTTCACCACTTGCAGTCTTGCACAGCCACTTGTGCTCCTCCAGGATGGGCTGGGGACAGAGCCAGGCTGTGGTCCAGCTCTCAGCCTGCCCCAGTCAGAGTCAGAAAGACCACAAGAGTTCAGCAGCAGCATTTTCAGCCCCCCCCCAGTCTGTATTCTTCCCTGAGGGATTGCAGATTGCTCTTCTGTCACCACATATTCACTGTGAGGTTATGCCTGGTTCAATACAACCACATCTCTGTTTATAGCCAGGTTACTGTGTGTTTAATCAAGCTCGCTCTGTACCTAACATGGCTTGGCATTCAGTCCATAATGCACAGTGGTTTTTAAACGGAGCAGCAAGAAAGAGCTGATTATCATACATCTTAGTCACAAGAGAGAGCTGGGAGCATGCAAATCAAGGGTAAATCACTGCAACCGCTACATTGTTTGGTCCATCACAGAGATGCTACATAATCGTGTGCAAAATCCTGACATTAAAATTCACTCACTATCTTTAATTACAGCCCTCAGGCATCTTAGGGGAGCTGGAATCTGCTGAATACTGAGAAATAGATACTGTCATGCAATTGGGTTTCAAAAAAATGAGGGAATGCCTGTCTCACCTACCAGGGAAATAGTTAATGAAGCAGGGGAATACAAATTCCCTGAAGCTAACCACCAAAAGGCATCAACTCATGAAATAACTAACAAAGCCAAATCCAGGTAAGATGGATTTAAACTTCCCATTGTTAACATTAAATAGAATTGCAAAAGAAGCTCTGCAGGGTAAAAATATCAAGTGAACTCAGAAATTATTAGGCCGGGAAAAAGTAAAGAGCCACAGGAAAAAAAAAGTCATCAGAGCTTGAGGGAGGAGTAGGTTAAGCAAAATGAAATGGCAGCAAGATCTATCACTTGCCAGAAGGATAGCCTAATAAAATGGCATACTCAGGAAGGTGAGACAAAATGTCAACCTTCCCTGCAAGATGACAAATAAATTGCAATGACCTGATTTATGCCTACAAGAATGACCCAGTAAAATGCATCTTGAAAAAGAGACTTTATAACTGGGAGTAAACTACGGAAGGGGATGGTGCAAGAGGCTACAGTGACATATTTAACTTCTCAAACCAGGCAGTTTTCAGACTTCTGTATTTAAGGGGTTGCACATATGTCCCAGTACCTTCCAAAACTCCTAACTCTGTAGGGAATTGCTTATCTATGGGGTCATACGTGGAAAACTGTACCATCACTGAAAAGGTCATTCTCACACAAACTGCAATTTCAGACATTTAAAACTTGAAAGATCTTGAAGACAACACTGCAGGCACCAGGCTGAATTCTATCAGGTAAGGTACAGACCGTGAAGGACCCCAAACTGAAAAGTGATGGGACCCTGCCCTCTTGAAACACGAGTGTGGCTTACAGTGTGTACTGCACTCAGCAACCACAAGAACAAAAGCTTTGCCATGTAGGCATATAATTTTGCTCTTTTTTACAAATTGCATTGAAAAGGGTTGGTCCCTTCCTCTGCAACAATTTTCTATCAGAAAATACCTATTTATAAGGGGTGTGCTGGGCAGAGGGGAATACAGGACTGCATTGGCATATGTATACAGAGATTTGTGGGGAGAGGAATTTCTCATCAAATGCTCTCAAGTTACAATTGAGCTTTCTAGGATGAGCAGGACAAAACTGTTATAGAGATTATACTGTGATTTAATGTGAGCAAATGAGCTGTTGATGAAATTTTACCGAAATCAGAATGACATTAAGTCAAAATGAAGAACAATACCAAAACAAGTTAAAGGAGTACCATAAGTGAAGTATACTAAGTATACATTCAGCTAGGCATCGCTGGATATGCAGGAGGCAATGGGCTACTATCCTCTATTCTGATAATCTGGAAACTCAGATCAAGGTTAATTTCACAATAATTTGGAGGAGATAGTAAGATAATAAATGGAATCTAATTCACAAGAATAGCCTGGCTTTAACTGAGAGCAATTGGACTCACGAATAAGGTTAACTCAGGAGAAAGATATTGGCTTTCTGTAAAGGAGAAAACTTGCATGAGAAGATTTAGAACATGGTGTTCATTTACCCCACAGATGGATTTCCAAATGCGAATAATTTGCTTCACAGCTATACTTTAATAGAGTGGGTGACTGGAATAGTTATGTCCTTAATAATGCAAGGAGGAAACTCACACTTCGGAAATGGTGAAAATGGTTGCATTGACTAAAGATGTACTAGATCAGTATCAAATGGCATCAGTGAAAACGACATGAGAAATTGTTCCTTCATTTATGCACGTGTGTGTGTGTGTGTATGTACATATGTATGCAAAAGAAACTGTTACAAAGTCATCTCCCCAACAGAGTTGGTTATGAGACTAATTCTCCTGTACTGATTCTTGGGTTTGTATGTTTTTGTATATATTATATAATTGTGCCAGTATAGGTCCTCAGCCATTAAATACAAGGATTTTCAATCCAGGTTGATGCTTGAAAGTATTAGTAATTCCTTTTCACCAGTGAAGTTCTAGTCCTGGGTTATCCAAACACTTCAGAATATGTTTACCCACGTCTGGTCTTATTGATAAACATAAGCTACAAGTTTTTCTGTATAGGTTACTGTTTTTCTATTTTTATTCTGTTATTTGTTTATTATTTATTCTATATATGTCTGTGCAAATTTGGTCCTACTAAAGCACTAAATAAAAGGATTCGTGTCTTTTCCCTCAAGGTTTTTAAACTTGTTTAGATATGCTAATCAGTTTTGCTTAACAGCCTCCAGAAAGGTTGTTTCTTTAATTAAAGTGATAAAGAGAGATCTTAATAATTAAGCATATTTTTATTTATTGATCTGCATGAGTAGATAAAATTTCAACAACTGTAGCTGTATGTGGGGATTTCATGAAATATTTAATGTCAGGTACAGTGCTAGTTATTCTGTGCATCATTCTTTTTGTTTTAACTAACTACTACTATACCACTATCTCAATCAAAGCAAATTTCTGTTTTTCTCCTTGTGTCAGGAAAATCTGTCTCAAGGTATTTAATACAGATCCTTCCAGCCATGGCAACTTTCTGAGTCTTCATCCACAACCCCAGACGTAGCTTCAGGATGAAAAGATCTGCTAAGTAATTCTTGGGGATGAGGCTCTGATTACTAAAGCAGACAGCAAGCTGTAAACTCTGGGATCTCTTTCCACTAAAGCCTTAATTGAAACCACGGTATTTAAGTATGGACTGATACTTGTATTTGGGACTAATGGCACTGATTTATATATGACTTCCATAACATGTGCTGCATTTCACACACCTTGTCCTATTTCTCCTCCCTAACTGCCCTCTGCTGGTACTCCAGGAAATGTGTTTCTGGGACAGCTGGACCTTACATTTTATCACTTCTTGGATCTACACTGAAAGGGACGTGCTGGACTGGGAACCCTTGTCCTTTTATTCTCTCCTTTTGTTTTTTCCCTTCTAAATTTTCAAGTGCACTTTACTGCATGAGGGAAAGAAGGTCTTACACATAGTTTTCAATCATAGTGAATGTACTTGCTTAGGCCTAAACTATAAAGAAGAAATCCTACAGAGCAATCTTTGCATCTACTCAGCAAGTGCTGCAATGAACTGTTTGCAGGAGCTAATGTTGCAACTCAGACTGACTTCAGTTCTTCGTATGTTTATGGAAAGTGGCCCAGTTTCTAAATTTTAGACTCCTAAGTATTTTGTAGAGGTCTACACATAAATAATTTCTACCCTTTAGAAAAATAATGTACTCTTTGCTCATTAGTGGCCTTTGGGGAGGTTGCTAGTCAGGAGTGTTTTACACAAGCAGTTTATTTGTTAACATACGATCTCGGTGTGAATGTCAGTTTCAAGGAGCTACTTGAGGATTTAAAATTAAGGAGGCTATTTGCCTAAATGAAAAAAGTGTCAGGAAACAGAATTTATCTTCCATGTGTTTCAAGGGCTCTTGAAACGGAAGAAAAATCTACAGTACCTTTAAGAGTGAAAAAAAAAAACCATTGAAATTTAAAATAATTAAGAACTAAATTTTGAAAAAGATTTTGAATACAAATAAGATGAAGATCAATTCTATGACATGATTTTAGAAAGCTATGTGCCCAAACATACGGAATCACAGGTTGAGTGCTTAGATCAGAATGGGGATGGCCTATCAAGAATAGGAAGTTCCACAAATAACTAATGCAGCAAATGCTTAAAAACATTTGATAAGATATATCTAACCTTTGTCTTTTTCAAGGTATGAGTATTTATTTGACTGCACAAAAGCTGACTCTCACATGTTTGTGAATGCTTTTTATTAATCAAATGAAGAACTCTAAATGTATACACAAACATAAAACTATGTGTAAAATCATAAAAATCACCCAGGTAAATGGGAGGCACTGATCATTTGGGTGTGAGGTGAACAATTAACAAAAAGTTCAAATTCAGTAAAACTCTTAATTCCATCTCAGTGCCATCTATATTTTGCATAATTCCTCAGTATTTGCTTGAGTCATTGCTTGGGATTAGATAATAAGCTCTAGTGTCTTGATGAATCAGAAGTTTTAATGCAAAGATAAATATATAATGTAATATAATGAGATTCTTATTAAGCACAAGCAAAAGGAAAGCTACTAACTGCAGAAATGAGATTTCAAAGTCATGAGCAGATTTGCAAGTCCTGCCATGGGCTTCACCCACAATATCACCATTAAAATCTGTAATAATGTAAGATCATTTAGGAAATATTTCAGCCTTTAGCATTGTGTACATTTACAGCATTTATCCTTACAAACAAGCTATTTACAGTCCAATTCCAGAGCTTTTTCCTTTGACAGAAACACTTATCACTGCAGAATGAAAGATGAGCTACACTCATGTCTAGTTGCTTGTATTCCAGCACTGGTAAAACAAATCATTAAGATCAAAGGACCAACCATTTCAATAAACTGTGCGCTGTTGTTATTGTGACATATGGCTTTGTTCTGGCAGAGGGAAGGTATAAAACAGCACAAAAGAGAAATCAATTTTTTTTTACTAAATGGTTCGGTCTTGACAACAAATATTATACATACATAAAGTATATATAATTCCTGTATGTTATATGCATACCTATATATTAATACACAGTAGAACTCTAGTTGCATATACAAAGAGGTAGGTCAGGTCCTGACTTGCAGTAAGGACGTGGCCAGACCTTATGCTGGGACACAGGGGAAAGGAAGTGGTCCCCTCCCCAGTTTAGTCACAGGCTTCTCTGGCTTACAAAACAGTGTTGCTGTTCCATGCTGAGCAGGGGACAGTTTTACGATACAAATGAAAAGTATGTGGGGAGGAGCTGCCATGGAGAACAGGACACATTCAAACTATTATTACTGTGTAACTTGGAGAGCTTCATGGCTTTTGTAAGATTTTGGTCACAGTTCTTTTATTTCAACTGATGAATGAGATTGCTTTTCCTCGTATCTAGGTATTCAAACTGTTTCTCTAAGCTAGAAAATGGTGGAGTTGCACAATTTGAAGGTAAAATTATACCAGTGATGTAATTTTTAATATAAAAGAAAGCTTCTGAAAATATTTAAACAGAAATATATATTTTTCACTTATTGCTTCATGGGGTCATGTTTAAACATTCATGAGTCATTTATCTTAAAATAAATTCTTCTCCATGGAGTCGTCTGGTTATTTTACCAACTATTTTCAATAATAAATTTTTAATGTGTTTTCCCCTTTCCAGTATTTCTAACTACAGGTTAGAACCTAATTTCTTAAAACTAACGAATGTTTCTCCTTCCATTATGATCCCTTGCTGCTGTTCCTTAGCCACTGATTATATCACCTAGACACATTATCTTCTCTTTTATGAAAAATGTTGTTATAGCCTGAAACAATTCCACTATATAGATAAAGTATTAAGTGTTTTGTGCAGGTGAATAGCTCTTCCATTTCCCATACTATTATCAGATTGGCCTATTCCTATAGGACTGCAGCATTTCTACAGTCAGGATATAATCAATGTCTCTTTCTCATTCTCTGAATATTGCTGATAAAAGAGTGAATCTTATTCCTTCTCGCTTAACGACGCTATTCATTTAACTGTTTCAGGAATCTCTGAACCATACGGATAAATGGGCTTTTGGATGAGCAGGGTTTATTCCACTGTATCAAGGGATGTGAGGCAACACTTAATTTGGAGCATTAATGACTTACAGATACGTTATGTTGGGCTGATATGTAGAGAAACATAAATGACGAGAAGACTTGGCTCGATCGACAGAACTAACCAGATCATACCAAGAAAAAATATGTTTTTTTAGTATTGAGTCTTGAGTATTACTTGCCAATCCAACTCCTCCCAAAATACAAATAAATTGAATGTTTCTAATCAAAGAAGTACTTTAATTAATAACCACAGGCCACCTTTTTCTTTTTTTTTTTTTCTAATTTAAAAAAGCAGTCTGTTGGTATATAAGCAGCAATAATACTAAAGTACTTAACACTCTACAGCTGTGCTACTGGAATGCAAAAAGCACTGCAAACAATAGATTTTACTTCATTCAACTATTTGTTCATTTGATTCAAACATATTAATCCTGAGACCCAGTGAAAACCACTCCATTTTCCTTGGTTTGGTTGAAATCAGCCAGTTCCACCTATCTGAGATAACTGATGGGTACAAACTATAAAACTTCAGGTAAGAGCACTGCCATCTGTGTGGTCTTGTATTTTAATCTTATTAAAGACAAGCCACATCATGCAACTGATGACACTCTGGCTCTAAACAGCCCTTAGGTTAAGCAAGACCTTCTCTTTTCACCTCTGGCTGATCTTAATCTGGAAACAGAAATCCTGCTCCATTATTTGAAGCACAACTGGACTCACTGGAGCAGTTATGGATTCGTGCCACATTTCAGATTTTTACTGATGTTTTTGTATTTTTTTTTAATTGCATATACAAAAGATTTGCTTTGTAGGTCATATGTGCTCATACATCTTAAGGCTGCCACTCAACACTATAAAGTCCAATATATAAGCTGTAGATCATTTTGTGTGAAGGTCTGCTCCTCTTAATTTCATTGCTTCTTTTGAAAAATTTTAAGTTCTCATTTCCAATTTGCTGGATTCAAAATGTGGAAGTATAAAGAAAAGGTCCTTACTTGAAGTTTTGATCAGAAAGTACTGACCATGTTGAATCAACCTGTCCATGGGAATATATGTGTAGCGTCACAACTTGAGAACTTGTACAGGTCAGACACATGCCAGAAAGGTGACATTTCCCCAAGGAAAGAACTTCTGACTTCTGTTCAGCCCTAGTTCATAGCTCATACAACCTTAGTTGGGCTGATTAACATCAATAGGCATTTTCTGCAGCACAATAGAAAAGAATGATGCTGATGATTTCATTTTAAAAATGACTGGCTATTATTCTTTTTTACTGATTGAAATATATTGAGAGAAGAATCCTGATTTGGGGTTAATATTTCTGTATAGCAAGGACTGTCCCACTTAACTATTAACTAAAAAATACACCTTAAGTGATAAAATAAAAAATTCTGTGTGAATAAACCAGCCCATTTTATTCCTTTCTCTTTTTTTGAAGTATATTAATCTCTGAATTATTGCTAATAATTACTAAATTCCTGGATAGTTACTGGGGAATTATCAGCTCACTTACAAAAAATACCAATTTTCTTAGACTTATTGACTAAGTTTGACCATCAAGTTCTTACAGAAATTGTATCAGGGTAGTATTTTCCTTATTATTCTTTGAGAAGACATCTCATTACCATGCAAATGGAAGTGCCTTTGAGCGGGCTAATTGGTATATGCGACATGTAACATGCAAACCACAGTCTGAAGTCACTCCACAATTTATACAGAAAGTATAACTGAAATTTGACTGCAAATACCATTGCTTTCTTGAGATCTGGTATTTACATATAGCAAAGTGGTGGGTGGATATCTATTACATGTGCAAAGATTAGAAAGAATAGTTGTGTAAGATACTGAGCCTCACCACCAGAGAAAGAACATTTAAGGAAATGCACTTGGTAATTAGATTAATAATGGGCAATTAATTTGATAGAAGCAGGAAGCCTATTTGAAAGCAACAGAAGTATATAATGTAATCAAAGCATATTTGTTCCAATTCCCTGTAATTGTTTATTTATTTAAAGGCATGTTGTGTACACACATTATCACTACCTTTTAATATTTATTTTAGAAGAGAGTGTAATATTCAACGGGCCAGGAGAACACTGAAAAAGATCATGTGTTTACTTTTAAGAATAGACATGGTCTGTAAGCAGTTTAGGCAACTACAAATTCAGTTTCAGACACAATTTCTCAAGAACACAGTTCTATAGGATGGGATACAAACAGACTACCAAGTGTATCAGAAAGGATGCTGCCAGCATCTGTGAAACAGGCTTCAAGTTGTTAAAACTTGAACACAGAGACACAGAAAAATCCACTCAAACATGTAATTTTAGCATGTGAATACAAACCTGAACCTTAACACACAAATCAACCAAACTGCCAAGAACTGTGCCTTTCGTTATCATGAAGCTAATCTAAACCCACTGTCACTCTCAAAAGCAGGTTAAGCTAGACTAATCTTTCTGATGTGCAGTCATTCTTTTTAAGTGCCTAAACATGGAGCTTCTGCAGCCAGCCACAGGCAGTCATTGATTTCACACTGTGAAGACACTTTCTAAAGACAACTCTATAATCAAATGTGGTTATTTACCTGTCATAGTCTTGGCAAATCTCCCCAACAGCTACCAATGCTTTCAAGTACTCATTGGGTTGATAGGGGTGGATGTAGTGCAGTGAGCAGCTGTTCCTAGGATCACCATTTGATGCAGTGAAATCTATAGCTACCTGGAAAAGAAGAAAAGTCAACGTCTTGCAAAGCTCTTCTGAGCATATCCACATAAGCCACATATCTTCACCAGAAACAGTTTGCTGTAGAGTCTGCAGCCTTAAAGCAAAGGTCATTTTACAATGTACTTAATCAAATTTGAATTAGGATAGTACTGATAAATATATTTAAAAGCAAATGACAGCTTATAAAATAAGAGCTAATAAAACTAAAATGGCATAATTAGGAAAAAAATTACCTGCATTGCTATTCTATGAGGGAAAATATGTTCTAATACAAATGAATCAAATTAACTATCTCTAGGTTCTCATACTTAATTAAATTATTCCAGCTCAGGTGATGTTCACTACATAAAAGCTTTGCGGCAAAAAACGTCCCTAGAGAGTTAAGAGTCCTACTAAAACTATGAATTAAAATTCCAATTAGGGACATTTCTTAGCTATTTTAATCCTTACTGTGGCTGTAGTGGTAGATGTTGCCTGTCTGATATTTTTTGTCTTCAAAACATCTAAGCATTAAATAATTAACCCTCCCAATTTCACAGTTGATAGCAAGCTTAAATGTGAGCCGCAGTGCAAAAACAAAGCTTGAATCCTGCACGTATTTTTTTTGTTATTGTTGAAAAAGTTTAAAGAATATTGTGGGAAGCAGTCAACGCAAAAGCAAATATTAATGAATCCTCTTAAAATTCATTTCTCCCCTTTAAAATGCTGTTTATACTTCTCATTGAAGATCTACTTTGGCATGCATTTCCCTGTGATATGACCGTCATGGATCAGAAAGTCCTCTGCTGAATTTGTGATGTTGCTTTATAGAAATTCCTAAAAGGAGCAACAAGAATCCCAAAGTGTCTCATAGAGGGAACAAATTTACAAAATTTCTTTGTGATTTTTTTCTAATAACCTATTCCTCTAAAAAACCCATTACACCTGAATATTCAATAAACAAAGGCACAGAGTTCAGTTTTCAGTTTTTCAGTGTAGCTGAGAGGTAAGAAAGGGTCTTGCTGAAACCTTCAAAAAGAACTCTGAAGGCCCGGCTTGCCTTTGCAAATGTGCAGCTGCCCCAGCTGCAGCCTCTGCTTGGCACAGGGGACACTATTTTATGCAGCTCTATAATGAAAATGAAAATGAAACATGACATTTTCATGCTCCCTTAAGAAAATTACACAGTCCTCCTGAAACTTATTTTTTTGTAGCTAAAAAGTAAAAGGGAAATATCATAGTAGGTCAACCCAACATGGTTTACCCCCACTGTTTCTGATTTTCCACTTCTATCTCTGAAGAAATTGGCCTCTAGTTAGCTTGGAAATCCCTTTGTCGCTTTGGTCAATTATGGACCCCCAGCACCTCACCACATTCAGTCAGGAGAGATGAGCTTTTTGGCTTGCAAATAAACAGATCTTTCACCACTGCTTCCTGCTCACTGTTCACTCAGTGAGGCACTGAGTTTGTTTTCCATAGAGATTTTTTTCCAAAAATGATAGCTTAATTTAACTTGAATAAATCAATAGGAAACCTCTCACGCCTTCACTTCTAAGTGTACATAACTAAGAAATACATAACTGAGGAAGAAAGAAATACTAGTGGTTTGTGAAACCTAAGGCAAATCCAGGGATGCTTGTATGGACTAGCTTAGTTTTGGGATACTTATTTGTTAAAAATCTTAGTCAAGATATGCACATTTTCTAAAAAATATGTATATTTTCTCTAATACTAATTCAACCTTACTTTTGATTATAGAAGGTGGAAAAATGTCACTGATAGAGAAACAAAGGGTATTCCTGTAAAATTGTTGAAAGTATGTGTTTTTACTGATAATCTCAAAATGCTAAAACACATCAACAAGACTTGAGTGATACAGCAAATAAAACCGGACAAGTCTTCCTTCATGGCTGTTAGCCATGGCTAAATGCTTTGGAAATGAAAACAAGAGCACAGTGTAGGAATTGGGAGTGGGTTTCATGAGCTTGGAAAAAAGCCTAGTGTTTGGGAAAGAAAAAACACTTCCTAGAACAAGCTTCCTTTTGGAAATGGTCATTGCAGTAGAGGTCTGCTGATAAGTAAAAAAAAATCCTAATTTCCTATGATGAAGCATTTATGAATATTTGCACTTGGATGCAGTGTGCTTGAATTTGATCCAAATCTGTTTGACTCTCAGAGGACTTATAAGAAAGACGACCGCTGCTGTAACTTGCCACAGTTCCGAAATAATAATGCAGAGCTCTGCTCTTTTAGCATTGCCCAACCAAGTACCAACGTCTTGTGTAAATACATAGGATAAGGATTTGTAAAAATAAGTTAACATATCACAGAAGTTACGTTAATCTTACAAGTGAACTTATCTTTTGGGCAGCAAAGTAGGAATCTTTCTTACAGTGTGTACATTTGATTTTTATCAGTGTATCTTTAATGTATCAGTTCCAATGTACCAGATATCTTCCCACAGCTAAATAAGAGCTTAACTGGGCTTTTTTTCCCTCAGCCTTGTAAAAGGGTGATTTTCATTAGACTGAAAACATCCCACATAGCTGGGACCTCCTGCTAGATCTGTCAGCAACAAATCAGCCTGCCCAGTACCTTGACCTGCCTGAGAGAGCATCTGTCCAATCTATCTTTCTATTACAGTTCCTTTTATGCATGTTACACATCCTTTCTGCTGTATTTCCCAAAGTGATGAAAATGTCTTCTGACTACAGACCCATTTGCACTGCCAGCTTCTGAACACTTCTTTTGCAGCAGGGAACACTGTCTGATAAGAGATACAGGGTTTGGCAATAAGCAGGGCATAAAAATAGAGGACTGGAATCAGCACTATTGATCTCTATAGATGAAAGCTTCTTAATAGCTGGTTTTAAAGAAAACGAAAAGTTTACTTTCGTTTTTCAGAGGCATTCTTGCTAACTACAAACCATGTTCCTACAATAGATATACAAAGTACCCCAAGAACACACAGCATGATGTTACCAAAGCTTTCATTATAGCCTCAAATTAGCAGGTACATCATACTACAGCTTTTTATTCTCAAATGTGTGCTTAGCATCTCAGTTTCCCTCCCTCAGTAAGTGCCCTTTCAAATCACAGTTGTATCGTACTGCCTGTACACAGCATGAGCTCAACAGAAATGTCATTAATATCAAGACAATGACAACAATAATACATATACCAGGAGAGTTTCAAATGATCCCAGATCCATTCTGGTTAAAAAAAAATGGAAATCTGGGAAAGTAAAAGGAATAGGCGTCCCCTATTTCAGTGGTCTGAATTAATCAGATTAGGGTTATGTGAGAAGGAGATTATATGATGTGTGCAGAAAGCAAGGGAGCACAGAATATCTCCCCTGTAGGCTGCACCCTTTTGCTTCAATGACCACGGGAGGGCCTTTGATACATTTCCGGAAACAGCAACAGATTTCACAACCAGTCATTTTTGACTGGTGCAATCATGATGAGGACTGGCACAGGAGGAAGGAAAATATGCAGAGAGTCAGCTTGTGACGATCTTTAGGTAGAACCACTCGGTTATGCATGTAGAGATCTACAGGCACAGAGATGTCACAGTGCCTTCCCCTGAGTCCGTATAAGCTGAAAATTGATAGCGGTGACTTTACACAATACTGTAGCTGGTAGATTCATCACTGAGGGCAACAGTAATTCAGGGATCTCTGTGGTTCACAGTATAATGAATCTTTCATGTTTCCTTTATGCTCTCACTTCCCACCCTTGCAGATGAGTTTACCTAAGTTTCCGATTGCCAACTGTTTTGTTTCATTTCAGTAAAATGAAATATAGTAAAATATAGTAGAAGCAATACTATCCAATTTAACCCATTTACCCCACCACTTTTAAAGTTGTGGTTCACAGACTACTAATAGGAAACCTGTGACAAGCAAATAAAAGGCAAGCAAATTGCCACAACCCTCCAGCGCACTGTGTAAGAACTTGCTCTTCCATTGGAAAACATTTAGAAGGAATCAAAAAAGAGTTCGAAAAGCACAGCTGCAACTTAACAATATGTAAATCCCTAGACACTTTCTAATGTTTGAAGTGCTCCTGACTTGAGCTAGAACTGTAGGAAATGCATATTATATCTTTGCATGAGCCTAAGTACATGTTCTGATTAGAAAAGGCTGTCAAATATTACTTAAACACATAAATCTCTTTCTGCTAATGACCTTGAACACATTTGATGATTGAGTTCTTCCAGTCATGGAAGAAAAGTTCTGAGTTCTTCCAGTCAAGCCAGGAAAGACAAATTAAAGGGGTTCCCAGGGACTAGCGAGTTTCAGATTTGGAGGAGAAGTGTGCATTGCAGGCATGTGGGGATAAAAGAAGAAGTAGCTGGGTAAGGCAGGGAGGTAATTACCCAGGATGCTTTACTTGAGAGAAGACAACTAGAAAGATCTTTGTCCACTACAGTAGGTATTTCCTTCAAAACCAGAGACAGGGTCCTCAGTTCTGGGTGTTATCCAATGAGTCTGTGATATGTACAGGCAAAGCGCATGTTTTACACCTCAAAAAGCTGACCTGTTAGCAAGAGGACAATCCACTACAATACCTGCTGCTGTTGCTGAAATTTTCTGTTGGGAAAAAAATAAAATAAAATCTTTTTTTTCTCCAAATCTTTTTGGAAAATGAAGACTTGTCTGGAAAAAGTGAAATAGAACATTTCATGAGCATCTGATGTCTGATACTTGATATGTGGGAGCAGAAACAAGGCAGGATGCTACAGGAAAATGAAAGATCTCCAGAAGAAGAATATAACCTTGCTGCAATATACTTTAGCCCTGTAGTTGATATGAATTAGAAGTCAACATAAAGCAGACTGCAACTCAGTCACAATCTGTATTCCTATGCTATGGGAAATAATGATATATTATATTACATTAACTATATTTGTTATATTCAAAATTAAAAAAATAATTAAAAAAATCAAACCACACAGCAGTAAATGTTTCTCAAAGTTATTAATTGGAAATGCAAAATATTGTATTTCTGTTTATGAAGAGCTCTGCAAATCATTTTATCCTGTTTCTTAAACTCAACAGCTTCTGATCTGCTCTAGATTACTACTGTGTCCCCCTGTAGTGCCATCTTACTGTTGGTAGCTATTGCTGAGGTATGAAACGCCAGGATTTACGCCAGGCTGATAGAGGGAGGCCTCTGGCTGGACTGTCTCTCTGCATGTGACTTTCTGTATGGCAACATTTGAGGGAAAACAATTTGCTTTAATGGAGGACTAATTCTGGAAAGGCAGACTAGCCCTTAATACATTTTGCAAGAAGAACCTTAATAAGTTGCTAAGGACTGGCATGTAAGAATTGTTTCCCCGTGAAAGTAATGAAGTGCTATCTAAGGGGTTTCCATTTCTTTAACAGAAATTAGAGAAGTAAGACACTTACTGTAAACTGTATTTGGCAGCCTCCCATGATATAATCTAAGAAAGAATGCATCTTGTGGATCTGCAGACAAGAAAGCAAGACATTCAACTTAGCTGTGTACTGGTAAAACATCAGAGAGCTGCCTGAAAAAACAACAAATTGGAAGGATGAGAGGGACCAGCTGAAAAATAAGTTAAAGGAAGAAATCGTTAAGTACAGTTTGAGACAGAAACAAAAATATAAACAGAGAAAATATTAAAATTCTAAAAAAAGGAAAATTTACATCAAAAGTATAATCAAAAAAGAATTGAAAATTCTTGAAAAAGAATTCTTCTTTTCACTAGGAATTCAGTGGAAAATTTGCTGTTGATGTAGGAGGAACAAGAGCAATTTTGTAGAAATGATAGAAGGACTAAAAGGGTAACACACAAAGTTGTCAAGTCTTTAGGGGTAAGAGTTTAGTACTGCCTTCTCCATTGCACAACAGCAGGGATAGGACAAGAGAAATGAAACAGGAGAGCTGGGGGCAGTCAGCTTACTTTTGAGATTCAAGTCTTTGTTTTTGTTTTTTGTGGGGGATTGGTTTCCATTTTTATCCTACAGGCATTTCCACTTTGTTTCCATGTTTCCAACTACCATTAAAGTATATCACTGAGAGCTTAGTACAGAAACAGCCAAAGAGTAAAACATTTATTTACCTTGCACTGGTTAAGGATGACAATGCCTGAGTTCTTGTAGTTCTTCTTCTTTGCCTTGTACTTGGGGTTAATGCATTCCCATTGCACCTGTGAAAAATAACAGTCACTCTTTGAAGGAAAATTCATGTGCAAATTGAATAATTTCACTGTCTGATTTCCACAGTTGACTAAATCATAACAAATAATGGTGCACAGAGAGGAAGAAATGAAAACCATTAACTATGCAGAGAATGATCTTAATAGAAAAACGCCCAAGGCAAATATCAGTCTTATCGCATATATAGGTGGACATGGCACTAAAAGAGATACACAGATCCATTTGTTGTCATCTTCCAGTCTTGTAGGTTCAGGTGTTACATAAGCAAGATTGAGGATCTTTTGAGATCATTTAAGAGGAGAGAAAAAAAGAAGGAACTTAACACAAGTGAAAATACTGGAGGGAGCAACCTGATGCATTGTATTAACTACAGAACTGCTGGCACAGTAACACTGGAGTTTTGTATTAAACTCAAGACTGGAGAAATTCTGATCAGTGGTTGTCTCGCCTTCTCTTGCAAGAGAGCAACAGTTTGTCCTATAAGTCTGATAGCAACATAAAAAGTTAAGAAAATCACTAAAAATTACATAAAGATGCAGATAACTAATTGCTGATATGTTTGAAAATTATCTCTAAGAATATATTAAAATCCCTTTCTGAAAATTTCCTCATGGCATTATTTAGAGATAGTCAGTTTTACAGCAAAACAGTCCTACCTTGTTACTGAAATACATTGTCTTGCTCTCATCGTAACATCTCTCAGGTTTTTCATAATTTTCACTTCAAATGTTCTGCCGTCCTCTGGTTTCAGGTAGATTGATTAGGTTCAGGCTTTCAGACCCTCACCTCTAATGTCTACAATATTATTCATGTCTCCTACTGCAGGAGTAAAACATCCATTTGCACATACAAGTATCCATTGGCATTTGTACATATAGATTTTTATCTCTAAAGTGTTATTAAATATGGTTAATAGCATTACTAATTTTTTCAGAGAGGTGTTTTTGAGTGTGGGGAGAAAACGTGATGCTGGGTAACATAAAGAACAGAACTCCAAAAGGAACCAGGATGACCTATTATCTAAAAATCCCTATTATGACATTTTGAAATGAAACTTATGTATGTCTTAAGTGTTACAATGTTTTTCCTATCATGAAACCTTCATAAATGTTACAATACCTTGTCTATAGTGAAGTTCATGTGATATATCTTAGCAAAGTGTTTGAGCATGTAAAACTATTTTTACCTTACGAACAACCCCAGCTATTTCACTGAGCTTCAAACCATTGCCTAACAGCAATTATTTGGATATCTCTGAAGTATTTCAGACTTAGAGATTTTGACAAACATCAAAAAAGGAAAGGCAAAATATATGGCTTTGGAGCAATATGAGGCCATTGCTGCACAGGGGAGGAGGAGTATTTCCGTCACTGTGAACTGGACACAGGTGACTGAGAGAAGAATGGGAAAAGACAAAAAACCTGTTCCAACTGCAGGAAGCACATCTGCTTGCTCTCCCAACTCAGTTATTTGCTTCGTGAAACAAATTTTCCCACTGAGAACACAGGCAGACACAGGGCCCCCATATTCAGGGGAAATCCTCCATAAATACTTTTTCTCTACTCAAGAGAAGCAGCCAGGAAGCTCTTCTCTGTAAGGAGAGTACTCTGTGACACAACACCGGAGCGCAATTGCTTTAGGAAAGCAATCTGACAGTAAGGCAGAAGCACCGCCCACACGCATCCTGATATGTTGCTGTCTGGCAAAATGGTTTAACACACATTTGTCTCCACACATACAGGAAGCATTCCTACAGAGAAATTGTGCTGTCTGTAAATTATAAATAAACTGTAATATATCAAATAGAAAATAAAAACAGGAGATGGGATTTGTGTTCCTCCCTTTGACACTGAAATACACTGGAGAGATCTCACTGCTTTCCCCTGAACATCCAATGTGCACCTCCTTAATTTTAGCATCCTCCAACGTGAATACTTGTTTAAACAAGGCCTGACCTATATGAAGCCATATACTATGTGCATAATTTCTCTCATTTGGAAAAGGATTATTTAAGCCCAAAAAACATTATGTTCACGGTATGGGTATATGGAAGAAGTTTACAATACGTAAGGACCAAAGTGGTACAAAACATTACTTCAGGGGAGAAAAAAATTTGTGCCTGTGTCCAACCTCTCAGGTTCCCTTTACTAAGTGTAAAATGCAATTATGAATGTTCCCCTACTTTGCAATGCATTTTGACACGTATGGATAACAATTCTCAGCAACTATCTAAAGCTCATTAAAATATTCTATGTGCAAGTCACTAACATCATTGACTGATGTGTATAATAAAGCAAAGGCAAGAACAGATTGAAAAATTTCTAGAAAGTAGGAAAACAGAAAGAAAGAACAATTTAGCACCTATTAAATCTGTTGATGATAGTATAAAGAAGGGAAAGTAATAGGAGAGGAGGGAGAAGACATTTCCCCTTTCATAGGCTTAAAAAAGTCATTAAGACTGTATTACATAAAACTCAATCCTCACTTATCCACCAAGATCCAGTTCTGACCTTGGCAATTCCCATAGTTCAAGCTAAAGATGTCACAAGCATCATTTGAAGGAAATTCCCTATACAGACAGGTCTTATTATATCTCCAGCTTTTCTAATGAGAACAGAGTTCAGAAAACAGCTCTAAGCAGGTAAGTAATATCGAGAAACAATTCTCAAATGTTTTGCTTGCACTGTGGGGCCAACCTCAATTTCCAGTCTGTTCCTACATTCCCAGTATTGATTTGGTAACTGACATTGTTTTTTATTGATTCATTTTTGCTCTTAAATTAAGTTTTCAGTTGAGAGGAAACTAATGCAAGAGTCTGCAATCTGACACTAATGGTAAACATTTGAAGTTTGGATTCGTCATTCTGAAAGTCACTTAGCATTTCCTCCAAATGCCTGACAGCTCTGGGCTATGCAAGCTCTTTTCCTGTCAAAGACAGTGAATCTGAAACAGAAAGCAACCTGGTTTTGACGTACCTCTTGCTAATTTAAGTAATGGTGCAAATGTTGGTAATGAAATCCCAAGACTATACTGTGTTGGTGTTTCTTTTATACCCTGAAATTTAAACCACTATGTGGAGAATTTCTGAATATAAAACAAACGCCATTCAGCTATTCTTCAGAGGCAGTAAACTAATGCTGATACTTGGAAGGTTCTAATCCTCTTGTGGCTGTGATGACTAGACACAGATCCCTCAGTGGGAGATGTTACTCTCTGCAGTGAAGGATGCTGCCTTTCCAAACATCCTTACTCCTTCTCTTACCAAACCTTCAGAAGAGAAAGAAAAGCAAACAATGCATGCACCCATGCCACACACCAGCAAAGGGAAGTGGAGATGACTAAATGAAGGCAACCACTGTAAAACCAAAATTTTGCCACTGTGTGTCCACAACAGCACAAACTATTCAGAGAAAGAACTGAGGGTGTCAGGAGAATTTCATGTACCCTAAGGCAAGAAAAATGACAGAGATCAGTTGCTTTCTCTGGGACACTGTTCTTCTACTGTACACTTGGACACTGGGCAGTCAGTCCTGTGAGGAAAGGGCTAGAGAGCTGTGGGAAAGCTTGGGTTAGCATTGGCATGCTCTCTTGCCTCCCCTGGAATTCCTTTGTTTCTCTCTTATTCCTTCCTGTATAGCTGCTGCAACAAATTGCATGGTTTGTAAATGACAAAGAAGGAACCACAGTCTAATGGAAGGGGCAAAAAACCTTAATCGATGGCAGGCAGCATTATATCTCTTTTTGATGCCTCAAGAAAAACAAGTCACTTCTAAGTGAACTGCATCTGCTCCTGCCTGAAAGGCTAGTTCATTCCTGCTATCCCTCCAGGCAAGAGGAAAGGGTGGGTTTTCTTTCCTCATTCTGTCCCAGAAATACATCCACCATGGGAGAAGAGCTGCTTTCAATCATTACCAGAGGTTTCCTCTGGGAACTTGCCCCTGGGGAATGAAGTGAAAATTATAGCATTTCTTGTTTCCCCAGCCAAGGCCCCCATCCTCACCTGTGGTCCTGAGGCTGTATCATTGGTTGGCTCATCACAGGGATTTGGCAGGTGCCTGACATGGCTGCACCCTCCACTGAGGCCTCTGCTGCCCTGTCTGGGGCCAGCAGCAGCTGCTGATACCGCAGACAGCCCTGGGTGAACTTGGCTGTCTCCTGATAAAACTAGGCATGGAATTGTCCGTTGGTGTCAATAAACTCCTTGACCCGTTACCAAAGGATTAAAGGTCTCACAGTTCTCTGAAGAGCTACCTGATGCAAAGGCCCTGAGTGAGGGTCAGAGAGAGATCTCTGGGCAAAGGGGGGAATCCAGAGCAGACCCGCTTAAGATGCCATCCAATCTTGTGCACCTCAGCAGCTCTCCCCACCTCCCGAACAACACCCTGAAGTTGCGGGAACGTCAGTGGATATGGGAAGTACAGCAAAGTTTCTTCCTCCTCTTCCCTTCTGTGTGTGTGCACATGCACAAGCGTCTATTTTTTATGTAATGCAGGAACAGATTTTTCCCTTACGTAACTCCCATGCTGCATGGGGATCCAGGTGATTTCTCTGACTCCCCCTTCCTCCCCTCCACAGCCAAATCACTCTGGCTCTATTGCCTCCATTAAAAAAAAAAAAAAGGTGACCTTTTTTCTCATTAGTAGGGGATTTCTCCTTTCAACTATGATAAGCTTTAATAGTATTTACATTTTTATAATCTCAATCTTTTTCTCGTCTTGTTCAAATATTTTTGATAGATTAATATTAGAATGCCCTATAAAACTGTCACTGCACACACGTATTAAAATATATATATTATACATATATTTGGAAAAAATACCAAGATACAATAAGCTCAAAGTATTTATTAGTATTTAATTTAAAAAACATCACAGATAGGGATGGACTTATTCTTACTGGGCTTTCTTGTGTTAATATTGTGGTGAAGGAGTAAACAACAAATGGTGGAAAGAAGGTTTAGAAATCATAGAATCATCGGGGTTGGAAAAGACCAGCACCACTAAATTCACCACTAAACCCTCGTTCATGCAATGACTACTTCAGGTGTGCCTTTGAACAACACAATGTCTTTGGCCGTTTTTTATGGTGGTCAGTATGAAAATATGCTAGGTGTCAGAATATAACAGTCTGTGACCATAAGGCAATTTTTATGGAACAGAAACATACACCAAGTTATTATCCTGAGCTTGTCCATGATCAGGAAGTCTTCTTAAAACAGCGTGAACTGATTTCATCTGTCCCACCAATGAAAGACCAGCCAGTTTTCCCAGAATTCGGTCCTTTCAGTTACGAAGAAGCAACTGACACTCTGAAGGACTCATAATTCAAGATCTGTGAATCTTATCCAAACCCTGCCACATTTAGAGAAGAAATTCATAAACTGCTTACGCCAGCCCTGATCAAAAGAAGTGATCAATCATTCAGATAAGGAATCTTCTCTTCTTCCTTCACACAGCACTGGTTCAACCACTAGCAAGCTGCTAGTGTTAGATTCACAACATTTATCTAAATGATGCCTCATTTCAAACACATATTCCTGAGAAATCTCACAGTGAGGCAGGCCAGCAAGCCAGCTGTAAACTCATTGGAGGCTGACACTCAAAACTTGGGACAATCAGTACCCAGCCCAGAGATGGACCTAAAGCAGTCTTAGAAGCATCATCACTTCTTGTAACTAAGCAGGTGACATATACCCATTCTGACCATTTCAAGTGGTTCTGTAGCAGTTGATAGATTGGCTACAAGAGGGGGAGATTGAAGAGCGGGTCAGAATGCTCTGTGCTTTCTCTAGGATGAACTACGTACAATTAAAAGGAAAATTCAAGATCCTTGTCAACTCCAGGGCTGATGAAATGGTGAGGAGTACTAGCAGTTCTCGGATGACACGCAGTCCTTCCTGATCCCAGCACAAACTATGGTACTCCCACTCTTACTGCTTAACACATTCATGACAACTTGTGGTGCTTGATACCAACCAATACAGATGTTGCTGACGGGCAGAGAGGGAGAGCTGTGCCATTGCTGTAACCTCCTTTAACACTGCACAGATTTACAGCTGATGCTTAAGCAAAGTTCCTGGATCCCCTATCAGTGACAAATGTTCTATTCTTTCCACTTGCCTGGGAAAGTGAAAAACCCGAGTTGACAACAACTAAGGTATTTTGATTATCTTTTGATCATCTTTTAACAGAACTTCAGCAGTGTACTCTAGCCAGCTGTAAAGTCTACTGCATAAAGGAAAATATAACCAGAAGAAGTTTCACTGTGTCTCCTTAGCAACTCAAATAGCGACATCAGATCTGAGGGCTGCTCTTTACACTGGCTTCCACTGCATCTGAGATGAAATTTCACGTTTTGGTGCTCATCTTTGACACTCACTGTTGTGATGCTATGTGAAAGAGTGTTTAATGCCAAGGGCTGAAGGATGTAGCTGGCAGTTTTATTCCTCTGACTGAAAGGAGTACTACATGAAAAGCAATATTTTCTGGTCTCGGGCTATGAAAAGGTCTCTTCTAGGAACAAAGAACTACGTCTAACCTGACCGTTTCCTCACCCATGTATAATTATGTTTCACTTATGTGGCCTTCCTTATCAGAAATACCTAGCAACACATCCACTTGAAGGCAAAAGACCTTCCTTCTCCTCTGTCATTCCCTCAAGGTTTACTATAACCCCTTTATTCAGAGCGAACACTCCATTGCACATGCTTTTTCTTTATGGAGACTAAAACTAAAGAAAAGAACTGACAAATGCTAATCACATTATTTAATGTTGCAGTAAGGTTGATGACATAAACTATGCATGAAGATGTTTTTATGGAGTGCACAGATAATGGCATATATTGCCCTTAGCAGCAATAGTTCTTTCTGTAGAACAGAGAAAAATCAGATAGGATGAGGGAGGGACAGAGAGAGAAAGAAAGGGACAGTGAAAATTTTTTCTGAATCCAGTCAAGTGACAAAGCTTCCAACATGAGTGACCTCTCCTGTAAAACACTATATTTTTTCCATAACATATGTAATTTTCAACAGAATCCCCTCAAACTCCCTACTTCTAGTTCTTGCCTGTCATGCTATTAGTGCTCATCAAAGTCTGCTTTCATCAAGTTCAAGAGCCATCTAGCATAGGCATGTATATTTTTGGGTCACTATTTATCAGCCACTATATGACTAATACTTACTATCGTACCCACTAAATCTTGGTTTTATCTAGAATATACTACAAAACAAGGATTAGAAAAGAGAAGAAGGGAAACTGATGCTCACATTGGTGCTAATTGTATCCCATGAGAACTAGCTATAACAACAGCATCAGGTTTTGCAGGTGCAGGAGCACAGAATAACTGCACGGTAAAAACAGAATGAGAGGGACAAAGGAGACATAATGGCACACCACTTTTGACGTGTGGAGGAAGATTGCAGTATTATAGGTGAAAGGTAATCTGCCAAATGGCAAATAGCAGGCCCTTAGCAAGGCAAAGGTTCAAGCACTTAAAGCATAGCGTAACATTAAAACATTCCTGGGCAGCGCTGCAGTATCAACCTAGAACAAGAATTGACAAATGGTTGTACTAACTTCTTAGGCCTCTGAAAGAGTAATCATCCTTTTTGCTGTCTGGGGATTAAAACACCCACTTTTTCCATCGTATTAAAGAATATACAGTTTATCCTTCAGAGCCAGTGCTGGCACTCTAGACTATAAGTCTTTTGTCTTGGTCAACAAGCTGTCTCTTTGGGAAGGACCATGATGGTTTTTTGAAGACATTTACATCGAAAATACACACCCTTTACCACTCTCACACAGTCCCTTCCTCAGCCACAGGTATTTCTATACAAAATCAGAGTGCTGTCACATCACTGGCCTTGTTAATGTTATTCCTTCTGGGATCTGTTTACCTCTTTATTTCCATTCAAATTCTGTTTGGTTAAAGTTTTGATCCTCTTAATGACTTAATTTGAGAGAGCAAAACAGGGTTTCATTTGCACTCAGGTTCTGTTCAGAAGTTATTTACAATGCAATAATATATTACTGATATATATCAACAGTATATCAACACACATGAGCAACATTTGCCAAACTTTAGTGTGAAATAAGAACTTCAATAGTAAACATCTCAAAGAATGTTTCTTGACATTTCTTCCCAATACAAGTTTATTGACCTATTACATAGCCTGACTGCTTACCTTTTGACTCTGTGTTAGGTTTCTATTAACACATAAACAGAACCTTAATATAAAGCCCAAATAAAGCTTATTAGGCATTTGTGTCGGGTTTTGAGATCACTATGGAACAGTGAATACAAATTATTAGCAGATTCAAAATTTATAACTCCCCCCCCAGAGACTTTATCAAAACTAACACCTTTAGAATTAATAACAGAAAGTGACAATTTCTGAAATTAGATATGCCAAATCATTTATCATATTCAATAATTACCATCAACTTCAATTTCAAAAGATCAAGTTGACATAAAGAAGTGAAATTATTAATAAGCTAACAATTTCATTTTCCCTTAGGACTGTAAATCATGAAATATTTAGAAAACCAATTAGTTTCAACATGATGGGTTTAAGTTAAAGTTGGCAGAAATGAAGGCAATACACAAGAGATGGAGAAAGACAGAGCATGACCCTCACCCAATAAAGGCCTTTAGGCCAGTAGGGAAATGCTTTGACTATCCAGACTGTTTTGCCACAGCAGCACAGCCCCTCATAGAAACAATGTGCTTGGGCTCAAAGGAAATAAATCTTAGTGGAAAGAAACGCCTATAGAACAGGAACTAGAAAAAGGCCCTAAGTATTTCAGGCATGGAAATACAGGAAAGACTGCTTTTTTTTTCATTTTCAGCATGTCCAGGTAACAGTAAAACTCATGGGAGAGATCAACACAAAAACTAACTTTTGAGAGGCAGTGTTTCCTGAATTATTACAGGACTGTCTGAGGAACACTGCTCTACTGAACTTACATATTGAGACTGCCTGGGTGGTTTCCACTTACCTGTCTTCCTTCCATAGCTCCTCGCATTTCCTTGAAAGTTGAGCTAAATTCTCCTATGAAGTCGTGCTTTCCATTGGAATCCCAGTCCCAAACTATGCACTGGGAAGACAAACAGGAAAAGAACAAAAGAGCATGTTTTTCTTCAGACAGAAAAGAGGTTTTGTTGAAAAATACTACAGGAGAAATTATGATATACTGTGTGAAGTGTTTTATCTAAAGAGAAATCACAAGACACATTAAAACCATATTCTTGTCCTGATCAAAATAAAATGACAAGTGGAATCTCAGCACAGCTTGTTGTTGACAATCGTGTGTTATGGAGTTGGCCTAATGAAAGCAAGTTCACATATTTCAGAAAGAACGAATTTCTTGTCTAGATCTTTTTTGCTAGGTGTAAAAATACAGGATTATGTGTACTTGCATATTCATGGTCAAATGGTGTCCTGACTTACCTCATTGATGTACTTTACAAATATAAATTATTATAAAAAACCCTACTTGCTTTGGGCAAACAGTACTGTTCTCATTTTTACAGTCAGTGAAGGTGAGACAATAATTACAGAGATCATTTTCTGAAACAGCTTTGAAATTATACATATTAGTGTTTGGTGCCCATACCTTGGCTGTTTCCCAGTGTTGCTCAACAGTGACTATACAAACCAAACCTCACTGATAGTCTCTCCTAAATTCACGCATAAAGATGAATATCTCAATGACTTTGAGCTATGAGAATTTTATTTTACAGATTTCACAAAATACAATCAACGTAGCAAAGACTGAAGCACATAGCAATAACTACAGGTTTTGTTAAATTATAATTTTTAAACCGGTCCAAAGACAACAAAGGGGCTCACAACTTTACAGAACAAAATCCCAAATTCAGCCTCATGTTGTCTCTAGATAAAGGTCACATAAGTTGCCTGAGTCAGGAGGCCTTTACTGAAAACATGCTGCTACAAAATATCTCTTTTTCTTTTTTTTTTTTTTTTTAAAAACTAGAAATGCCTCAAAGCCATCTGCACTGTCACATGAGGAGTGCACTGACATCTAGCTATCAGATGGCTTTGAGGGTAACTTTGACTCCCTCGTGTGGGCCTGAGTCTTACAGATCTATGAGTGGGTGTGGGATGAGAACTTGACTGACGGGAGTAGTAGAGGAGCTCCCTGCTGAGATAGGCAGAAAATAAAAAAATTGGAGGTGGTGGCACAGCAACAGTGGAATACCAGGCTTAAAACCAGTAGGTTTTACCAGACTGCTTTGTCTCAATGAGGCTCAGAGCTTTTGACCCAGCACTGGTGGTCAGACAACACAAGAGGAAGAACAAGAGTTGCCCCTCAAAGACTCCTCAAGCCATTTGAGTTTGCTTGGTCCAAAGGGGTTCTGAGTTCACCCAGAAGGAAACAGAAATCATCAGATCTCGACTGGATTTTGAGTTTTAAATATTACAAAAAAAGGACTTTATTGAAACAGATTTCTCTGTCCACCAGCTGTTCTTTCTAACCAGCCCGAATAATCCAGTCAAAGCTGGTATGTGAGCACTATGGCCAATCCCTTTTGAGGGTAGGGGGAAAGACTCTGTAGAAAGCTTGAGACAGACAAAATGACTGAATTCTTTCAGTGAGAACAAGTGGACAAAAAGTGTTTCAAGAAAAAGACAATCTAAACCAACCTAACATCCTCCCACCACAGCCTTAAGTTAATAGCCTCTTCCACATAAATGTTTGTCCATGTGAGGCCCATTGACCTGAAGTATAGGTTGGAAGGTATTTGATCTCCACATCTAAGGTGATTACCTGAACTTATTACTCTATTAAGTGCCCAGATGCTTTATTTGTCTTTGAAGAAGTAAATCAGGTGGTGATTTCACTAAATTCACATCCACCATCCACGTTATTATTTAGGTTCCTTCTGTTTTGTAATGACTCTAGCTTTCCTTCAAACTTTCAGCACTGTTCCGTTTAGCCCCAGGAAGACATTTCATTCCAGACAAAGGGAAATTTTCTGATCCATACAGAAGATGTGTAGTAGAGGTAGAAAGGACTGCCCATAAGGAAAGAGTACCAGCATAACTCCCATTTCTGCAGACTTTAATCAGTCGAAACAGTTCATGGGTCAGGCAAAGACCTGGCTCTTGAACCCTCTGTTACTTTTGCATCCTGCCACCTGCAATTTTACTTGGTTTTTTTGTTTGTTTGTTTGTTGTTTTTGTTGTTGTTGTTTGGTTGGTTTTTTTTGTTTGGTTGGTTTTTTTTATGCAGGGATCCCACACTGAAGAAAGGTCTCCAGATTGAAATGTGAAAATGTTTTGCTCTAAGACTTGGAGATACGTTTCAGCAGCTTTGACACTGAGGGGGTGGGTGGAGGGTAGAGGGAGAAGGGGGGCAGTTCTAATGCATGTTTACTTGAGAGTAGGTTTCTGGTTCTGACAGTGGTAATGCTTCCTGGAATAAACCTAAACATTAGTTTCAATGCTAACAGCCCTGGAGTATTCTTTACGATGAAATCTTCACTAAATAATCACTCTCCTTATTATCAACTGCAATTTTTAGATGACCTGGTAACAACAAAAAAAATATCCAGGAAAGAGTAATTTGATTTATGAAAAAGTCCCTGAAACTGTTTTTGTTTCACAGAGCTTAAAGCAGCTGCATTTTATTTTTCTGTGAAATTTCTTGCTAATATAAATTGGTCATCTTTTATTGAAATTACTTTTAAATATTTCATGGAAAAATGGATTTCACAGATGAAGCATGACTTAAAATGACTTTTTTTTCCAGTAACGGTTGAAAAAATTATTTAAGATCCTAAAAATAATACTAAGTAAAAAGATTTGTCAAAATGTCATCACAAAATTGTTATAAATTTGCAAGTTTTAGTCATGCTTGCAACTTTTGAAACAATGTTTTTGAAAAAATGACTATTTCTCAAAGGAAAAAAAGAGGAGTCTTATTATGAAGTTTTCCAACCAGATTTACTTTTCAGATTTGGTCTTTAAACTCAACTGGAGCATAAATACAAGAACAGACCCAAGGTTATCAGAGACCTCCAGGAAAAGATACTTTGAAAAATTTCTATTAGAGACCCGACTCTTACGAAGAGGGAAAAGCTCTGAGTGCTGATTTGTGGTTAGAATTTTAAGTGGAGATGAGCAAAGTTAAATTACATATAAAATGTCCACTCAACAGGGATCCAACTGCTTTCTCTTTCAAGCTAGAGGTTTTCTAACTTTAGTTTTCAGAATGCCAGATGGTACTTTAATCTTCATATTGGCTTCATGGAAAAGGCCAACAATTACAGTATTATCTTAGTGCCATTTGCTCAATTACAGCTAAGGGAGAAAAGGGATTTCTGTAAGTACATCCATTATGATTTCTTTTTTTTTTTTCCCAGAGTTTCACATCTGGTCATAGAAATTAATTGTTACTGTCTGGAAAACATTTTGTACACAATAATGATTCTGCTTTTCAAAGGTATATGAAAAGTATTTCTAAAACATATAAATACTGGGGTCCAGACATTTTTATGGAAACACACTCAGACAGACAAAATAAGCAGAGACGGATCTTTGCAAATAATCCAGAGTCAGGTAAAGACCAGAGGTGACAATCCTCTGAAATACTTTAAAGGGTTTTTGTTCGGGTTTTTTTGTTTTGTTTTGTTTTTTTTTTTTTTTTGTTTTGTTTTTGTTTTTTTTTTTGGAAGGCCCCATGTGCTTTTTAAATCAAATCCTCCATAACATAAATCATCCTTTATCTTTAGGCGGACCTTAATGTGTTCTTGTGGTCTTTACTCTTACGGGTTCTTAAGCAGATGATTAACAGCATACCTACACTCTATTAAAAGTCTCATTAATTTAAGGAGGCTTTCCATACACTTCACTTTAAATACTAGCAAATCGGTGTTCAGATAAATGGTGAAAGAATTCAGACTCCTACTTATTGCTTACAAGCTCAAATACAGGCAACAAAAACTGCTGCTAATGCTGTGTGGTGATGCAATAGCACTGACTGGTACAATGAAGAACATCTTTCACCCCTGTAGGATTCTACCTTCCTCCCCAAAATACCTGCTGACTGCAGGGAGAGGGAACACTGCTTCAGGCCCTCTCAAGGAAAGGCGCTATGCCTGACAGAGCTAACCAGCAGATCCAGTTAAGGCGACATCAGAGGATCACTTCTGAGTATCCACATCATCATTCCTTCAGCTTTTCTTGTAAATACCTCAAAATGAAAGATTTCCTTCCTGGCTGAAAGGGAACCTTTCACTGGAAAAAGGAGAGAGAAAGGTCTGTTTTAAAAAGAAAAAGGTATTTCAGGTGGATGCAGATGGAAATTTTCCCTGGTTTTATTTCAATTTTTTCACCAATATTAGATTTTGCCAATACTCTCACTACAAAGGGCATTCAAGAAAAATTGCATAGGCACTGCAGCTACAACAGCACAGGCTTCTCTGGTTGATTTTCATAATGCTTCCCAGAAGATGACAGCTAGATTAATCTTGCTACCTCTGAGTGAGCAAAAAAACTCACTTGCGCAATTTCTGATTTTAATTATATTTCACAAAAATATAACCTGAACCATACTCCAGCTCCAACCAATCCTGATTGATCATCTGTTCAGTGATGTGATGATGCCTAGATAAGAAATAAACCAATTTCTCTATCCAGTATCTCTCATGGAGTGAGGCAGTTTTCCTGTTTGATAATTCAACAGCAAAAAAAGTATTGCTACCTATCATATGATCCAAACTCAAGTATCATTTTTTCAGGTTTTAATTTCTGTGAGAAATTAGAAGACGTTGAGACAAGAAATTGGTGTTCCAAGTCTCAGTATAAGAGCCAGCAAAATTCTAGCACAGTTCTCATAAAATAATTCTTCCCATATTCACCATCCTATCTAGCTTTAACCATCAAGAGAACTAAGTAAGATAAGAGAATGGTTACTTTAAGTACGTATTTGTGGGGGGTGTCTGCAGGTGCTGAGATTATTTTCCTTATATATCTTCAGAGAAATGCTTCAAGTGGTTTGTCCCCATTAGGTTTTCACGATGAGAGAACTATTATATACAACACCTTTGGGCATAGGTAATAGAGAAACTTGGAACTTAACCTTGCAATTTATGAGCCAGCCCAAAACATGCTCTGAAGCTTAGTTTTTAAAAGACAGTCTTCTGACTGAATCCTATCAGGAGGCAGCTGACAGCCTGACCATGGAAATGTACTTCTTGAAAACAATCCATTTAAGTTTGCCTCAGCTGACCAGACACTGCAGATTATAGCATGCACAAAGCCAGTAAAAAACAGAAATTTCCCAGTCTTGCCAGCCTGAGTTTCTCCAGCTCTGTGTATGCTCAAAGTACAATTATGAAATATTAGTGCCAAAAAGCCAGAAAGGCAGCAGCCTTGAGCAGCTGGAGTCAAATCCCTTGAATAGGAGGCTCCCTGCTCTGATCTGGCTCTGATCCAGATGAGATCCTAGTTCATATGTTGAACTAAAAAGGAGATTTCACTCCGTGTTGTTCAGCATATACAATAAGGAGTGGAAGGGGTACCTTTCAAGGAAGCGAACTATCTTTGTCCATTAATTACCTGTAGTCCCTAGGTAGGTGTTGGGGAAGAGTACTGACCATGGGTGGAGGGTGGCTTAAATTTTGAGCAGAAACTGTCTTGGGTGGTTTTTCCTTGCATTTTTGTTGAACAAGATACCTTGTGGCAAGGCAAGAAGGAGAATGCTCATTGTTGGACTGAAATGTATTACTTTACAGCCCAGTCAGTCATAAAATTCTTACCAATTAACTCTAAACAATAATAACACCACAATAATTTTTATAGGTAGAGTTTATATGACACTATCTCTCAAAAAAACTAAGTCTTGAGGCAAATGTTGGTGACCTGCTCTACTTCTAGTGTCACTCGGAGCTGCAGGTGGTATGAGGTGGCAAAAGGCTAAAACCAGAAATCTTTTTTGGTTCATCCTCTAGGACCAGTGAAAACTTAAAAAAAAACAAAGAAAAAAACCAAACCACCCCATAATGGAGAACCACACCAAATTCAGAAAAAAACAGAGAAGGTGAAAAAAAATCACAGAAAAAAAAATGTACTTGATCATTGAAGTGATTTTTCTGGAATAGTCTGTCTCTCATCAGGGTAATTATTACTAGATAATGAAGAAAGTATCCTACTGTACCTCCGTGAAAGTGTATGTACCCCACTTGGAATACTTCAAAGAATGTCTTTTTCTAGGAAAGCCTTTATCCACTACCTACCCATTCTCTCCACATGGGTATCAACAAAACTATGCAAAACATTCAGTATAAAAGATAAATACTTCAAGTTATCGTGTTTCTGTACTGATGGTGTTCCAAAGCCAAATTCTACTTCATAAAAATCACAGTACCAAAATTTGGTCTTTTCTGATGTGTATGAAATTCTTCACTCTTTTTTCATCCAGCTGGTCATCAGAATTTTCTGTTTTCAGTAGTTGTTCTTCTCCAAAAAGCGAAAATAAACTTTTTATGTCTCATTGCAGATTTTCTCTGAAATTGGCCTCCCGTGAGAATAGAGTGAAGCAGCTGAAATAAACCAGTGTTTCTTGCAAGGTTCTCCCTGGTTGAAGTAAATCCTTCTTCAGAGCACAGTAGATAACATATTTGAACTTTTTCTTCTCAGAGGGATTAACTCAATTCTCCAAACTAGACTACTCAAAACCCCCTGAACTAATGGAGGAAAACCAGCTCATACCCTACCCTATTAGGCTATGTGCATCTTCTGTGAAGCCAAAGTAGAAGCAACTTTCAGAGTTTTTCTCTTGACTGCAGAGCCACATTCTTTTTGAAAACCACATCTTCTGTTTTGCTGAATTGGAACAGATTGATACCAGTTCAGCAGTACAGCTGAGTTTGCTCCTTAAACATGAGGTGAAATACAGGCTCCGTTGCAGGCAAAGAGACTTTTCATATGAACTTCAGCAATTGCCAGGATTTCACTAACAGCTTTGTACCTCCTGTACATAGATGGTGGCAACTGATACATTAAAAGTTGATAGGGTTTTATTGGACTCAGATCCTCTGCCTGCTAAAGGAGACTCAGGACAGATATGCATTGATAGCTTCCTCTTGGGTAATGGCAAGTGATTCAGCATTCCCTTCAACATGCTGCAGTAATTATAACAGAGTCAAAACACAAAGAAAATAATCTGCCTGTGAATATAAACACAAGGGAAATTTGATTTTAAAATTATCTGCCTGGAGAGAAGAGTGAAAGGAAGGAGAACTATTTTTTTCCAAAAAGGGGCAGGTCCTCTAATTCAAGATCAAAACAAGTGAGTAATTTTTATCGACAGCTCTGATTTGACACCAGCCTCAGACCGTTTCAGTTCTTGACAAGTGACGACAGGGACCATTTACAGAACCACTTTCACCAAACCAGTCCCCCTACACCACTGATAGGGATTTGAGTACATCAGCAGTGGCTCAGCAATGACGAGAATCCTCACAGCTGGGTGTTGCCCCTTCTTGACAGCTCACAGCTTGCAAGAATCATCAGGGTCATTTCAAAACCAATTACTTAAAACCATAGCTTGTTGATTACCCTTATTTGTATTACAAGGGTGCCTGGGAGCCTCAAACACAGATCTTTCAGTGCTGAAAAATGAAGCCCATATATATTCCTCTGAAACAGAGAAACATGCTATAATAAGTTACATCATATGAGGGACAACTTATAACCGGATTTTCAATGACTCTTTAGGTTTTTCATGGCAAAAACATAAATACACTTCTACTTTACAGTCACAGTTAGGTTTAGGTAGCAACATCCTCAGTTTATATGCAAGCAACACTTACTAATCAGATTCAGCATGGATGTGAATGCACACTTCCATTGCTGCACTGGCCTAAAACAGAGGTCTTTTTAGTTGTAATGCATGCCTAAAAATTTAATATAAACCCCACTTTCTTTATGTTTAAAGAATAAAACATAATAACAGCATTTTTTTTTTGTCTTTCCCATCCAAAACACCCCTACTAACTTAATATGCAACACAGAAAAAAATTGGGCCAAGTTTTTAGTATACTGCTTGTGGTCATGAAGATTTAGTTGTCCAACAAATGAGAGAGCAGGCTGGAGCATTTTTAAAGCACGTATAAAATGGTGAATTTACATCTCAATCAATGAGATCCAAGTGTTTGAGAATGTGTTTGGTTTCACAGTCCATAACATAATGCACAGCTTTTTTCCACATATGAAAATGACAAACCAATAGCAAAATGCAGTAACAGCAAAACCTTCTGCAAAGACTACCCTAAGGCTCCTGCTGTGAGGTTATCAATGTGTCTCTGCTAGCTTTCTCCATGAGTATACTTCCTTTTAGTTCACAGTATGTTCCGTCCCTATGCAACAAAATCTGCCTTTCAAAACTTTTGCAAGAGGCGATAAAGTAGTGTACTGACCCAGTAGTGCCTCCTCTCGTTAGATGTATCTGAGATTTCTGCTCATCTAAGTAACTAACAATTCCCTACATAGCAAAAAAAGGCATTGCTCATTGGCAGGCCTCTCTGGTGTAACTATTCGAGAAGCTGCAAGCACAGCAGTGAAATTTAGCATAACTCATGGGTGCATATCCAAAAGCTCTCAGACAGAACAAGACTCTATCCAGTTCCCACTATCTACTTTCAGTTCCTAAAAAAAGCTCAAGTTAGATTTATCTTGCACTCTGAAAGTCAGCAGATAAAAATCACCCATTGCCTTGTCTGTCAGTCAGGAAAGGAAGATGATGATACTTGGCAGAAAGAGTACAAAATGCTCTTCCCTACCAGAGCAGCATGAATCTGTCCCCAAACACCACTTATAAGAATGATGAGTGTTTATACAAAGTAGCTGATTAAACTATTCTTTCTGTTGTTGATCAGTGGGGGAGCTAATTACATGTCTCTTGGATACCACTTCAAAAGAATGACCTGGCAACCAGCACTGGGAAAAATGGCCCTGAACTGGTCACTCTATTCAGTGGATGGTAACCTAGCATAAAAAGCAGTGAAGGTGGATCTTCCCAGTTATGGGTAATTTCTAAAACTAAGACCAGCAGACGTCTAAAACATAGAAAGTTTTTAGTATCAAGCGGACAAGATATCAATTAAGAAACATGAAGCAATTGTAAATGTTTATTAAAACAATATTCTAAACCACATTTCATCTGAAAAATGAAGAAATAAAAGTAGAGACAGCACATAGGCCATTATAATGGAAATGGCTAAACTATCATAAGAGGTCAATGCTAAAGGTTAAACCTAAGCTTTATTTAAGGGTAAAGGTCTGAGAATAAAGGTCACAGTTCCTTATCTCATAATCACATACTTGATTTTTTAAATCCTTGTGAAATTTCTACTGTATACTTTGCACTTGTTATAGCAGTCATTGATGACTGTAAAAGGCCTCATTTCTGGGGTGTGTTGTTTGTTTGACTGTTTGTTTTCCTGTGTTCAGTTAGTGCTTTCACTGTTGCTTTAGGGTGAACCGTCCATATATCTCCTCTCAATTAGTGCACAGGTTACAGACTTCGAAACAAAACCTCCAGCTTTGTTCATCACTGCTTTTAATTAGTTTTTTGGCCAGAGTTTTATTTCATCTCATATATTGTGTTTAGTGTTGAATTCACCTCCTGTATGGACACTGAAAGCATCTCCATGAAGGATCTAAAACCTTGCACTGCCACAAGCTCCTGTGGCAACATATCATTGAAGATTTCCGATAGAGAGTTAAATTCAGATCATGACATCGTGTCTGGATATTTCAAAAAAGACGACATATCAGCTAAACAGAAGATATTTTTCGTGTTTCTTGGGAGCTCCCAAATCTGCTAAAGCTGTGAAATGGTAACACTGTTGACAGATGCCATATTTTTTATGCAACTGCTCAAATCTTTGTGGGTTTGTTTTTTTTTTGCACACGTATGGTAACCTAGTTTCTGGTTTTTGTTCTTGTACTGAGTAGAAAATAAAACTTTAACAGAATACCTTAACTACCTGTCTAAATCTATACAGACTTCTTTTCCTATTTGTATTCCCATTGTATCCATTCAAGTGTTTAATAAATGTTTAATAAACCCATAATTATGAGTTCTTCGTAACTGCTGTATATTTTCTGGGTTTACCTCTTTCTGTAACAGCAGATGTGGCACTTCGTATAAGCAAGAATGTTGTATGGTGGGGTGGAAAACTCAGAGTGAGCTCACTGGGAAAGCTGGTATATGAATAGGGAGGTCTTGCATTAGCCACTCAGGCTTGTTTCCAACATCTCAGGAAGAAACAGACTCGAAACCCAAGGTGCTCAGCACCCCGGTTACCCTTGATGACTGGCAAACCTGAGTGAATATATGGCCATATATGAACAAGGCAGTCTCTTCTGAAGGAATACTCAGGAACATAAAGATATGTTTAGGAACATAGAGCAGCATGGAAAGATAGGAGAAAAACATGCAGAAAAATTTGCTGCGGAAAGTAGAACCACTGAGGTTACCGCATGGGTGAAATGATCTAGAAACCAGATGAAAGCTTAAGCCTAATGAGGTAATTGAGTGCTCTGCTGTAGCGTCTAGGGAGACCAAATGTAGCATATTATAACTCTATATTAGTGAAACAATATAGAACTGATTTATAAAATATAGAATACATGGTATACACATATACTACATTCTAACAATTCAAATAGTACCTCAATCTTGCTTTATATGAATCCTTCCCTGCTTCTTTTAGCAAAGAAACATGATGTTGTGTAAACATTGACTCAAAAGGGAAGTCAGCTGCACATACTTGAACTAAAAGAAGGAATCTGACAGGTTTCTGTGAGTGTAACAATAAGAGACAAATAGTCTGCTGCACACAGAATGCTTCAGGAAAGTAGTTGCCTTAAATCACCACTATGACTTTATTTTGCCCAATATGCAAAGCAAAACATGTGCAAGCAGAAACGTATTTCATTATTTATGTCTCCTTCTCTCCTCTGAACCATCTAAAAAATGTTTGGTTTGTGAAATTATATATTTATTTTGAAGAGTTGCTGTGCTTATCCTGTTCCTCACTTGAGAGCAATTTATTGTGACTTAAGAGAAGGTTCGAAGTTCGGTACTAAACAACCTCAACAAAATTATGCCCAACACAGCAAAATTAAGAGCCAAAATGCCCAGAATCAGTGGTGAGAATCCCAATGCTAAGATTTTCAGGAAACAAATACCTATTCAAATTCTGTTTCTTGGCATGTTTTCCAGCAACAATAAGAGGTAATGTTATTTAATATCAAGTTTATTTTGGGGATTTCTCTGGTTCCATTGAACTATCATATTTCTAAGACATACTTAGCAGTTTTGAAAACAATGCTGCACCAACAACCTTTCTTTCCTCCAAAATAAGCAAATAAAGGTTATGCCAAGAACAGACACCGACACATGGCTACTGTTAGTGGCATCTGAATGAAGTGTCACAGATACACCTTCACCCTAGCTCAGAGAGACAAGATTTCAGCAGAAGATACTAGTGAAGGTAGACCCTCTGAGCTGGACTGTGGCTGGCACTGACTTTATTTGAGTGAATCCTTAGGTGACAGGGTTACGGGGGTGGGATTTTCAGTACATTTGGGATGGGATTGAAGCTTGCTGCAAAAATTTTCCGCTGCAACTCCAAGTGCTGCTGCTGCATCTGCGATGTGCCAGAATACTTCTTCAAAGGACAAGAGAGCTGACCCTGTTTTCTGGCCTGATTCCAGCACAAGCAATTAAACTTCTACCATCTCAACAACCCCTGCAGTTCAGACTGGCACAGTGTTATTTGCTGCTTCCTGCCCTGAAGTGTCACAGAGCATTTATGCCTGCTCTTCAGGAGTTGCCACAGTTCTCCTCCAGAGTTGGCTGCCTAACAGCAGCGGGTGAAGCCTTGCTCACATGCAAGACTTTGCAATTACAGTGCGGAAAGCAATTAAGAGCTAAGACCTTCACTGCTTATCGCTTCACCGTGATCTCTCATCAGCTGAAGAAAACCTAGGTCTAGCTCCTTTGTGTTATTGAAGATGACTAAGATGGGAAGAGCAACTTAAAATACTTACATTTTCATGGCATAACAGCATAAAAGTATAAAAGGAAAATATTTGTACATATCTGCCCTTTTCCTGTTTCCTTCTCTGCACTTTGGATCAGTTTTCAGCGTGTACAGGAGCAATGCGAATAAATACAAGAAAATGGCTGATTGCATGAGAAATTTCTGTAAAAATAAACACCATATATTTCAGTATGCCTGCTCTCAAGTTACAACTACTCACTAACACACCCCAGACCAAAGAACACAAGATAAATAGTATGGTTAACATACTGGAATATTTTACTGGAGCATATAAACCTAGCAAACGGTTTTGGAAAAAAGCATCAATGCCTGTTACCACTGAGTTTAGCAGAGGGCTCATGTGTTTTGAGAATAAAAACAAATGCAGCATTTTGGAAAAATGAGAACTTCCATAAAGAGTAGAGTTATTAATCTAAAACCAGACTTTCAATAGCTCATCTGTGTTTGTACTCCAAATAAATGGTAGGAAGTAACAGTACTCAGGTATTTAAGAATCTTCCCTGAATACGCAATTAGGTGCTTAGATTGCATAAATTACCAAAATTATGCCAAAAATAACTGAAGATCAATAAAAAGAGGTCTGGCTAAACTGAGCTGATAATTCATTCCCTAACATTAACATTTTGTCAGATTAATGTGCGATTTCCTTTGCGTTCAGGAAAATCATGTAGGTGCAGACATTCTTTCATTACTCTGCTAGGTGAATTACGAAGCTGTCATCAAAATAATTACCAATGGAAGAAGAAGGAGGATCAAACATTCAGTTTAATGTAATTATAAACCCTATTTCCTACTAATGTGGGTGATTTATCTCACTTCTGTTAAAGGAAGTAGAGTAAAACACGTGCCTGTATCAATACGCTAGCTATTAAACAATGATCACCTACCAGTGAAAAAGAGACCCTACACAGAGAAGCATATTCAAGCAGAATAAAGGGGTTATTCTGCCTGGTCAGCAGGTATTTTCTGAAGACTACCCACAAAGAAAAGTAATTGAAAAATGATCCAAGTCATAAATACCAAGCTCATCCTATGAAACAACTGCAACTGGAACTACCAGGATTTTCTAACATCTCCCCTATTTCATCATGTTCCTTTTCCCAGGTTCCCAAACCACATGATATGTTGGCACGTTGGCTCTGTACAGGTTGTCACTTCTTATAAATATATTTTCATGCATTTATGTAAAGCACAAATGTATCTATCTTTAACAACTGTGAAAAGGAGGTGGAAGAAAAAGCTCTGAAAAAACATGTCAAAATCCACATATTAAAAACGATAACAATAACAATAAAGAATTCATAGCAGAATACTTGGGAGTTGGGCATCCTTCAGCACAATGAAACAGGTTTCCCTATAAAAGAGTAGAAGAGAAAACCCCACCAGACAGATAAGAAAGACATAAGAAAACTACATTAATCAGTTAATCATTCTGATTTTACTGTGCTAATAAAAAGAAAAATATCTCTCAGGTTCAAACACATTTTACAGCATATGAGCTTTCTTTATTTGTGATATGTGCACAGGGACTGACATTTGTGATGAAGTGTCTTAGCAGGTTCCAGAGCACTTGGTATCATAAAGAGTTACAGAGAATAATGTGTCTGAGCTTTATTGGATATCCCCGACAAGTCACCAGTGCAAAGATTTTTGTTACCGTGACTTCCTTTTCAAGGAAAACAGTGAGAAATTTAAGGTCTTATTACAGCAACTGAAATAAAGCATATCTTCTTAAAAAGTGACTTCTACAAAGAACTGATTATTGTTATCATTCCCATTTCTGTGTTCAGTGTTTTATTACTGTGAACCACATTACCTGAAACCACTTGTATTAGGCTCTGGACTGCAGATGGCACCATTATGTCATTATGAAATGGAACAACATTATTCCTGGGACAAGTAGGCAGAATAGACGAGTCTAACCTACTTAGTGAAGTACTCTATGAATATAAAGTATGCAATCTAATACTGGTCATATATTTACAGGAAAAACAATTCTCTCTCAGGCAAAGATTAGGAGGTATTATTTGATGCAAACTGTCAACATTAGCTGAAGTAAATGGAGCTGTATAATTTACACCAATGTCCCATTGACCTTCAATGGCCTTTGGATGGGGCTCTCAGAAGGAACACCTGAGGGGAAAAAAAGCCCTGCATTCATAATAGTGTGAGAACTCTAGCTTTAAAGAAGCTGGTCAGGAGTAAAGCAGGTGGCATAATGCAGTGAATTCTGCTATGCTTTGGGATGAAATGAAGAGCAGACATAATGGTGAAAAAATAAAGCTGTGATATTTTCAGGAATGTTACTGAAATGACAACATTGATTACATGCTACTGAAGAACTTGTATAAATACTACATTCATGTTTTACAAATAAGTAAGCAGTGTACCAGGAACCTACCTCTTACACAACTCCCATCCCCCCAAGAGTTGACTCTATCCTATGTACAGATAACAAGAAGTTTGTGGTGGATCTGGTAGGAACAGGAAGGTGGCTTTGCAGAGCTACTTTGAAAGTGAGGGAACTTGTGACACCATTTACCTTATTTTGTGCTATGATGTATATGAAAAATGCTTTATACCTGTGTCTAAATCAAAATCACCCGGTTTTGTCTGCCTTTCACAGGAATACACAGAAATATTTTCAATTTGTGATGACTCTGCTGTGTACAGAAACACTGATTCCCAGGAGACTTCTGTGGAGCACTCAAAAGAGGTATCTCTTGCCAGCAAGGAGACATGCAAGGTGTACAGCCCACAAAAGCATTCACTTACACTAGGTGTGCACCATCATGTCAGCAATCAGCTTCATTGTCTTTCAGGTTTCTGCAGTACCATCAGGAAGAGTTTTTAAGTCAGTAAGAGCTGTCAATCTCCCTGTAAGCTAGTCCCTCACCTACTAGTTTGATTAATTATTCCAAAGCCACATAAACTGCCCCTGGGAGACCTCCTTTGGATGTAGGAAAAAAATATTTTTGCTTAGCAGTCCATCAGTTAATAGCCGAGACACTAAGGTGAGGCTGAGTAGTCAGTGGGGATTCACAAGTGGAAAGATGAAATCCAGGGTAGAATCTCTCAGGAAATATAAAGACAAATAGGTAAGTAACAACTTATATGAAAAGGCCTGAGAGTACTCAAGGCTCAGAGAAATCTGTATTCCAGACAATTTAATCATATAGGATAGAATTTTCTTCACTATTTGTTATATACTTTGCTTTCTTACTGCCCACAGAGTAGTGTTAGGCTTAATTCCAGTAGTGTATAAAGAGCTGGCATGGTCCTTAATGGAGATTCAAACCACTGAAAATGGATCTCGGACTTGAAAATGGATTTGCTCATTTTGAAGTCATAATTTCATTTTAGTATTGCACCATGCAAGTGTGAGCTGAAATAAACTATGACATTTGCAGAAAGATGTCAACTTGTTACACATCATTAAATTCTCTCCATCGTACTGCTGCTTCAGAATGGAAGTGGAAAATACATGTACAAAATGCTTCATATTCTGAAAATGACCTATATGTATCTAAGCACAACATTCAGTGTCTGAAACTCCTAGAATAATTTTGGGCCAGGAGTTAACTTCTGTGGATTTTTTTTCCACTCAGCATTTAAAAGGAGGTAACAATAATCAGGCTGGCTAACTACTTTCTCCAGATACCTCACTGAAGAGGTCGCCAAGCAGGAGATGTTGCTCCTCTTAAAGGGATTAATTTCTATTAAGCCTTGCTGGCTCCTCATGTTATATTTCAATTCTTGTCCTTAGCAAACAGCCTGGCTATCCTGCATATCTCCAAGATCCTTCCTGCTTACACCTGTCCTGGATAGCATTTGTAAATAAGAAATCTTTTACTAGTGAGAGCATGGGAAAAGTGTTTTCCTCTCCTCGGAGATTTTTCAGGATTTCGTAAGATTCCCTTCCATATCAGAACAAATCCAAGGCTGTTCATATTTCTCTTAGGGGCTGAAGGAAGGAATAGAAAATAGCATTCTTGCCCTGTGGATAAGGGCCTTTTTTGTTTTGACTTCTTGCTCCATCATTTTCCCCACTTTTCAGGGATGGGCTTTATCCACTTACACTGGTATTGAAGCTATTCCAGGCTTCTGCTTGGTGCTTCTCTGTTGAAGCTACTTTGCTTTGCATAATTCTTTAAATATTTATTAAGGCAAGGTTTTGAACCTGAGCTTCCCACATCAAAGGAGAGCATTTAAATATCAGATGATAGCATCAGCCTTTCTCTTGTTCACTCCCCCCACTTTAACTATATGGTGTGGATGTGCTTCAGTAGAAAAGACTGGGAAAATCAACTTGCAATTAGTAAATAAGTGAATGGCTCGTATTCAAATGGCTACTCCACATGTCAGCCAGCTGTTCTGGGCCAGGGGCTCTTGTAGTGCTAATTGCTCACTCTCTTTCTTCTTCTCTGTAATTCTAACCAGAATTTCCCATCCTGCTTAAAATATTTTGCAGAAAAATTCGTGTCAAAACAGGTGTTTTTCCATGAATTTTCAGATGCAGTCAAATCAATCTCTTCTGGTAAAATTCTCTTGATCTGTGGAAAATATCTGTTGGTGCTTTGCAGCCATCTTACAGCAAAGCTGAGTGTCAGGAACAAGTGGCAGTGTGACCTGGTTCTAACACTGATGACTGATGTGATCTCAATCAAATTATTTCTGTACACATTATCCCTCTTCCCATCCACTGGCTCTAGGAAAAATATGAGCTTAAGGTGGCTATATTGCCTGTGTGATGGTGTCCCTGCATTAAACCGAAAGTAGGATTCAACTTGTCCCAAGTATTGTAACATGTTTAACTTCAGCTCCTAGAGTCCCATGACTGTATCTCAACTTATATACAAAAACAAGTGAGTCTTTGTACATATAAAACAATTGCAAAACCTGAACGGAAGATAAGGAATAGTATTTAAAAATGCTATGCTTTTGTTTTAATTCTGTAACTTGCTGGAATCTGACTTATTATTTTGAACAATGGTGCTTTGCAGTGTTATCTGAGGTAATGGAAGGGTCTAGGCTTTACTTTCTCTGTTTCTCTCCAGGGTAGTTGTATTGTTATTAACCAGATTCAATGCCGCAAGTATATAAAAAAATTAATTGTAAAGTATTTCAAAATCATTGAAGGAAATGCTCTGAACAAATGCCAAATATTAAATCTATTAAGGAAATGTGTTTAAGAAAAGATACATTAGTTCCATGCACTGAAACTGTGAAATAAAGAAATGTATTTAATGAATGCACAAGAAAGTAGGAAAGAAGAGGAATAGCTTCTTTAGAAGTTCATAACTATAATCTTTTATTCACTTACATAAAAATGGTTCTTTATTACCATAACATACTAGCTGAGGTTACAAAATCAAATGCAGTTAACATAACTGTCTTTTAGTGATGTGCTCTTCACTGTGTTAGAACATCCTGTCCTTCAGAAAAACTGAAAAATACCAGAGGAATTCATCAAACATGACAATTAACTGGCCCCTACCAGGAAAAATGATTCCTGCTGCTGTTTTGTAAAACTTAAATATCAGTCCACTTAACAGACAGTTTAGTTCAGAGGGGTCCTAGATATATATCTAGACAAATAATAAAGATGAGATACAGAAATAACTTCAAACCTCAAAATTTTTCATTGGAGACTTGTGATTTTGTCTCCTCTAGTTTAAGACTCTTCAAGAGACTTTTCACAGAAAAGTGCTGAGAACATACCCCTTTGAAAAGTCAAATCTTCCTAGACTGCCTCAGGTTAGGTGCAAATAAAAAAAAAAAAAAATAAAAAAAAAATTGGTAAATTTTTCAAATGCTAGCCAAAAATCTCCAGTGTATTTCAGTTAAAAGCACTTGAATCAGACTTAGGTCACACAGTTTCAGTTTACTTCCAGTTTAGGGACAAGGGACATTTTTTCATATTTTTCAAATATGAAAAACTTCTTTCATATTTATTCTCTAGTTCTACATATTCATCTAAGAGAAATACTGTTAACAAGGTCTTTTGAATTCCAAATACGAAGGTCCCTTCCAGGCTAAATTATTCTTCAATTTTGTATCCATCTATGGGTATCTAGATCCAAAACACTAGCAGAATACCGTGTAATTACTTGTATTTTTTCCACGGGAAGACTCCTGAAACTTAGGGAGGTCTATTATCCAGTGACTCGGTACAAACCCAGGCCTGAAGAACACCTGCAATCTCATCCCAGCTCAGAAAGACTTCCTACAGTGTATGTCACTACAGTGATATGCTTTATTTCTGCTATTAATATAGCGGATACAGTAAAATATATGAAGACTTCTGAGGGAGCTTTGGAAGTAAATGTAACATTAATAAAATCCACAGGAAGAAAAAACCCCAAACTTTACAAGTTCAGGTATTACTTTGCCTAACCATGATGTCAGTCAGAACTGAAAAAGAAACAGCTAGAAAAAAGTTGAGTTACCATTCCTGAATGTTACAACGTATTATTCTTTTTGGATATGTGGTTGTTTTTCTTCAGTTACCAGTGGAGAGAAAAAAATAGAACAGGAGTGATGCTCTGATATGTATTTGCTTTAAAGTAGGTTTGATACAAAATTCAAGGTAATGTAGGAAAATATAGATTTTAGATATTAAAATATATATTATAAAAATATAGATATTATTATAATTTAGAATATAAAATATAGATATTAAAATCAAATACTTCTTGATAGATTAGGATCCACTTGTCTTTCATTAACTGAGATGTAATAGCCATTGTCAACGACTGAGAAATGTATGAAACAATTAATCCCTTTATGGAAATCACTAAGAAGCAATGGAAACTCCAAGGAAAAAGGAGATCATATAATCTCTCAAAAAAACCCCACAAAAAACTCAAAAGAAAGGAGTCTCACTGAAATGTCTATTTCTGTCTCTCTGTGAGTTAAGTACAGGTAGCAGAGGGGAAGGTGGGCTAAAAAGCACTGGAAAATCAAAAACAAAGCAGTAAAATAATTTTGGTTCAGCAGAAAATAACTTGAAAGTATGAGCAAGGAAACTGCCTGCTGTGTTCAATGTCAGGACTTTACAGATTTTCTGGTTTAAAATACCCAAAAGCAAGGCTTAATCAGAAACACTCCTGAGTTCTGAAACAAGTGTCCATCTCTAAGATGTTTAAGTATAGCATGGGTCAATAAGAACTACTTTTCATTAATTGCAATGCACTGGAGATGGGTCATAAGCCAGAAAGAAAGAAGAAAGAAAGCCAGTGGCCATTTTAATTCAGAGCAATTTTTAAATTGGTACAGAGAGGAAGGAGAGAAAATAAATTGATAATTTGTTGGGTTTGGTTGGTTTGTTTGTTTGTTTGGTGGGGGGTTTTTTTCTTTGTTTTGTTTAGGTTTTTTTTTTGTTCCCCCCCCTCCCCACTACTACTACCTCTCTTTAATAGATAAAATCACTCAGGTCTGGAACAGGAAAAGGAACTAAGGAATTATTACTAGCATTGCAATGCCACATGAAAAATTGCTTTTCAAGGAGGGGAAGCTTTAGGGAGCTTGTTTAGCCTTTACAAAATCAAAGTTAAAAGAGCATAAAGGAAGTAATTTATTGGGCTGCTCTTACAAACTCCAAGCACAATTAATTTCAATATACCAGTCTGTTCATGTTCATTAAATAAAAGCATTCATACTCAAATATGGTTGTAAGAAAAGAAGGTAAATGGAACATGCAGTTGCTCCTTGCAGTGTTGTAAGATTCATTTGAGTAACACTGTCTCCTGTAGATGAAAACAGTATTTTATCACAAAGCCAATGGCAGTTTAACATCTCAAGTAATATTCCAAATTTACAAGGTAATTTAAGATTCCCAGAATACACTCAAGATACTTCATTTACAAAATATACCAGGTAGAACATTAAAATGACTAATCAGAGGCCCCTTTTCATCCGTGACAGCTGAGGTACACAGATCTTATTTATATGAAATGTATTCCTCCAAAATATGTTTTTCTGCAGACCACGAGGGGGCTTGAATCAAGAGCCTGAAGAGCAGAGATGCTGATTTCATATTGCCTGATCCCCAGGAACATCACCTTGAGCTCAGCACTCTCCAGTATCCTGAGGCTCTCCTTCAACACAGCATTGTGTTGGCATAAATATGCTATTCACCAAATGCTCTTGTAGAATTGCAATTGCAGGACTCTTATTGCAGAGACTTGTACAGATGTTTCTCTCTGTCCAGAATAGGAAGTGGAAGCACACACCTAAAATCACAAAAGGATCCTGGCATGGCTGGATTTTGTGCAAACTTTGGACAATGTTTTAAAAAAAATATCAATAACTCTTATTGTTTCTGACAAGTAAAACTTGTGCAATATTGAGATATTGTAGCAACGGATAGCCTCTGAGCAGCATAAATTGATAAAATGTGGAAGGTGAAGGAAGTAGGTCTTTCTTGGCAACTATTAACAGAATAGTGCTTACAATAAAACCATCCTTTCATTTTTCTCAGTCCTGTCAAACAGATAAGGGAAGCTTTCAGTATTTAAAATATGCCCATGTTTTGCAGAATTCACTGGAATCTGTGAATCTGTGTTTGGGGTTGTGAAGGACCACTACATCTGCATCTGCAATTGGGTGACATATATCCTACCTCCAAAATACCACAAGCAGAACTGGTTCCAGTTCTGGTCTCTGCTAATGCTGTACTCCACGAAACATAAATATTAAAAAAAAAAAAAACCAAATGAAAAAAAAAAAAAATCAAAAAACAAACCACAGGCAAACCTCTGCATGGCTTTTAAGATGAAAGGGTGCTTAAAAGTAATACCCTGTAGAGAAAACACTTGGTTTTACAAAAAATCTCATCTATTTGCCTATAAAGGAATGTTCATCTATACAAGACTAAACAAAATAGTATCTTCCTTTGACTTACTTCTTTTCTCCAAACTTCACCTTTACCTCCTAAGCTCCTCTGAACATCTATCCTACAACTAATCTTGATCTTAAATTTGGTGGTAGGTCTACCCCTGGGCAGAAAGTGCCCAGTTACAAAGTGGTGATCAGAATCATGTCTTGCTTTCTGTCCAGTCAAAGAAATCAGCACCAGAAGCTGTAGAGAAGACAGATCAGGCTCTTATTTCTGTATCATTAAAGATTGAAGGAAAGAACTCAAATGTCAACAACTTTATAAGTACATGCTTAATGCTCTGAACAGCCAGGAAAATGGGAGCAAGTCAGACCAGGAGAGCAGGCAGTGAACATTACATTACCAGGATTACCTGTATTTTACTTCTACAGGTCACCTTAAAGCTGTGTAGTGTTGAGGATTCAAAGCTCTTAAGGAGATTAAAGGTTCAAGCGGTGTGAACAAACAAATTTAGGCTACTAAAATCACAATTCTAAATTTTAAAATGTGCATGAGATTATCATGAGTATGAGCTAGTGATTTTTAATTATTTTGTGCAAGTTTTGCATATTCATAAGTCTGCTTGGAGTAGCACACACTGCATTCTGATGAGGAATGCCATTATTTCACAGTCTTAACACAGCTTCAGTAGAGCACCAGACAAGATTTCAGGGACACTGCAGCAGACTCACAGTTTAAAATGTCCATAGTGACACTGGTTGATACTACCACAGCCTCAATTCCAACTACATGTGGCACTTCGTGTTGCCCGGCTCTGGCTCATCCACTCTGCCCCACCTCTGCCCTCCCCAGGGCTGGTAAGATTTAATCTGCATGAATTCCTCATACCCAGAATGGCATGTGGAATGCCTAGAGCCAAGCCATGCTTCTGCTTCCCCCACCTCAGCCAGCCTCTGCCAAGTGTCAGTGCTGGAGCATGAAAGACTCCCAGGAGAGGGGCAAGGGATGGAGTATGAACTGCAGCAGAGGGATCCCACACTCAGAGGAAAATGTGAAGCTTTCTTGCCATGCCCAAGACAACCACAAGGTGAAGTCCCCCAAAGCCAGATCCTGACTGTTCCCAGACAGCTCAGACTGGTGGGGAGCGGACACCCAGGGAGGAAGGAGACACCCTTCCCACAGGTATCTCTGTCAGATAATCTGCTTGTGTCCTGTTGTCCTGTTACCTTTCTTTCTTAGTAACAGTGTCATGAAACATTTAAGTGATAACTTTCAGCACTGCTTGGGTCAACATAGCTTATTTATTAATAACATTTATCATCAGTCTGCAGCAATATTCATACACCACCACCCCCCTCCCCCTGGTTCCCTTTTTTTCATGAATGGTTGCTTGTGGTATTATGAAGAAACTACCCTTGGAATCTCACAATAGGCAAATTTTTTACTCCCATATTTTAGCCTGGTCATGAGTCAAAGAGTAATTTTTGGCACAGCTCTAAGTATTTTTTCAATATTTTGAAGTGCAAGAGTCTGAAACACTGTTGTCTGTCTAAGAGAAGAATCGTGACTCCCTAATGTGAGTAACCTACTTCTTAATTAGCCCGTAAAAACAAACCTGCCTTTCCAAACACCTCGTCATCAGATTTTAAAATGTTTTTCTTGCAACTAGAAATGGATTAATTAAAAAAAAATCCCAACAAACCAGAAATAGCTGATATTAAACAGGGATTCTGTTGAAGGGCAGTATTTTTATGAAAAATGTATAAGCTGATCTATACAAGAAGGAAAGGCTGCAGAGGGCTGCGCATGTGTAACCAGGGTCAGGATGAGTATTTGAAGGCATGAGCAGAATTCCCTATGCTCTACTGCAGCCGCCACAGAGTAGTAAAGGACTAGACTGGCTTATCTATGTGCTTATACACAGCAAACTAGACACACTTCAGCTCTAAATAATCCATTTACCTTTCACCTTTTCATGAAATTTTACTGAAGCAGAAGAAACATTGCAGCATGATCCACCGGCAGCATGTACATCAGCTTGGTATGAATATGCACAGTTTCTCAGATATTGAAGTCCTAACCAATTAGAGTTTTTTCAAATGAAAATCAACACTTAAATTTCATTTTGAAAGCTGCAAGCATTCACCGCAAGAAAATATTAAAAGTACGTGGTATCAGTATCATCTTTCTATCAGATTCTAGCAAATACCTGGAGAAAGGCTATATAAGACAGTAAAGGTACATTCACCTTTACCATATTCTCCCAATTACTGGCAGTCAACAACTTTACATTCTCCTGAAGCTGGAGAGAGCATCTGCTATATGCTGTTAAAAGCCAACAACCACTCATTAATTTGTCTCGTCACACTTTTACCATATTTACAGGTTTTGGCCTTTCAACATCTTTTGACAATATGTCTCTATTCTATCACTGAACTGTGTTGTATAGAAAGAGAACTTCCTCTGTGCTCGGTCACAGTGATTTTCAAGTTTATGTACTCTGAGGACACCAATCCCTCGTAATTTCCCCCAAGTTACTAAGGACTTCAGAGCTACCTCTTTAAGATTATCTTTTCCTAGCACAGAAAAGAAATTACTATCAGTAAATTCTGGAATTTCTCAGAAATAAAATAAAAAAGGAAATTCAATAGGAACTCAGGCTAGTAATGTAATGGTCAATAATGTAAGAGGTGATGAGTGGATCTGAACAAACTTTAGGCATTTGAAATCTAAAGAGTTGTCTAAGAGATCAATTGCTGATGCCGTTGCCGTTCCTATACTGTAACTTCAGACCAATTTAGAGTACACAGGGCAGGCAAGCCATAGCCTTTTTTTATCATCTCTTCTAAAAGCAGACTAAAAGACTTGGTAGTCTGTAATACTGGTACTATTGAGTATATACTACTGATTTCTAACATTACTCGCCTTCTCTTTCACTTAAGGATGTATGAACAATCCATGAGCTTTTCTGAAGGGGAAGGATTAGTGTGTTTGTGAAAGGAAACACCAACACTTTTAATCTCAGGCAAAGCAGACACAATAGTGGTCATGCTCAGGACATAAATCATCTCTAAGGTCACAGAGAAGTCTTATCCTCGAAACAGCTTGCACATCCTCTGAGGTGTTCTCGTGGCAGCAATGAAGTGAATACACTAAGCTTTGAACAAGTCAGTTGAGTAAAACTGTGAATAGTATGGAAATAGCCACATGGAAAGAGGAAAGGATTGCTGCACCACAGCTGGCACAAGAGCCGGGGCTGCCACAGTGGCAGCTCAGAGCAGAGGGGGACAAGAGAACACCTTTCTCCCAGGCTTTCTGAGAAAGACGCTAGTGGCATTGCTCTTGGTGAGCAAGCCATTAAAATAACTCCACTGCCCCTAGTGAACAAACAGCTTTTGATGTCTCCACGTCTGAGGCAGACTGGGATAAAGGTGTCACAAGTTTTATCCTAACCAAATCCTACTCAAAGCTCTGAGCTAAGTGGTAGCAAACCCTGTGGTAAAACTTCCCCGGCACGCTTTAGCAGCTGTAACACACAAACAGAACAACAGATACCCATAAACACACTAAAGTCTCTGATCCCAAGAGCCTTGATTTCTTCTAGTATTACCTCAAGGAGGTCAGTGATCAGCTAATGCTTTTTTTTGTGGGATCCTGTAGAGCATGGCTATAAAACATTTTCAAAATTAGAGAACCATCATCCACGACAAGCATGCTTAATTTAGATTTGGTAAGGCAGATAAAACACTTCTATTACAAAACAGAACTCCACTATGTGAGGCGCATATGCATTATACACATGTACTTACACATTACAAAATGTGGGTTCTGTCTAGCCGGGAGGAAACGTGTTTGGCAAATGAAAAATGCAGATCTAAATTTTAACAGAATGTGTGTTAGGTGACATTGCTTGTAAGGGAGGACTAAATGCTTATTTTCAGTGTGAGACAAAGTTTACACTTTCCAAGTGACCACTATGTACTGAGACATCTTCTAAAATATTTAAGTTTAGATGCACTTAATAGCTATTTCTGCCCTAATGCTGCCCAAGAATATTACAAACATTAATTTATAATTAGGTCCCTGAAGATACTTACTGTAATTTTTTTTTAAACAAATGTATTATTTTGCCTTAAATTTGACTCTGCTATATTCCCTGGGAATACTACAATCTAAAATACATATATTTTATTATCTGCAGCATGAAGCCATTTTTGCATGGCAGTATGTTAGCATTTAAACTACAAAATACAATTCATTAGTAGAATTTTAAGGTAATCTCTCTGTTTAAGGACATAGTTCATAGCAAAGGATACATTTATTACAAGATTTAATGGCAAGAGAAGGATTTCCATGAGTTTGTGATTTTTGATTTACACAGTAAAAAGGATATCTGAAAAGAAACCAAAGGCCTTTATAAGTTGGTTATATGTCAGCCAATCTGAGGCTTTGCTACTTTACGAGAGACTGAAATGAGATTGTCTGGAAATTGCCTTCCCTATTCTTTCCAGCCTCAACAAAAAGAAATAAAAAAAGAATATGAAAAAGTGGTTAGACTTTCATTTTTTTCTCATTTTTAATATCATGAGATACTGTAAGTCACACAGCAAAATGTCCTGTAGACACAAAGGTATGAAACTGATGGATTTTCTTTAAGATATGCAACACTTAAAATTCTCTCACTACAGCATTCAGCTGTTTTACGAGGTTATAGCTAAGCCTAATCCTGATCTGCTTTAGTGAAAGTAGAGCTTCATTCTATTATTTTAATTCAAAACTGGTTTCTAAACTTCTACAGTTAGCAGGTCTGCAGCTAATACTGGGGTCTGTAAGGGTGTTCAGTGCACTATCAACACAGGAATATGAAATTTGGGAATAACGTAGACGTCATTTAATTACTTGGCATCCCATATGCCAACCCTCCAGTGTGGAACTGGTCCTCATTGCTGGGGCTGTGCTTTGTTTCATTTTAAATGGTCCTCACAAGGGGATTTAGCAGCTTATCAACTATTGCCCCATGAAGGAACCAGACATTTCTGATCTGCATTACAGTGAGCAGCACTTGTAGGAGCCTCTGTTTCATTTCAGGGGATTAAAACTCAGTTTCAAAACAGCTCAAGAGAGGGAGAGAGAGCCCCTCAAAACATTTTCATACTGATGACTTGCACAGCAAAGCTGTGGAAGGCTGTATTTATTTGTCTTGGGATGGAACCATGGAGACAGTAAGCAATTGAAGGAAACTCACAATAAATGCAATGTACAAATTACTTGGAAACAATTCTCACTTATTTGCAAAACAGAAACAGAGCAAACACTCCTCAGACTCCCTAAACCAGAAAAACATATTCACACACAACATTTTTGCTTGGTTTTGTCCTCTCTGTTTCGGACTATGAATGTTTCTTGCAATGTCATGGGGAAACTTCTTCATTTCTGCCCAAGAGCTCATGGAACTGAGGGTTTTGGTAAGGAATGGGAAGCAAAAATCTCCTTTTACAGGGTGAACTCTTTAAACTTGGTCCATCAGAGTCATCCAATGGATGGGAGAAAGACTCCTGTCTCTCACTAGCCTGCCACTTTTAGTCTCTTCAGTCTTCAACCATCATCTTTATCAGCAGCCTGAGCCCTTGGAGATGTGAATATCAGCTCTTTTCTTTTTAACCACTGTATATTATCAAATGATCTCTCCTTGTGCAATTCACTTGGACCCTTAATTGTTGTGACAACACTTGTCATTTAGATAGCTTTTTTATCTTCAAAGCACTTCACAAACATCAATTAACCCAAATCTAGATTAATTAATCTGACAATTAATTTGCTATATATCCAGCAGTTATCATAATGGAGAACAAACTAGTGCCTATTAAAGTCATTAGAATGAGCTCACTTGACTCTAACAAATATGGGATCAAGCTCATTTCTTGAGTATATTTCTCTCTCCTAAATCGTAACTGCAGTCTGACACTTGAGGAAAATCCACAGCATCTTCAACTGCTTTATCAAGAATACAGCCAAGGAGAGGCAACATAAAAAATGGAATCTGTAAGCTGAGATCACACACACACGCGGAGTTAATCAGTTTTGTTTTAAGGGTGATCTTAAATCTTGCACCCTACCTGAACAGAGTTTATGAAGATTGATCAGGTCAGTCCTTGACCTGTTCAGATAAATCAGGGTTCCAAACACACTGCTGTGATTAGTGAATTCAGGAGGCACTCATATTATAAACCGATTGCTAAATTATAGATTAACTCAAACTGACAAAACAGGGTGATTGGTTGAAGCAAAGTCCCCACAGTCACTACAGACCTTACAAAGTAGGCAACTTGAGTTCGTAATAGTCAGTGTAGCAACTGCTACCACAGGGAGACAGAGAGAACAAGGGGAATATGAGAGAGAAAGGAAAAGAAACATTTACTAGAAAAGGAGGTCCAATGGTATTTGTGCAAGGAGGTCTCAGAAACTGGCTTTTACAGTTTTTCCTCAAAATAATGTATCACTCTTTCAGAAGACTGTATTAAAACTCCTACGCTAATAAAGCAGTATGCACTTATACTAGTACTTCTCTTAGCTTATTAAATATACATAATATTTAAGCTTAATATTAATATTTAAGCTTATTTTTATTGTTTCTTTTGACCACCAAGAAGGAACTTTTTATTATCTAAAATTATCAGCTGCACAGTTAGCTTTAGAAGAACTTTGCTGAAAATTCACAACATGATAACACCCTTAAAATGGTTAATAAATATTATTCAGACTATAAATAAAGATTTGCACTCTCAAAGAGTGAGGCAATTATTCTACAGGTTCCAGGAAAATGCCCTGACCTAATGAAAAAGAAATGACTTACTGAAAAAGTAATTTGAAAGCATTTTTTGATTCATACTGAAGACATGTAAAGGTTGAGGCCCCTTTTCTTGCTTCTAAAGGCTTTCTACAAGGACTCTGTATGCAAATATGGAGCAACAACTCTTCAGCAACATCAGTGTAAGCAAGCCAGGAATGATTGGCTCCACTGGCATTAATTTGGTGAGTAAATTGAAGGGAAAATGTAGAACAGCTCAGTTAATTAGGTATGACTGAAATCACCCAATCAAGTAAATAACCAGCAAGTCTAGCCTATGCTGTAATTTGTTCTTGGTGGCAGTCTCTTTCTACCTGGAATTAAAAGTGCAAAGAAAACAGCAACAATAAATGAGTCTTCTCTTATGGAACAGTGTGAAATCCTTCAGTTCATGCCTTTCTAATCATCATTTGACACTGCTCGAATTGCCTTTCGTGCCACATGCTTTTTAAAATCCTGCACAAATTATTGCTCTTGACCATAAACTGTATCTTTCCACATTAGTGCTTCAAACACTCTGACAGCTAAACTGTGAAAGAATAAAAGCACTAATGGATTTGTCTAAATTTATTACTTATTCCTTGTATCTTAAGCTTTACTTGGCCTTCTTCACAGGTTCTGCTCAGTTACTTTCACTTGCAGCTTTCAGAGATACTGAGGGTTTATGGAAGGATAACAGTTTATAACACACCAGTTTATAACATACCAGTTTATAGTATAAGCAGAGCTGTAGTCAAGTATTAAAGGTCACTGAAAGCTTATTGATCTATAGAACATTGCAGTAATAACTCAGAGAATATAAAAATGACCAGTACTTTTGCTTTTCCTTAACTCAGAATGGAGCAGACAATAAATTTACAGACCTATAAGAAACATTTTTTTCCCTTAATGATCCAACATTTAGCATGAAAGAATCAACATCTTAAGAAATCAGATGGAAGCAGAAGGTTACAACTATCTGAATAATACCCAATGTTCCAGCCCCAAAAATGCCATAACAGTCACTGGGGAAGAGACTGTTATCTGAATAACAAGTTTTTAATTTAATGATTTTAATTAATGAAATTAAAGTGATTGGCTACTTCCTTACAGAAGTAAGGAAGTCAAAAGTAATGTCAAAATCTTTCCTGTAGGCTGTGGAGCTTCTTCTACTAATATTGTAAGCAAAGATCACATTGTAAAATGGTGTATTGGGTCTGGTTGAACTGGAGTTCGTTTACCCATAGTAGCCAAGGTTGACCCACCACAAATAGTATCAACAAGGCAGAAGAGGCACTGCATAGATTATTAATTTAAGCAAAGTGTAGTTCTATCAAGAAGACCTTGTTAGCAATGACCTACCCAAAAAAAAGTAGAAAATTTATGGTCTGTGAAAATTCACATTGGAAAGGGCCATATATTGCTACTTATCAAGGTCTTAATGCTGAAATTAATTGAAAAATCACATGACCTTTAAACTTGTGAATACATCTCACTGGCCCTAAAGAGTATCATAGATATACTGGGGCTTACAAGCTTTTGCAGATAGACCCCTCAGCAGAAAACCAAACATAGAATTCATGTGCTAAGACACAGCTACTCCAATAGATCGTATGGACAGAGCCAAGGAAGTCAACTGGACATAAGAGAGAATGGAGAAGAATGGCAGAATCAGGTTTTAACCTCCTTAGAAGTACACAGGAAGAGGGAACTTTCCCGTGGTTACCCAAGAGTAAACAACAGTACTGTCTCAGGGCTTCAGGCTGCAAAGAGCCGTTCATACACTCCGAGGCCTTATAACCTAATGCATGGAGTAGCCCTGGTAACCATGGCTGTGGGTCCCACTCCTAACTGTGCATGCACAAATTTCATTTGGATCATCATCTGTAATCTGGGTTAGGCAGGGATGAAACAATACAAAACCCGCAAAGAATGATACAGTTGTGACCTACAGATTTTTGAAAGGTAGAAAAGCATCTAATGGACATTCTTCTTCTGAAGATTTCCCCTATGTGGGTGGAAGATAGAAAGGACTTTCTCTACAGATATGACACGTACTTCCCCCTCTCCTTGCAACTTATCACTTCACCTCAACTACGTTTATATTCCAGGGGCTTTCTTCCTCTTTTCCTTAAGAACAGAATTTCTTTTCATGATGTTTTCCATACAACCTCAGCAGAAGATGTAAGTACTCTACGCCATGTGCCCTGTTTGGCCTGTGCATAACAAGCACCTTGTTAGGTGTTTATTTCCCAAGTATTACAGTATTTAATACAAAACCAAAAAGAGATTATTTTTCTGTGTACCTTACCAGGACTCCTCTAGAAAAACAGGAACCCTGCAACTATTAGAATGGGTGAACAGTAGATGATTTCTACCAGGAAATACCCACAATAAAAGCCTATATTTCAGATAAACCTTACACATCTCACATTCTGAAACCGAACTTGAATGCCAAAGTTCCACAATTCACAGGACTTTCAGCTCAGCAGACTAGGATGAAAACTGCCCTGAGAAGGATTATAATCATCACACAGATTTGTCAGTAATTACTGTTGTGAATTGAAGCTCTTTACATATTAGAAAAGCAACGTACTACTTTTGGATCGAAGAGGTATTTTGTTCACTTCAATGCATAAACAACTTGTCTGTCCCATTAGCATTAAAGGAGGTATGATCGGCACTGACGTGTGACCAGACTTCTCAGATGGTTTCAATGTCTGGGGAAAAAAAAAGCTCAGTAGGTTCATAAATCTAATATATCCTTTTTATAACAAAACCTAGGGCAGCAATAATTGCAATAAAGTTTTGCAAGGTGTCCTGAGGGGAATAAAATACTCACTGTTCTCTGCACCACAGGTAAATAAAGCAAAACTAGGGTTTTTTAAAAAGCCCATAAGGAATTTGAATTAACAGGCTTTGTAAAGGATGCTAGCAAAAGACTTCTGAGGCAGACCCTAATTACTGGTTGCTTTGATTTGAGTGACCTTCTATATCTTATCTTTCTAAACAGATATTTAAACCAGAAAGTTTCAAGTGCCCAAACAGTGTAAAGACTGCTTTGGGTACAAGACTAATGAAGATCAAACTTCTGTAAGTTGATCTGTATTGTTTTAGTGTACTTTTTCCACTATTCCCCATTTCTCATAACACGAATCCGACCACTAATCTCCACACCCATGTGATTTCAGTGGCAGAGATGAAAGGCCAAGACTTCAGTGCTACACACAGCCTACAGAGGGAAGCCAAAGGTAGTGACAGTTGTAGCGTGTCTGCAGTTGCTAAGAAGTCTTCCAGAATTTCCACAAGTTGATATTTCTCTCCAAGCATTGCTGATGCCTCTTTAAGCCTTAATTTAGATTATGCTTTCCAGAGTGCGTGAAAAACTAACAGCAGGTATAGATACAAAACTACCCAGCCTTATGCAATTACTGCTCACAGTGATCAAGCAATTTTGGCAAGAAGCTGATGCTCAGCAAGGCAGCTGGAATACACTAAATCTCCCCCACATTAAATATGACACAGGGAATTCTTCCAACACTTAGCAGAAACATATTGCTATATACTTTATGAAGTGAGACAAAGCAACTAAAGTCAAATGTTCCACAATATGGTTGTGTGAAGAGTGGACTGTTTAGTCAATGTAAATTAAAATATAAACATTCATATAGTGCTATACCAGTCACAGACACTTCATCTCCCTAAATCTTATAATTTCCATTCTTTTGTCCTCACTGCTATCAAACTCCTAGGTTATAGACCATACAGAAAGGAAGCAAATAATCATCTGACAAGTGCTATATGTTATCTGTCAAATACAAGTGATTTTGGGGGCTGCTCTACCATAACAGACTTATCTTACACCCACTAAAAGTTATAAAGGGCCTGAATTTGAAATAAATTTCAAGGTTTTTTCTTATTTTACAGCCATAATTAATTTTAAAATATTCCTGCACTCATGAATGATCTGGTGCAAATCTTAGTACTTTTAGCTTTTCTGCAAATGACTGAACTGAAGTCTCAGGCAAATACTCAGATATCTAAATCGGGGCCTGCAAACACTTACAAACACAAATGAGAACACGGATTCTCTCAAAAAGAAAAAAAAAAGTCTTGAAAACTGTGAATATGTTCATAAGATCCATCTTGCCCTGGTTTTCTTCTTTAACCATACTTTCATTGACTTTCCCCTCATCTTGTCTACAGGTAGTCCTGAAGGACTATTCTTATTCATCTTCACTTCTCCCTTTCCAGCCTCTCTTTTGAAGTATCATCTGCAAACAATTTTGATTACTATCTCTCTGCTCATAGCTCAAAGACCAGATCCGTCTTCTTCTACCCAAGCTGAAATCTTAGCCTTTCTCATACCTTCTCACCTCAGCTTCAAAGAGATTAAAGCACGTCTGTCACTGCAGAACCACATTCTTCTACCCTTATGGACTTGTCACTTGCTCTGATATCCGAAGCTTCACACTTTGTTTGCTCCGCTTCCTAGGTTTTCTCATCAAAGTGATTTAAAGGCCACAAGTACACAATGTCCTGAAGGCAGTGCTTAGCTAATTCTGCTTTTCATTTTAGTGGCAGAATTCTGATCCATTTCTTGTCTCAAACCTATATAGTCACATCACTATGGGATGTCACTCATTTCAATTTAAGCTACCTCAAGAAGCAGATCCTGTAAGGCCCGGCACAACTGATTCCTCCAAGTGACTGTCAGATACAAGGCGGACTAGGTGATTTGGGACCTTGTGACAAGGAAGAGACAGGTTACAACCTTCTGCATCTGGTTGTGTAAGATGCACCCTCAGAGTGGTTCTCATCAAAGTGATTTATGTCGCATAACACAGGTAATCTGTCACATTACATCTCTTCTTCAGCCTCTCAGCATTTCATATTTTGAATATACCGTGTTCTTCAGCATTGCCCCCTACAGCTCCCTTTCACCTTTCAGAATGCTGCAGCAGCTACAGCACTGCCACATGCTTTAACCATGTCACCTCTGTCTGTATGTCCCACCAGCGGCCTGCCCTCCTCTAATACACCAAAGAACTGCTCACCCTCCCTTTCCAAGCCTTTTAATAGCTCACTCCATTCAAAAGCAAAACCTCAGCTCCCAGCCCTGCCAATGTGATATGAACACATTGTCCAAACATGCACCATCTATGCTTTTTCCAGTGCTTCCATTTTGTCAAGAAGTAGCAGCCCAGGCATCAGAGGTGCCAATGGAGGTGCTAGCCATGGCAGTGCTCCTTGGCCTTCACTGTCCTTTGAGTCAGTCATATTACTACCCCTGGAGGGTAGCAGCTCTTTTTCCTCCTCTTTTCCTTTCCTGAAGGTCTATATCATTTATACAACACCAAGTTATGTGCTTATCTTCTGTGTTTCAGGCAAGTAACATATAGCTTTTTAATCTACCCAGGAAACTTATAAAATGGCAACCTCCCAAGATAACAAAGTCCTTATCCTAACACTTCACATTACTGTCATCCTACACATACTACAATAAATAACTCCTCCACATTTCTTCATTTGCATTAGAAATCCTCTTCAGCCAATATTGTTAATTTTGCTTGCATTTTAAAATGGAGGCTGTTCTTTCTGTACAGCTCCTTCTCTATTTCATCTCCTACAACTCTATTTCAATCCCACTGAACATGCCAAACACAACTGGTTTTGACCATTTACCAGCTAAGGGGTGGATGAGAAGATCTTTCACAACTGCTTCCCTGTACCACCTTGAGATGCTGAGCTTCCTTCACACATCTCAGGCATACGTCACAAACCCATTGGTCTGGCCTCCTAAGTATCCTGTACTTCATCTACTTCATCCTTCACTTCTCCTTGCCACATCTTTGTTTTCTCAAGCTTCCTCACTCTTTTGGTACTTCTTTTTCCCTTGAACCCATCTTGTTTGCCCAAAAGCGCCACATGGCAACAGGGAAAGCAAACAATTTATACAGTTAACCATTTATACCTGTGTCTTCCTTGTGCATCCGCAATACCATACAAACACATACATACAAGCACTGTGTCAATACCACTGTTGTTCCATAATAACACGGCTAATTTTGTGAAGTTATAAATCACAATCCAAGCACTCATAAGACTCCTTTCACCCTTTCCACTGATCTGTGGCATGGATTGTAACATATCCACACCAGCATTTTATTTTTGCCTAGCTGCAAAGCACATCCTGCAGTAGGTAACGAGCGAAAAATAACAACACTCCTTCTGCAGGGTTGTGCAGCTATAATGATGAAAGAAGAAATGTTTGCATGGACAAAAGAAAATTCTATTAGACAATTTTGGCTTAGTAAGAAAAAGGGGGGAAAAAAGTGCCATACTTTAGAATAGTGTTCTTTTACCAGGTCCAAGAGGCTGAGTAGACACTGGGGAGCAGTGCTCTTTCGTATTTTTTAATTAAGTATTAACCTTAAGCCTGATTAGAAGATATGAACAATGGGATACAGCCTTGATTGAATCCAAATTAGCCAAAAGAAGATGAGTTTTTCTACACAAAGCTCCAAGTTCCAAACCATCAGTCTTTCTGCTGTAACTAGTAACTCTTCCATTACTATGGTACATGTCTTTTTGTAGCCACCTTATTCTTCAAATATCATAACAGATATCATATTTCAGTGTTTCTTTTACAGTAGGTCTCCAGATATAGAAGTGAGAAAACAGCAGTTAAAATTGTGGTAGGGCTGCCACTTCCCTTGAGTATACTTTCACGAGTTAAATGATGCTGGATTCAAATTATTCAACTGATTGAAAAAAACAGCCCTATCATTTTTTGAGGTTACTGTAAGAAATATAGAGCATAATCTATTGATTACAGTGGATTACCACTTCTCTGCATCCTTAATTTGATTATGGTAATCATAAAGCAGCTGTGTGATCATATTTTCCACCAAAGAAGAGGTAAGTGCAGAATAGTAATCTACATTTGGAAAAGGGAGACAAACTTTTGTTTTCTATGACTAAAACTATCAAAAAAGTAGGAATGACTTCTGACCTTTAGCCTGCGGTCCTGGTCTCCACTGCACAGAGAATTTACAGACACTTTAAAAGTCTTCCAAGCTGGATTTAAGTTATTCATCACAACCTGTGAGTGAAAATAAAAAAGGGAACCATTAACATTTCTACATCTCCAAAAAGAATCCTAACAAGAACGACAATTTTCAATACTGTATGTTCACCAGAAAGAGAAAGAAAGCAGAGCTCAGCTGGAGTTTTCAGAACAACATGCATGGAATATGTGTCCTCGAGCAACCTGCAGTTTGCAACACTCCTCTGGAAAGCCCCCAAAAGGAGCATAGGTGGGAAATAGACCCATATTTCCCTGCATATGTCATGTGTAGATCATGCTGAAGAGATTGCTCCAGCACTGCCATGCCTCACTGGGAGTGAGGGACAGGTTGTAGAATTGAACTGGAAGCCATGGAAGAGATTCAGGAATAGGCAATAGGGATGGGCAACATCAATTTACAGGCACATGGTTTGCCTTGCTAGAAAGACTTTATGGAATCCATAACAGGCTTATAAACCCAAATACCCACCACAGTTCCATCCTGTACACGTAAATGCTGCTTTTTAAGACAGTGCCAGCCATTAGCATGGAAGCAGCAATGTCACTGGGACACAAGAAACAAATGTAAAGCACTCAGATTACAAACCTCTTTAGCACCAGCACCCTGGGAGGAGGTGGAGAAGATGCAACATAGCATTAGTGGGAAAATATGATACTGCTTGCAGCATGGTTTCAGCTAAATATCATATCTGTGGACCTTCAAACAGAGTATCTGCCGATTTAATTAAATTTGCACCTTTGCTTTCAGTATCATCTGCCTTTACTGTAAGATACATAAGTCAAGACCCACTAGTTAATAATTACATGAGAATGTAATACTAGGAAGTGTTTTTAAACATGAGTGTTTGCAATACCATTTGTGACATGGGAGGCATAAACTATTCCTCCTGGCAGCCCATCTATGCCCTTGGAAAGTAAATCCAACTCCATCCCTTACCTCAGTCCTATGAACAAGTTGCTGGGTTGCATCATCATTCACACGAAAAATCTCCAGGAAAGGGTCAGATTTGCTGAAAAAATCCTAAAATAAAATATAGGACAGGTTACTCTTGAGGATTCTTTTTCTTTGAGCTTTTCAGGCACAACACAGTGGTGCTTCCCTGACTGCTAATGACAAAGGAGAGCCAGCACAGTTTTAGAGAGACCTCTTGGTGTCTCTCAGCAATATTTCATCCTTGTCTTTGTCCCACAAGGATTCCTGTGGCACTGTTGCTGTATCCAGTTGGACTATTAAATCACAGCATGCAGAACTGTACAATGTCCTTTTCCCTTCTTACATCTAGTACAGATTCCTGAGCTTTAGCTCCTTCATCCACGTAGCTTGTTTCTTTCTGTCTCCATACCTGTTTGGTCTTTTAATATCAGTTTTATAATGTATTGAACTTTGAAGTTTATTCTACAGTGGGATTGAATTTTACACTATTCACCCACCTTCTCAAAACAGAAGTTAATTGGCCAAGAATTGTGTGCTATTAACTGTCAAGATGGATAGAGGTGGTTAGAGAAGCAAGTCCTCTGTAGGATGTGGTAACATGGTCCATGCTAAGATGACAAATAGAGAGGGGGAATGCTGAAAATAGCTTGATACCTCTAAGTACAAGCAAATCTGTGACAGAAACTGTAGTTCATATTCATAAAGCCACTGCACTGCAGAACACCTTCCCCTAGTCTTGCATGCAGCCAACAACCCTGAACTTTCTTATACAAACCTAAATTAAGTTGCAGCTCTGCTGCAGCTTGGCCACAGGCGCTTTTGTTTCAACACCTCATTTATTCTGGACATTCTGACTGCAGAGGCAGAAGAGTGGCTGGGGGTTAACCCTCCACAGCTGGAGGGGGAAGCTTCAAAATTCTGACTGTGCAATGCTGAAAGAACAGGATTTAAATGGACTAAGTCCACCTCCTGTAGTTTCAAGTCCTTTCTTCATTTTCCTCCTCAAAAGAGCACATCATTAACTTGTGCATAAGAACATTATTCTTCTCTGTAGGCCATATCCAAAACCACAGACCTCCATGTCAACTTGGGGAAATGAGAAATTCCGTTTGCTCTCCAAGTATTTCTATAGTAGTGGTAGTGTAAAAATTACTGTAATATGTATAGTTCTGCAAATTTTTCATCATAAATGTCCACCTCACTTATTTTTTACTAGCTGAATAGCCACTGGGATGGGAAGAGCTTTGGATAAGATGCTAGTCAAAGTCTGGGCACACCATTTTGGTCAAATTTATCTTTAGAGCACTTATAAAATCCTACAACTGCAAAACAAACAAATCAGGGCTTTGAAAAGAGACATCTGAATTTGAATGTCTGGAGAAGGAAGTAAGTCCCCAGGGAACAGAAAGCCTTGGGCAAGGCTCAAGCAACCTGAGGTCTTGTCATGTCCTAAAAGTGACATAACGTGTTCAGAGTGCTGTTCTGTCAATGGTCTGTTTCTTTACCTCCTTTTACATTACACTACCTGGCTAGGCTTTGCAAACAAAGATTTGAGAAGGACTCTACCCACGCTTGCTCCAAGCACTTTAACCTGCTGTATAGACAGGGTTTTCTGCCAGATTACCAATGCATAGCAAGGAGAACAAGCAGAGAGTGAAGATGCTGGTTAAATCACAGTGACACTAAAATCCAGAGTGCACAGGGTTAAAAAAGATCGAGCTGCCTCTTCTCACACACAGGTATACTGATTGAAGTTGAGTAAAAGTTTAATATTAGCAGGGTTTTTTTAGCAAATATGAATTTGATAAGTTATTTGAAAGAAAAAACCTCAAAATGATACATCCAAAGAATGCACCCTGGCGTGCAGAAGAATTCAGAAAGGAAACCAAGATTTCATGTAAGACTCAAAATACAGTATCTCTCCTAGCTGAGTATAATGAAGTTGAAAAAGCAAATCAGCACAAGGGAAGTAATTTTTAGTATATGGTTTTAACTACCAAGGTAAGTAGGGAAAGATTTTAATGCTGGATGATGGCTTATATCACTCCCCTTTAATGCAATCCCCTTTCAGAATTAGGTACAAATAAAAAAATACTTCTGTATTGAAGATGCTTTGTGGTAAGTAAAAAATGACAAGCTGAAGAAACATTTGCTTTCATAGCTATTAACATTTTCAAAGCTTTTTGGTTGTTTTGCTGTATCTAACAGCTTTGCATTATCTCCAAAGAATATCCTCTGAAATGAGAATAGCAGCAATATAATGTTGTGCTATTTTAATAACATTTAAATGATTAATATAATTCATTTGCTGGTGCTATAATGCACATCGTTCTTCCAGTATGTGCAGCAGTTACACAGTAATAACACATGTACATGGTTTAACCTTTAAAATTTATCTACCTCTGTTTCTAAGCACCTAGTTTGACATATCTTTTAGAGATTAATTTTCAGAGCATGACACTTTTTATAATTCAGGTTTTGGGATTAAGTCAAAGGTCCCTCAAAAAAGGGCTGAAGTAGCCAAAACACTAAAATTTCAAAAATTTTTCAAAGCAAGACAGGGCATTTGAGGACCTTTTGGGGGGAGTAGTTTAATACTAGGGATCTATATAAAAAAATCAATATTAGCTTGTATTTTGTAGGCATTTGCTGGGGAATCTTTCTCAAACAATAACTCTCTCAGACCAGGAAAAGCAGTTTGCCTGCCTCAGTGCTCACAATTTATTATAGCTATCATAAAAAACATAGCTGCTTGTTATGGTAATTGTAACACGGCTATTAATGCAATAGAACCTTCCCAAAAGTTATTGTTCCACTGTGAAGTGTTCTCAGTGGAGCTCTTGAAACAAAGATCTGCCATCTGAGCTGACAGGGCTTCAATAAAACATGAAAATGCAGTTATACCTTCCAAACAAGCACTGCAATAAAAAATATAACCTTTATCTCTGCAAAGTCAGTTAACTGAAGGAAACTTTCATACCTGTCACTTTCCTGTAATTTTTCATTGAATGTTTTAGCCACCCCTCCCAGAAAAAATGAGCAGGCTTTACTTGTTCTGTAGCTTCTCTAAAATTCTTGCAGTTTTATGTGGAGAGAGTTAAAAAACCTCAACAAACAAATCCTGTCTGTTAAGTTATACCAACGAATTTCATTAAATCGTAAAAAAAAACCCCACCAACTGTTGTTCACATATTTTTCCTTAGTGTATGTATACATTTAAGGACCACAATCTAGATCCTCTTTCAAGGAACTCTCCTTTAAAGGATGAAGGAAGCACAACATCTCCCCAACCCTTCCTTTACCCACAGGTTGTAAGACATTAGGATTCTACTTGTCTTCTGCCACTCCCATAACTACCAGGGCAGGGCTTACAAAAGTGACCTTGTAGCAGAGCATGAACGACTTCCAGAGGTTTCCTCTGTCCTTTAGGAGAATCCAAGGCCATTTCCAGCCCTCAGTCTACATATCTTTTAGAGCATCTCTACTCAGGTGTTCACTTCTCTGAGTAGGGAGAAGCATGCAAAACCATGCTTAGTATTTTATAAAACGGGCTATTCTCAATTCTTTGATTTTTGTTTTGGTCTGGATTTGGGGTTTTTTTTTACCTTTATGTGACATTGGAGAACTCATTCTTTTTTAACACTGGCTGAACTATGCAATTTAAGCCATTTCAAACCTCAATAACAATAATTACTAATAGTGCCTTGCATCCACTGATTTCAAGGTTCATTATAAGCCATACCAAAAGCTTTCTTGTAGAAGAGGTGAGCCAGTGTTCAGGCAGGTTTAGAGCTATATCTCTAGCTGGAGGAAATTGAAAGACTTCTTTCAACTGCAGTGGGCTTCCAGTGATTTTCTTCAGTTGAAGACAGGAGTTTTGATTCAGATAATACGCAACGTGTTGTTGCTTGAGTTGCACACTGCAACATCCAGGAATTGCTATTGGATGAAGCCCACCTTGACTGGAGGTGTTAAAATCGCAAGAATGACAACATTGTTGCAATATTTTGGACTGATCCTTCTCAACTTATCCCCATAAAGTGTTTTAACCAGTCCCTAAAGCTGTTGCTCAAACAACACTGACCCGGCTCAGAATTGCATTCTGGCAGTATCTTTCAGTTCATACCAACAAGAACCATAAGCAATCATAATATTTTGAGCAGATAACATTTTACACTTGTGGAAAAGCAATGGCCAAGCGGAGTCTTATGTTGTATATGTCCTCTCCTTTTTCTAGATGTGACAGCATGTGGAATAAGAAGAAACTTGAGAACAAGTTTGGAAATGACCTCTAAAGATGTCTGTCTAAAGAGAGGTTGTCAAATCTACATTTTGACACCTAAATAAACCATGGAATTCAAACCCAGTAAGACTCCAGCAAGTCTGAAAGAAGGTGGTAATTCTTCTTTCAGATGAGAAGCAAGTTCAGGTCCTGATTATATATGATTGCTAATGATCCTGAACACAGTAAAGTTATTTACGTCTATGCTCTAAATAAATTTCAGTACTATTAATCTTTCTGTGTACTTTCTGCTTGCCTGAGATTTTCCGGTACTATAAACCAAAAATATTTTTCATAAGTTACAACCTGATCTTGAAAAATCTATACTTTACCCAAAAGTAGTCTCACTGATTTGATTTTAAGCTACTCACATGTCAAAGGTTTACAAGAACACACTTGGAGCATCACAATCCTAAACTTTTGTACAGTGTTACCATATGCTTCTAATTAGAAGCACCTTCATATAAGAAGGGACTATGTACCTCAAATAATCATATGTCTGCTATTACACTGAAATAACAGAGCATAGCTTACAGGCAGTCATCTGGATTTCTTGGGCTAGAGGTTGCTTGAGACGTTTATTATAAATAAATTGCTAAAAAACAAAAGAAATTTTCAGAAAGAGGTGCTCATGATAATCATGAGTCGTGTTTGAGTCAGCGGAGAGTCTTCTTATTAAAGAGGGGAAATTTTTTAACAGATATGCAAGAATGTATTTCTCGTATTCAAGCTACATTTTGTAGAACAAAATGTCTATCATGACACTGCTGTTATGAAGTTTTCTAGCTTTATTTTAGGACACTTCAACGATATCATCTTAGACTACTTACAGAAAGTCCACTTCTCTAAGCACTTCTGATCTGTGGCATTTTACATAATTAAATTGTCTTAGTTGTAGTGTAATTAACTTGTCTTGGTTTTAATTAGATTCTCTTGAGTTTGTTTTTTTTTAAATTACTTTGCAACTCATTGTGAACATTAATCTGAAAACCCTGATGTGTTTAATAACATAAGGCAAAAAATATCTGTCAGGGAAAATCTCATCAAATTGTATTTGCAGGCATTCTTATCTCTTTTGGTAAGGTTAATATCAAGCAGCTTACCTTGTCATCCAATTTCCGTGCACTGAATGAAAGTTCAACGTAGTCATCATTGCCAGACAATTCCTCAGCGATCACCTAAATGGAAAGCTACATTTGAGTTCTGCGTGGTGTAATGAAAGGGGAGAATGATGCCCTTTTTCAGTGTGAAGACTGTAGACCCCATTTAGGAAACTGAAGTGTGGTACAAGTTAATATGTTTCTCTTCGGCACCAGGAAGGCCTGAGGGCATTCAGTGAATCCCACCCTCAGCTCATGGATGTCACCTTGTTAAGCCCACAAACCCGAATCACTTCATGTCAGGCGACTATGCCTTGTCAATCACCTGGCAATGGAGAGACATGAACATCTATCAGGGGTCCCTTTTCTCTGACCAAATACTTCTCAGATTGGACAATGGAGAATTCCACAGTCTCCCAGTGTCCAAGGGGACAAAAATGATATACAAGACTTGTATTATACACATCTAAAGCCCACTCATTTTTATGATGCTTTGGCATCATTTGGCAACCTAAATGGGAAAAGAAGTGAAGTCACTTGTCCTTAGTTGCCATGAAAGCCACATCTACAGTAGGAGAGTTCTACTAAAGAGTTCCTGCAGTAACTACATTGGCAACACCATTTACTGTAGAGTGAGTCAGAAGAAAGTAATACTAAAATGTGTGTGTAAGTGTGTAAGCTCAGAGCAAAGCTGAGAAAATGAGTGAAAAACAAAGAGCAGCAAAAAAACCCCAAACAAACAAACAAAAAACCCAAAAAAACAAACAAACAAACAAACAAAAAATCATTATTTTCTGGTCCTGACCTGTGCCACCTGTCACCTCACCAAAGGGACTGAGCACAATATGCAATGAAGGCAAAGGGAATGGAGACTACGAAGGGGGCAGGAAAGGTGTCTGAAGTTGATCACAGGGAAGGGGAAGGAAAGGTATTTTCCCTAAGAGGTTTTTTTTTTTCTTATTTGTTTCTCAGTACCCGAATCAGTAGAAGATTACACTGACGGGCAAAAATTTAAATTGAGTAAAATTCCCTGAGTTGAGACGGTTCTGGCTGGGCCACCTCACAGCAGTGAGCTGTGGTGCTTCTCCATGCAAAATATTCACATGCAGCCTCTTCCAGGCAAACTTGAGCTTGCTGGAAATTTGGCCCATACGGTGTGACACATTTCTCTTCCATGTAGTCGGATGGTTTAAAAGATAGGGTTAAGCTGTATATGACCAACAGTGCTGTGGGATTTGCACACCAAGTTTCACAAATACTTAAACTGAAAATAATGAACCCGTAAAGTTTGACAGACTTCTAACTGCAGAAGCTGAACTATGTTCTTTTGCATCCTACAGCCACATTATATAATTGTGTGGCTGTGACATTATACAGTCAAAGGGCTAGTAAAATTTCAGTAAAATATGCCAAGACAGGACCTTTTAAAATCCTATGAAAAACTAACAATTCAATATGCTGAACAAGTTAGGAAATTAGTATGTGTAATTTCCATACTTGACGGACACCTGGTATGTTCCCAGGTCTAGAAATAATGATAAACAATCTGGTTTTACTTATTCTGTTGAGACACCAAAGTTTGCACACAATATTTTCTGTCTGGATTCAGTTTTCTCCCATTTAAGTGAAGTCAACTTGCTGTTTAGTACTGCTGGTGAGAAGCCAAGGTCCCATATTTCATGGTTATCATCCAGTGTTAGGCCAGCAGGGACTATTTTCTCTCATCTTCTGTTTATCACAGTGATTTAATTTTTGCCAGACCACTCCACTGACAAGCCTAATGATTTAGTTGTACTAGAGCATTTGTGTTTTCACAAGACTGAACTTCTCTGGGTTCCTTAAAGAACAGGAGCAGAGTCCAGACCACCACAGGGATGGATGAGATTAAGTATGCCCAGATATAACCCAGCAGCCAAACCACACCAAGTTATTTAGGGAGCAAAACTCTCTCCTGGTTCTATCGAGCCAGAGGAGTGGGGAATTCCTTTCCAATCCCAGACCAAAAATGAGTTTACTGTATGAATTTAAGCAAATCAATTGGCAGCCAAACACCAAGGAAGATATCTAAGAAATAAAACCTCCTGGGCTCTCTGAAAGCATTATTTCTCACAGTCTGCTGTCTCTTCTGTAGCCCAAGGTAGAAAAAAAATCCAAGCAATCAAGCCAAAGGAAACCCATCTGGCTAACTGCACATCAAGGAAAAAAAATACTTCTCAACCCAAGAGGCAACAGAGCAGAAATCCCCAAAGCCAAATATTTTATTATAGCTTTTGTCTTAATGCAGAGCTGCAAATGTCACAAGCATGCAAGGTTTGCTGCAGACAAGATCGATTTCCCAAACAAGCCAGCACCAAGAAGCATGAAAGAGAGGTAATACACTGATTTGCACATTTCAAGATACACGTGGAGGTATAACAATACAGCCCATAATTGCATTACAACACAGCTAAAACTAGTCTTGTCAAACTTTGAAAGTTGCTGGGTTCATGTGTGTACTTTCTGAGTTTGTTTTTTTTTACTTTTCTCCACCCGTTTTTTTCTGTAAGAACCTCGAAAAAGCCCAAGGGAAAACAAACATTAAGCTCCTTCATGTGTCAAAGCAGATCGAATGAATTTCTAAATGTTCTAGTCCTTCAACTACAAGTAGTCAAGCAGCATAAGTTTCTTGCTGTCATCCAAGTACCTTAGAAGTGGTAGTAGTAAATATTGTGGCTTTTGTACAAATCGTACATTATTTGTTGCCATTTCCTTACAACAAATGTTTGTCAGAAACAGTACAAGCAATCAAACAAACAACTGAAATACATTTCTCAATCAAGGGTTGTTCTGGTGACTTAGCAGGATGCTTTTAGGGAGAATTAGTCACATTAGATATTTCTGAATAACAGGAAAACAAGAGTGTATTTAAGATTGACTTACTGTTATAGATGACTTTCCTGCTGTGTTGCCATGTTTGAGTAAGGACTTGGAGAGCTTCCTCTGAGAAACAATCTGCACAAAAATAAAAACAAAGGGGAAAATAATTAGAATCTGTAGTAAATACATGGTCTATTGTGACTTCATTTTTTGCTTTTGTATCAAGGGAGTTTCTCATTTCATAATCAGAGTTAGCGCAGTAAGACCGTGACTGAGAAGAAAAGTTCCCTGGGAAGCCTGAAGAGAGGATGCAATGGAAGATAAAAACAAACAGTTGGGATCGAGCAGAACGAGGAGAACACAATTCACCAAGTTGAACAGAACAGTGAAAAACACATTATAGATTTACCTCAAGTATTGCAATGATGGTGACAGAGCACAGAAGTAAGGTTTAAAAAGACAATAAGAAGGGAGCTGTACACAGCAAATCTATCAGAGATACCTCCAAACTAGTTTATTTTTATAAGAAAATGAAATCTGTTTACAAAGAGAAGGCATTTATTTTATTTCAAAGTATCAGCAACTCTAAATTCAGGATAGAAGCGAGCAATCTGCCCCACAATTTTAGTTCCAAAATTGTCTCCTTTGCTTACCAGGTACCAGAATTTCCGTAGAACTCAGCACTACAAATGAATTTGTTCATTAACAAAATTATAAATGAACTTCAAATAAGTGTTATCAGAGTGATACTGACAAAAGATGTTATTTGCCATATCAGTAATAACTATAATTCCCTTTAAAACTAGTCAAGTAAAAATATAATAGTATAATTGCTAGGCTAAAGTGATGTCCCAGTATATTACATCCCTTTTCTTTGTAAAATTAATGCTGTATTAATTTATTTATTTTTTAATTGGAAAACTTCAAAATGTAGACAGATGTAAAAGTAACTCAAAACACAGTTTACAAATCACAATATTATTTTTAATGTATCAAAATTGTAGTAGGATTGTGCTGTGCAGATACTGAGAAAAGACTGATCGTGTCCTAGGAAAAAATCCTAACCTCTTGAAAGTGATTTTTATGCTAGAAATAGTCCTTTCCACATCCAACATTACTTGAACAACTTCACAGGATAAACATCTTTGGCAAAATATGCCACAGTATTAGCTGTGAAAGAAAGGCAATCATGAAGTGAAAAGAATACTTCCAGGCCCTTCATAAGAGTCCCGGGTATCATACAACATTTCAGCAATAAAGCACATCAGTAGGTAATGGCCAGAGCTGGAGGAGTGTGAGTAATGCAAAGTTGCAGCCAGGCAAAAAAAGTGCTGTGAGATGGGAGTGAATAGGATGTAAATTGTAGCCTGACATCACCACAGGAAACCGTGTTTGTCCTGCCCAACAATTTGCTGAATTGAACAGAAAAGCAAAGGCTGCACCTCAGATTATCCTCAGCTACTATTACAGTGGAAGTAGCAAGAAACAAGCAAGTTTTAAACAGGCTTTAAATATGAGATAAGAGAACCATCACAGGGCACATCCAGAATCACTGTGTCCAGCTTCTCAGTTCTACTGCAGCTATACCTGGCAGATGTGTGTCTAATCGAAAGCAGAGGGAAATACTCTCCTCTGGAAATTTATTACTCTATTCATTATCCTTACTGTAGATAATATTTTCCTAACAGCTAATCCAATTCTCTGCAGTTTGAGTCCATTATTTCCGCCTAATGCACCACGAATAAGTAAAACAATCTTCTTCCCTTTGTCTTTCAGGCAGTCTTTATATCTGAAGACTCTCCATAGTCCTCTTTACTACAGAACTTGAGTTTGTCCTATCTTTCCTTTTTGACCAAACTTTGTAGCCCTCAAACCATTCTCTCTGTTCTCTAATGAGCCTTCATGGACTGGTCCACAGACACTCTTATAGTAATGCTCAAAATTGGGCATAATAGTCCTGGTTCTTCTTACGCAGTAAGAGCTTCTCATTTCAAGGCTGACACACTCCAGAACTGCATTTGACTTACTTAAAGAACACTATGATACCATTAACTAATGTTTATTTTATGACCATTTTGGATTGCCAGCTGTTTCTTACCCTGCATTTTTACACCTGGCTATTACTTAAGTGAATAATTTAACACTCCTTTTTGGATTGCCTTCCATAAAGCAGTTTGCTGCCATCATCTCACTCAGTTTTCCAAATTAACTTTTGGATTTCAACGCTAGTGTTGATCAGTGGTACCAACAGACAGAAATACAAGTAAGATGACCAGTACTGCCAGGATTCAGAAGTCCTTTTTTTTCCCCTAGCATCTTGGAAATACTGTTTGCTGTGATCCCTTAAGTTGCCCATACATAAGTTGTGCATTCAGGTACAGATCATTGCACTCCTGCGAACAGTGAGGTGCAATTTAAAAAACCTTGTTTGAGATTCTCAGATGGCAGGTAATACAGAAATATGACAGATTATTCTTAATGTATTATTAAACTATGGGTTGTGTACCAACTAGACAATGAATTATGGCAGCTGGGGAGCAGAGCCCATTCATCTCTATGACCTCTCCTCCTTTCCCAAGATGCACAGACAACTTTGTAAAATACATGAAGCTTTTCCACTGAAAGCTGTGGGTATTTCTACCAGAAGTATTTTCAGATATCTAACATATATATAGCCATGGTATGAGATAGAACTTGGATGGGAACCTGTCCTTCAGCTAGCCCCCTTTAGAGACAGCAGGACTTTGCCCCCCTAAACTACCCAAATTTTTACAGCTCCCTTTGCAGCTTTCAAAAGGGTCACAACTTTCAAGAGACAGACACCTGAACTCAGGAGCTCCTATGCAGGTGGCAGATAGACAGCTTGCAGTTCCAGAGAAGATAATTTATTCTGACATTCTCATTAGCAGACCACATTAATAACACTCACTCGCTAAGCCATTAGCATCATTGTGACACAGAGTAAGCACTCTGCACATGTAAATATACGTATTTGGGTGCAACCGTTTACCATTGTTAACTAAGTGGCCAGAAAAATGAATCCTCCATCTGGCAACAATATGCCAACATTGTTGCCTCAAATAGTCATTGCAAAAACTGTCAAGGAATCTCTTTTCTGTAGCAGTAAATTGCCTTTTTTGTTCATGCACTGTACACACCAGGTCTCCTTGTTAAAAGAACCATTTCTACAGAAGCCATCAATTATCTATCATATTATTTGTTAATGTATCAATATAAAACTTCTTCTGAACCTAATTGTCAAAGAGCAAGTCCTAAACAATATCTTGACGTCTGGGAAGCATTAGTCTAAGTTCAGAGTTACAGAGATGGCTAAACTGGCAAGATGTCTACACAAAGGTAGTTTACTACAGGTCTGTCATTTGTCAGGAGTCTTTGGTTTGACTCCGACTTCAGAAACTCGCAACTTAAAACTTCAGCTTCAGAGAAAAAAGGGTTTTGCCCAAAAGTGATATGAAGAAGTGCAGAAAGTAGATGCCTCTCTTCTTTCTAAAACACAAATAGTACAGTTCAGCCCTAGTAAACCTCATTACATTTCCAGAACATGTATTTTCATGAAAATTTTATTAGAAACATGACCAACCAGTGAACAAATGGATGTCCTAGTTGAAGCTGGAACAGAGTTACTTTTCTTCTTAGTAGCTGGTACAGCGCTGTGTTTTGGATTCAGTATGAGAATAATGTTCATAAAAAACTGATTTTTTGGTTGTTGTTAAGTAGTGCTTACTCTAAATCAAGGACTTTTCAGTTTGCCATGCTTTGCCAGTGAGGAGGTGCACAAAAAATAAAGGAGGGAGGCTAGCCAGGTCAGCTGAGCTGAACTTGCCAAAGTGATATGTCATACCATAGAACACCCTGTACATACAGTATGATATTTCATAGCATGGAACATTTCCCTATATAAGCTGGGAAGAGTTGGCTGAGAGCTCTTGATCTCTGCTAAGAGATGGGATGGGCATCAATCAGCAGGTGGTGGGCAACTGTATTATGAATCACTTGTTTCTCTTGGGTTTTATTTTTCTCTTTCTCTCCATTTAATTACAGCTAATAATAATAATAATTTAATTTTTTTAATTATTAAACTGTTCTTATCTCAATCCATGACGTTTACCTTTTTTTTTGGGATTCTCTTCCCCACTGGGGCAGGGACAGGGCAAGGTGGGTGTAAGCAAGTGGCTTCATGGTGTTTAGTTGACAACTGGGGTTAAACTACAGCAGTCCTTTTTGGTGCTCAGTGTGGGGCTCTTACAAGAATAAGACCTCAGAGATTTCAGAGGTGAGACTAAGAGAAGTGAAGTTTATTTGCAGCTACAGACACATACAAACTACCACCCAGTTCTGGTCTAAGAGTGCCACATGTCCAGTAAAACATATCATACTGAATATGTTTGCAAGGTGTGGAAATAGAACAGAATGTAAAAGCCGCTGCTCTGTTTCTGAGAGGGAGGATGTGCACATGAAGTTATTCCTATTTATCAAATATGCAATCATCTCAACAGAACATCATCTTGATTAGTTTTCTGATCTGTGGTGCAAAGGGCTATCAGCTCTGTGGTAAGATGGGAGTGGGAAATTCCCTTAAAGATGATCTTAATTTGCCTTATTACAGACAAGCCCCTATAGGTTAAGGACAGATCTGGACAGATGCTCAATATTGCTGTAATGAAATCTGGATTCACACCACCATTTGATCTTACTTCCAATTTAAAATATATAAAACATACTTTGCTCTTTTTTTTTGTTACTTTAAAAGTATGAACAGATGCAAGATTCTCGATAAACGTGCCAAGGCACTGACACCAGCTGTGTTCCAAGCGCTGCTCAGCAGTCACTCCGAGACAAGGACTCTGATGAAGGTTTGCTCTCTCCTATGCCTGAGTCGTGACTAATCAGCACTGTGTAAGATGAGCTGTGAAATGTAATGACCCATTTTATCTGGCTTGTTTAAGAAACTTTTAAAATATATTTCTCTTCGTGGTTCTTTCTTAACCAAGTACAGGGATGACTTTCAATGATATCATACAGACTTCCCAATGTTCATAAATCAAGCTAACAAGATTTCAATATAGCTTTTTAACCAAATTATTTCAAAAGCATTAATTCAGCTTTGCAAGGTGACAGAGGTCAAATGTCTCAAATTCTTTATTAGGACTGGCCTCTTCTGCATAGTGGATTTTCCTACAGGAACCACAAATTTGGTTATTTAGACAGTCAGATTAAGCACAAGTTTCCCTCCAGAGTACACAACTTGAAGAATTCTTTGTATCTCTTGCTTGCCAGCTGGGATAGCCAGACAAGGAGCTTTCATTTCCTGGCACCTCTGTGTTAATTTCTCTCCCATATGCGTTATTCCTGTTATATGGACTTGCACAGTTGCTTAACTTTTTTCTAGCCTTCTAGCCAACCTAACTCTCTTCAGGACTGCAAAGAGCACCAAGTCAAATTTTTCTTTTGATCCAAATGCATTTTACAGAGACTGAATCTTCATGATAAGATGCGTTCAAGTGCCTGGAGAAGCAATCTCCCACCGGACAGTATGCCCTAGAGCCATGCCGATATATCAAGGAAAGAAAAGTAGCAATCATACTCCTAAAAAAAAAAAAAAAAAAGGTCTCTCTTGAATCTTTCACCAAGCCTGAAGTCGTGGTTTAACCCCAGCCAGCAGCTAAGCCTCACACAGTCACTCGTTTACTCCATCCCAGTGAGATGGGGGAGAGAATCATAAAAGTGAAAAAAACTCCTGGGTTGAGACAAAGACAGTTTAATAGGTAAAGCAGTCAGGAGTTCAGTCACCTGCAGGAAAGCAGGGCTCCATCACATGTAACAGTTACTTGGGAAGACAAAACACCATCACTCCAAACCTCATCCCTTTCTTTTTCTTCCACCAGTTTTATATGCTGAACATGACACCATATGTGATATGGAATATCCCTTTGGTCAGTGGGGATCAGCTGTCCCAGTTATATCCCTTCACGAATTCTAGTGCACCCCAAGGCCACTCCCTGGTGGGGTGGGATGAGAGGCAGGAAATGCCTTGACTCTGCGTAAATGCTGCTCAGGAATAACAAAAACACCCCTGTATTATCAACACTCTTCCCAGCACAAATCCAAAACAGAGTTCCATTCAAGTTACTATTGAAAAAAATTAACTCTATCCCAGTCAAACCCAGTCAAAACCATCACACTTTCTAAAAATCTGAAAATTCCTCACTGGACATCTAAGTGTGCTCCAATAGATATTGAACCCTGATCAGCTCTGTGGCTTGATATGGTTTTTAACTCAACAAGCATTACTTTTCCCTCCTATCCTGGGCGCTATGTCAATTTGTATCTTTCCAAATTGCAGTTGAACTGCCTCTCTAGATGTATAATGACCACTGTAAGCTCTCAGGCTTGTCCGTGGTTTTGGCATCATGTTAGCTCACACACCAGTGCTCAGCTTAACCCTCATGAACACTCTGGTTGCTTTTGGACTGCTAATCCATGCATCTTTAAGTAGGATACGAACTGCTGATCGTCTACTGAACCTCTCTGAGCTAATCTTCTCATCTCTTTTTTTTTGCTCACACGCTACATGTGCTTCCCAAGTGGCCTATTTCAACATCAGCATCTTTTTTTTACACACGGCACTACTTTGTTTACAGCAGTGTGTACACGTCCCTGGGCTGGCATTTGTCAGGCCAGCCGGGAAACCCATTCTACCCAAACTGCATTTCTCTGCGATATAATGATTTACATTTCACAGTACCACAGATCTGCTTCCTCCTCTCTCCTTAAACCTCAAGCAAGGGCTATAATCCATTCAAGTCAAATGTAAGCTTCGAAACACCCACAAATAAAATATCAGACCTTAATGACATTTCACCTGTGTAGGTCAATAATAAAAGACCAATATAAGCATAGGCAGCAGAACTGAAGTAGCTCTGGCTCACAGTAAAAACTCTCTCTCGTTCTTCACGCATTCATCCTTAGCTTGTTTTTAAACAAAGCAGGATTTGTACAACCCTGATGTGCTCGTGTTTGTCTTGCTATCTATCCCCCAGCTGCTTTTGAACCCACCAAATATTTTTCATGAATGGTGGCAGGTAGTCGCAGATGCATCAACCATGGTACATTTCAACATGAAGAGAGACCAGACAGTAGGTAAATGCCAGTGACCTTAGTTCACTCTCACGGAAAAAATGTTTGGGGGATGAGTCACAGATACCAAGAAATCCCTTCAAGAGAACTAGTTGAGATGTACTGGTCCGTAGTCAAGGAAGTTTCATTCTAACTGCTCACAGAATTCCTGCTTCTTGGTAGAGCCAGTTTTAGTGTTATAATCATCCTCTCTGTACATATGATTCTTTCTGTACCACACACCCCTCTTCAAGATTTCTTTTGTTCACAATAGTACTGTTCAGCTCACCGGCTATTTACAGCTGAATTATACATCTCCCTGTCTTTGTGAAAGACCTGTACCTGAAAATAGTCAACTGAAAAAGAACACTGAGAAAAAAAGATATCTCTATCACAAGAGGCTTAATGTTATTATAGGAAATAGCTTATCAATAGCATAAAAAGTCATTGAATTTAATTAGTATGCAGAGTAGCAGCCCCTTTAGAATTAGTCATAATAATAGCTCATTATAATAGCAAACTAAATTTTAAATTACTTTTCTAAAGACTGCTACAATAATTCATACAAAAAGATAAAGCATGTAAAAACAAAGCAGTACAAACTACAAGTAATTTCATTAACTTAGTAAGATTCATCTAGAACTGAAAAATCTTACAGCTTCAGAGAAGCTGCAGTGGCAAACCACAAGTTTCCTGGGGATAACCGATGTGTTGAAAGGGTTTGGTAAAGTTAGGGAGAGTGCTGCATTCATGATTTGCTTATGCTCTGAGTCAGCTCTGGTAGAAAATGACATTCACATCTAATAAAGTACACTATTCATCCCACTAATGAATAGAGCAACTTCATTTGGAGGAGACCAAAGGCCAAGTATTTAAAGGTATCTAGATGCCTAAGGAGGCATACAGACACCTAATGAGATTTAGGAATTCAAATACTTCAAAAAAACTTGTCCTATGTCTTTTGCACAGAAGCAGTTGACAGTCTATTAAGCAAATATTCTCATACAGACTATTTCAGTTTAATTAATTCAGGTGCAATCATGGATCTTTTAGCCTTTCTCTAATTCAAGAGCAAGGAGATTTGCAGTGGCTGAAACTAAACTAATAATCAGTCAGCACTTTCAAGTGCATAATCTGCTAATGGCATATATTACCAAAAGCACACAAGAAACAATTATACTCATTACTGAGAAGGAACATTTCCAATCCAATTTGTACACAAGTGTGTGTATGGGTAATATTAAATCTCAAAATAATACTTGAAAAGGTTCTTGACAGGAAAAGATTTACGACTCCGTGGTTTTCTTCTGCCACTAGTTGAGCAAGTAAGGGAGTAACAACATTTTAACACTTCTGTAAATTAAAAGAAACTAAACAAGGAATAGATTCCCAAATTAAAAAATGGCAAAAATCAGCCATGGCAAGTACTGAAAGAAAATCCACAAAGGCTGTTTGCACAGAATATGTCACAGAGGAGAACCCAGCCCACAAAGCTGGGATGGTTCACAGCATTTAAGAAATAGCAACTTTACTGGTTCCCATAATTTAATGACATTGCAGGCGCAGCTGAGCAGGAATCAAGAATGTCTTGGCCACATGAGTTCGTTTAGTTCTCATCAGAAAATGCTTATTCATTGAAATAATTTTTGTGAGTTCTATAAGAATAGGGTGAAACTTCAGAGGAAAAAAGTCTTTCTAAGCCACCCTCCTGATACTTCATTCCTGTGTGCTTAAGTGGTTAACTTTGGCTATTAGAAAGTTTGAGCCCTTACTATACTAAATGATGCAATTTTAGTGTTCTGTAAATTTTATGGAATATAAAACCAAACAATTACAGTCAGAGAGCTTTAGAAGCTCAGAACATACGAGAGCACTAACACATTAGATGGTCTTTAAGGCCCCTTCCAACCAAAACCCTTCTGGGATTCTATGAATCTAATTTCACAAATATGCTGCCAACTAAGAATAATCTTTGTGAGGTTACAAGAACAACACAGTGTAATTTCCTTGCTTAAATAGCTACCATATGACTGTACAACTTAATTGTTAAAACCAGTATTATTAGATATTAGTTTTATGCAGTTACTTAGAAATTAACTGTAAGATGGAAAGTAATAACATTTTTTTAATGTATAGGTTTCAGTTAAACTATCTTGAACAACGTCACTTTACTTAAGCAATACAGCACAGTCAGCTTAATTGCTTGGATTATGGTACATTTCTTGATGTAAAGTTCCTTAAGAAACTCCATTTTATAAACTCAATATGATTGCAGACCGTTATTTTAAGATTATGCTACTAACTGAGGAAAATTTGTTGCACTTTCAACTTTACTACCTTCCGTAACACTTTAGGGCTTTTTTGATCTGGCTATCATTCCAACTATACAGAACATATTTGTTAACATTCTGCCAATCTGCAGCAGATTGGCAGATCAAAGAAGCTGGGAAAACTGGAATGTAGAAAGAGCCTTTCTGAGTGGAAGGAACAGACTTTCGGTACTTAAAAACACACAAAAGAAGATCCCCCTAAACACCTCACACCAAACCTCCTCCTATCAAACACTTCAAGAGATAATCTGTTGTTTCATTTGAAAAGGCAACTTCTGAGCATGATGGGCAAGATAAATCACTTCAAGGAAATGTCTCAATTTAGGACACTGACGTTTTCCTAATTATACCCAGCAGGTATCTATCCACAACCACTCGTTCTACTGTGTTTAAATGCTGTGGCATAGGAAATGCCTGTCGATGCATTTACTCTTCACATCCATGTATAACTGACTGCATGCCAGGTTGCTGTTAATCACAGTATTTACAAGCACAGGCACAGAATTTGCTTGTCCTGGCAAGAGCAGTAGAACTAAATCTTGCTGTGGGATCATCCAGTGGGATGCCACCAGACTGTATATGGTTCAGGATCTAACAGCCACTATCAGTCTCTTGGAACACAGATTTGAGTATCTGGGAGGAGATTTCTGACACCTTCAAAATGAATGCATTTCTTTATTGTTTGCATCCAAGACCCCCAATTTCCAACACATGCATCTGGTAGGCTACAGGTAAGATTAAGGTCAGAAGAAAGAAAACTCACTCCTCTCTGTCAGCTTACTATACAACTACACTATTGCCTTTCCCAGCATTTATTATTCCTATTTATTTTTGTTTAGGTGATAGTATTACATGATTTGGGCAAACTTGCAGGTTTACTTCGTATCTAAATGATGATCAGTAAACAGGTACAGGCAGCAGTGAATCTCTTACAGATCAACTCTTACCTAGAAGAGAGCATAGAAGTTGGCACTTTTATGGAGAGGTGGGACAGGAGTCAGTCTTTCAGACCATGCCCAAAAATCAGCAGCCTTCCTCAATGTCTCAGATAAGACCTACCTGCACTGGGAAAGTGAGTTTAGAGGCAGGCACACACTTTGACATAAAATCCTGTTTTATTCAGGCATTAAAGTGATGTAGAACAACAAATTCATATCAAATTTATCTCAAGAAAAGCCATGGCTCTATTATCATCATGAAAAAAAATTGCTGTAATTACACCAAACAGCTAAGCATGAGCGTAAGCTCTGTGTGTACAGACTACGCTGTAGGATTTTCAATGCTGGACTCCTCATAAAGGCTTTACTTGGATGACAATTCCAGTGCTACTATTTTTAAATAAGTCAAGGAATCATATAAAGGTAGTAAACTAGAAAAGGGGGGGGGGGAAGGAACACCACGAAAAAGGTATAAATATGAGATCAGAGTCCTCCAGCCTACATTACTATGAATAGAATTCACACTGTTATTATTTTTGCTTGGTTACCATTAAAATTACACTGCAACCAACCCAGCTGTGTGCTATTTATAGAGATCAGATCATTATAAAGACATTTATGCTACATGCAGCAGCAATGACATTTTTTCCTCCCTTCATTTTCAAGCCAATTAAGAGAGAAGAACATTATAATAACATTTTTCTTTGTTTCCCATTCTCTTTGGTGCTATAGGATAGCTTATTTTCATTAAAACACAAGAATTCTGTCAAAAGGAACAGACTTTATAGAGCACTGTAAATATCCTAAATACCAACACCTTCATATTGAGCTTTCAATTTAGTAAATGCATATATTTCATACTATTTCTCTCGCCAAGAGAGCTTTTCCTCATTCAGTATTTGACCAGTGGCTCTGGGAAAAAAAATCAAAGTGACTCATGTGTGGTGGGGCTGAGGTAGGAGCAACAAGAGATGAGAAAACAGGAAACAGAAGCTTTGCAGCATCTTCCACGACAAGCTACTGTGTTCAGAATACAAACTTCCATGGAAGCACTGCAAAGCATAATCTAAACAAAAGCACTGCCTGCTCTTATCACACAAGCCACCACAGCATGGAGAGCAAATTTACACTCAGCTCAGTGAAACTGAGACCATCCTTGGCATTGAGACTATGGACAAAGCAGAAATCTGTGTTATGAAACGCTGCATGACAAAAACTCTGCCAGTCAGAAATAAACCGCGATACCTGGGACACTGTAGTGTGCTACCAGTCAGCAGCATGGGAACTCACTACAGACCTGGCTATGATGAACTCCGGATATCAATACTGTGGGTAGGACTTGTCACCTTTAAACTCAGTCATCTAAAAAGTTAGGTATCTATCCTAAACCAGCTGTCTAGACTCTCCTGACAACTGATGAGGAAAGACAGGTATCTCCTGAAGACAATTTATCCTAATCTGTGATGGCTGTCTCAGGTAGAATGAATCAACTGTTGGAACTGTCTGTTTCCCTCCACTGAACTAAAGATGGAAATCAGAAGAGTAACTTAGTCTAGACACCTAACTTCAGGATGACTGAGAGTTGGGGAAATGAATCAAACCCTATTTCTCTGTCTGCCACATCACCAGGCACTACCCTACGTGAAGAAACGGTATTTTTAAGTGTTCCTTGGACTTTGAACTTGCTTTAAATACCATATAATGTTAGGAACGGTAACTTTCTCCCAAATCAGTCTATTTTCCAACACTGGTGTAATTAGCATGGGCTTTTACTGTCCAAGGCCAATCACTGATGCTCTGTTTCCTATAAGCACTGGCTCACTTGAAGCTGTACTACAGCAGTAAATAAAACCAGCAGAAGTTCTTAATTATCCTGTTTACAAAGCACCAATTAAGAATTTTGTCATGAATGACAGACCTCATCCATCAGTCATTTACCAAAGCAATATATTTCATATATATGCAGAAGAAGGTTGAGAAAATGGCAGCGATACCTACTTGTCCAAGAGTGCACTCCATGCCACCAAGAAAATCCGCTTCCTTCAGCCCGTTGTGATTGCTGCTAATGTCATGCACTTCAAACCGCAGTCGCTGCACTTCTTCAAAATAGAAGTCCACTGTGAACAGCTTGGAGAAAACGGGATTTATACAGGTCCGAATCACTTCCGTCCTGTCAACCTGCCAAATCAAAAGGAGGTCATATGAGTGGTTTCTCAGTGACAGACAACCAGGAGCCTCTCAAAAACACTCTTCTCGTTTATCAGGACTGACAGCTGTGACTATGGCCACAGACACTACTGTTTGCATTGTCAGCAGCAGCTGCCATTTCTGTGCAGGTCTGGCCACCAATACAAGGTAAGGCCAATTTCCCTTGCCTCTCCCTTCCAGCAAGTCTTTGGCAGATATCAGAAGGAACAAGGGGCACAGTAAGAGCCTCCTTTGCAGGGTGAGCAAGAATTGCCCCACCTTGGGTACATACTGGATCAGTCTGGTGGCGAGTGAGGAGTTGTGCACAGGCAAAATGACTGTCCTGTGCTTGACTAATAACTGGGAAATAAGCTATAGAATAACTATAAATTTACATCCCCACCAAACCCATCCATCACTACAAAGCAGCAGCGGAGTGATACAGTTTTATCAAACTAAATGGAAAAGCAAGCAAAGCCCCCAGTATTTACTCATTTTGGACAACTTGCGTGATTAAAGAGTGGAGAACAGGATCCACAGCAACAACTTTTCTTAAAAAATACATCAATTTTTTCATCCCCCTGAGTTGCATCACAAGAATCTGATGGATTATATACTGCTTTTCCCTATCTCTGAGCCTTAAAACTGCTAAAGAAACACCATCAAATCTATATTGTTATTTCTTCAAAAAAGTGCTGATAGAGTTCTTTCTAGTTCTCTTAAAATACAGTACTTGGGTTTCCTATTTTTGAAGTAGGCCTTTGCTACTTTTCATTATGATGCATCATTGGTGACACCGTAAGCAATGAAGCAATTTCCTTTTTTCCACTCTCTTTGCTCTGGCACAGAAAAAAACTTAATAATTCTGTAAGATTAAAGGAACTGATCCTGAAATGAAGGAGGTGGCTGGTGCACCATGAAACAGGCAAATTAAATTGCTCAGAGGAGGAGTGATGAGATCCTTTGTCTGATTCCTGATCAGGAACATCTGTTGTGCAAAAAATGACAGCTGCTTTCTTCACTTTTCAGAGTTTATAATGTATTAGCCCTGCTAGTAGTTATTGGCAAGGACACAAAGAGTCAAGCAAATCAAAAGCATGGGAAAAAATGAACAGTTCCTGGTAGCACAGATTTATTTTAGTGCTCATCAAAGGTGTCAGATTGACAGCTCTGACAGCTGAAATCCTTTAGCTTATCATTAAACAGATGCTACCAGTCACTGAATAGATGCAAACCAGTGTTACCCTTGCTGTCTTCTCACACAGCTGTGTCAATGTGCTCTGACTATGCCAAGGTGAGACCACCACAAAAACGAAAACAGCCTTACTTCCAAATCCAATTCTTAATCTCTTATCTTAGACTAGCTAAATATGATGGTTTTGATAACAGTGATGCAAAGCGTAATAAGAATAACATAAGGTAAGAAAAGATACCAGCTACCTTCATTAAGAGGCTGGTCTATCTCATAAAATTTTTGTTATCTCCACTTGCAATCAGTATGACTTCAAATCACTGTTACTGCTAAAACATGAAATTTTTCTTATGTCAGATGACTAACCAGTTCAATGGGATGTCCCTGAGATCTCTTTGAAGCAGAAAGTGTTTTGATTCACTTGCAGAAGAGTGGTCATCTCACAAACTAGTGCATCAGCAGACCCAATAATCCAAACATTTAAACCATCAGTTTTAAATCTTTCTTCATAGCCACAGCAATCTCCTAAACTCATTCCTTGTAAGTGTGTATATGGTTATGGCATCATTTTAATTGTGTCATTGGTACAGCAGATCTCCTCAGGCAGCAACTGAAGTTTCTGTTATTGTTTCACTTCAGCTCTTCTTTGCTGCTGGAATATGGGAAAAGGGTTCTCTGCTGTGAAATACCATGATTTACACTTGTGCCCATCACAGGTTAAATACGTGACTGTTCAGGGGAGTGAAGCTCCTGAAAATGGAGGCGCAGGTCTGCACACAGGGACATTAAGAATTTCAGTCTCACATTGTGATAAGACATTGCTTGCTTTTTCCAGCCTGTGATTGACTGACATCCTTCCCTTGACAGACACCGTATTGAAATATAGACATTTCACTGAATTCCCCCAGTTTTTCCACATTACTGAGATGATACATCAAGCATGTCACAGCATGGGATTACGTGAGAAAAATGTATATCGAAAGATGCCATGCCAGCAGCTCCACAAGCAATATAAAATTCTCAGCCGTCAGCACCATGCAATAGCACTAACTCTGTTAGTCTACCTTGTCTCCAGTCTGCTTTGTCAGCGTATTTCAGAGTTACCCTACTTGGCTAGAAAGTCTGGAAGGCTTCCTCAACATGGGAAGCCTGGCTCCATTTCCCCTCTTTGATTACTGTGCAGCAGGGCTAAGCACTGATAACCAGCTAGAGTGACTCATGATGAAGAAGCAGTGGTGAATGGAAAAGTTCAATAAATTCCCTAACTCTTATGGAACACTCTAGGTTAGAAGATCCTATATAAACACAAGGTATAATCTCCATTTGACTTGTGTCACATATTAGAGGCTGTTCTTTCTTGAGGATTACTGCTCTCATATTCAACTGTGAAGCCTTAACATTCTCTTTAGAAATGCTGGATGAGCATGAAACCTTAATGAAAACTGGTGAGAATACTATTGCTATGTGCAGTTTCATGCTGATAAACATCAAAGAGGTCATGATCTACAGTGCTGTAGACACTTAAAAAGAAAACCAACAAAAAAACCTGACTTATTTTTGACCACAATAACTTATCCCAATACCTGCAGGGCCTGTTTAATTTCCACTGAAATCTGGTGTCATGTTCCATGCTAACCTGAAGGAGAGGTTCATAGCAATCTGACAAGACCTCAGCCTCAAGTCGTATGCCCTTAATCCTGTTGTCACCCAAAATCAGTAACAGCACTTCCACACGCACGGATGATGAAAACACAGTTCAGCTTTGCCCAGCATCATTAACTGAACATTCAGCAAGTTAGAACTTCTCAGCATTAATGCTCTCCAAAACACAACAAGGAACACCAGCAACCACAGTAAATCCTCATTACTTTTGCGGAAGACAGCTTTTAAGTCTAACAACAGTATGTTAGAAGCAGATGGAACTTACACTACTGGTCTTCTTGCAGAAAACACCAAACTCTTGGGCAATCTAATCCTGCAGACAGGTAAATTTTTCAAAAGGAAATGGACAGGGGTCATGCCCACAACTTCAGGATTTGCTGATGCTGACATGTGAACCATCTGTTATTTCTGGACTTTGCTACAAGGAATTTCTCCAATTTATTAAAGCAGAACAAATTTTCAAAAGAAACAGTTGACAGCTACATGCACCTTTGCGCAGCATCAAGAGGTAAAACTGACCTTAAAAAGAGCAGTGCTCATCTGACACCACCATCTGAACATCTGTTTCATGGTGCAGCTTTACCTGCACTTTCCCTTCAAGGACAATTTATACAGAGAAAAGGACTTGCATCTTCACCTCCTGGGATGGACTCACGCTGCTTTCCCTCTTCATCTCTTTAGGCCCTTGTCACTTCACAGAAGGTGCCACCCTGCTGAGCAGCCAGGATTACTTGGCAGGCCCATCTGGATGCAGCCACCCTTTGAGCTTCCCCTTGGGGAACTATGAATGACACACAAACACCAAAGTTGGCATCCACAGAGTAAAGCTCCATCTCAACAGCAGGAATTAAAACATAGAAAAGAAAAGGGCTTCTTGCTTTGGGCCTTCTGAATCCTCTTGTCAAACCTGTAGGAAGTTGGAAGCTGGTTTTGAAAGTTGTTTTCTCTCTGTACTCTTCACCGGATGGACAGTTAGCAAAAATGTTTACCTGTTTCCCTGTTTTCACACCATCACTGCTGAAGAACTGCAAAACCATCTTTTCAGTCAGATAGCATCAAATTAAAGGAAGATGTCTCAAAAGACAGATGAACAAATACTAAAATTCAGGCTTCTTATGCTGTTTATATCTTTAGTCTGTGAGCTGCTGAAAAGCAGTAAGCTTAGCAGAACTGTGATAAACACGGTAATATCAGTGAGGAAACAGTTCTTCGCCCTAGAAAAAATTCACTGACGAAGAAGTTATTCAAGGGTTGAAGTAAGGCTGAGGATCTCCTCTCCATCTTCCACCATTAGTTGAAAAGTGAAGCTTAGGGAAAAGAACCAGTCTGAGGGGGATTTTTTTCCTTCTTCTATCAAAATTAGATGAGGTGTAAGCTATTGCATATACAAGCATAAGCAAGGATTTTGCAGAAGGTTACTGTCACCTGGTATCGAAGGCTTTCAAGTGACCATAAAAACAACTTCCTCATCATGCCCTAGGGAACAAGGAAAATGGGGAATTATCTACAGGACGTGAAGCTCTGCACCTCAAGGCCATGTTTCAGCATTTAGCATGGATCTGTTGTGTGGAGAACTCCACCCCCCCTCACCGATGGATGACTGGTGCCTATCTGCTCCCCACTGTATTTCTAGCAAACACGCAACTCGCACAAAAGCAACACATTTTCAGTGGTTGTTACTTGGTATCTTCGAGACGAAGAGCAGCCAAGGGTCTTGTCTTCTCAACAGAAGGACAATTTTGGGGGGAAGATTTTAATCAGGATCATGAAACAGCAAGGCAATGACATGGCCAATAATTATATAGCTTCCTCATGAACTAAGGCAAATCTTTGTGCTACAGAATGACGGTCTGAAAATTTACACTGGTGCTGCAGTCCCTTAAGTGTTTTTAAAAACCTAGTTGAAGACCCATAAAAATGCAAATTTCATTAAATAGAGAGGGTGTGTTCCACTATTCAGACTAAACTATGCTTTTGGTGCTGCTACATTTTTATTAAGTTCTTAGCCCAACAAATTAATCCACTGTTCCCTATACATTTAACAGGCTATCAAAGAAAAAAACAACAAGCTGTATTTTTGGTAGAAGTCATAATAAAATGCTGATTAAATTGAGAAGAATCATCTTTTTCAGCTGAGATGACAAAAAGTACAGAGGTGAAGGGATAACATTAATTTTAGGTCATCTGAATTTTAACAAGACTGGGAATTTCCATGATACAGAACCTTACATGAAAATTTGATGTTAAGCAGAAAGCAATTTACACTTTTCTTGGTGGTTTCTGAGGAAGTTATTAATATTTTTTTATTATTGACAGTGCTTTCACACCATCACATTTCTATTTCACAAATGAAAAGTCATTGCAAAGCTCACCATAATTTATAGCCCTTGTTTTTCAGTTTAATTGATGATTGAAAAAAGTGGAAAGAAACTAGTAGGTCTTTAATTCTTTTTGGGTTGTAGAGCTCAAAGCTGAGCACAATCTCCTCAATGTCAGCAGAAACCTTTTGCTTTTGGCTTGAAGAGAAGCATTTAACGTGAACGGTCTGAAAATTATTAGCAATTAGTTTCTTTTATTTGTGTATCTATATAAATATTAGATAGCTTGTAAGTCAAAACCATGAAGACCTGCTTTCCAGCACTGGAAAATTATTATACAGGAACAGCCCAGGCCCCAAGGGACTTCAGTTGGAACAACTGAAATTAGAGTAAAACAAGCATTATTATTTCTTAGTTGGAAAGTTCTTCATTAAGAAAGTCCTCTTCTCTATTCAGAGCCACTGACTGGCCTCTGCTTAATTACTTTTACTTTTTCAGTTACTTTTCATTGCTCAAAACACTGCTTGTAGTTCCTGAGATTGGTGCTAATAACGCCAAGGTTGTGGGTTTGATCCCTGTATGGGCCATTCCCCAAACAGCTGGACTCGATGATCCTTGTGGGTCCCTTTCAACTAAAAATGTTCTGTGAAATACATATCCACATGTGAAATATATTAAAAACTCTGTACACAAATTGCAACGGATAAATTATTATATGTACTATGTATAAATACTTTGAGAAGTTCCTGAGTGGAGTTGATATGTTCACAGCTTTTAAAAAGAGAGAGAAATGTGATTGTTGATAGGCATTTGCATATAGTTTATCTCATTAACTCAGAAACAAAATATAGCTATAACAGTCACTGCACAGTCAGTCACTCAGTATCTGCACTTGAGGACCTGTACTGAAGCTTGGCAGACTCCAAGCAGCTTCAGAGTATAGGTTTCAGAGTCTCATCTGAGCAACTCCAAGCTTTCACAGTTAGAAAACATGAAAAACCCCTGTGGGTGCAATACAGGCTAACTACTAGTGCCAGGCAAATCGTGATAACGTTGAATGGGGGCATAGTTTCATGGGATTGGAAAAGATGCTTAATCCCGACCTAAACTGGTTGGGAGCCCTCGTGCCATGGGAATAACCAGTTTTCTGGAACAAAAGAGTCCTCTGAGGAAGCTCCAACACTCCCCTTTAGCTTTCAGACTATGTGTGGTTGTCATTGATTTCCTTGGTAAGTCTGGGCTTTCTAGGCTGCATCGAGATACTGGAAAGTGCAAAGGCATCCATCTCACACACTGTCCTTTAGGAAAGCTTGAATACAAGAGAAAAAACCCAAGTGCTCAACTAATGCATTAATACACAGTCACACTGTTCCTGAATGCAGTAGCTACTGGATTTTAGTTTACTATTCTCTGGAAAGAAACACCTTCATTTCACTCAAATAATTCCGGGAACTAGCGGACACCAATTCTTCTCAGCCTAATGTCATGAAACCCAAATATTCTGGGCTGGAGGGATAATTTTTAGTCACTGCAGTGAAAGCCAACAGATTAAAATTATCTTGTTAAGAGACTTTCACGTAATTCCCTTGGTCTCTAATGGTTTTCCAGCTGCATTTGTCAGTCCTGGCAGACCTCTTCTGCCATGATTCTGTTACAGTTGGATGACACTGATGCACCTTGGGTAGATTCTGACCCACTCGTTTCTACCAAGAATATTTTAAAAACACCCTTCTATCAAAAAAGAAACCCAAAAACCAACAAAAAAAGCATGCAAAATATTTAATACATCATATAATAAAGGGTGTTTAAAAATTTAAAATCAAAAATATTAAATATTAACATGCTATTATTAATGGTAATTAATTTATAAAATCTATAATGTTAAAATATTAAAATTATTAAAAATTAACTTACCCTTGAAACATTTTTTACTTTTTTTTAATAACAGACTAAATGACTAATTTGGCCTAGTGATAAACTGCAAAGCATCAGATACATACTCATCCAGTAAAAAAATAGACATAGAATGTGTGGTTGTATCACAAGGAATGAGTCATATCTGTTGTGTCCCTAAAGTACCGAGATGATCAGGTATTTTACAGGGAAAGAGTGTGCCATTGGAATATGAACTTCGGTTAAACAAGAAGACAGCCAAAGAGGTTTGATGAAACTTTTGCCTGGAAGGGTTTGAAAATAAGACAGCTGCTTCTCCTGGACACCAGACCAAGGGCTCAGCTCTGTCTGATCTAGACCAAAATCACCAGCTTTGGTCCCTCACACCACTGGGGACCATCTGAGTCACCAGGCTGTTGGCTATTCAAATGGCTCCCTCTGCATTCTGTTTTCTATATATTATGACATACTTATTCTCCCAGAGAAACATTTTGCAACCATGTCCCACCACATGACTACCTTTCCTGACCATAAGATGCCTTAAAATGCCACATTTTCCGTTTGCTTGACATATAGAATCATAGAATAAGCCGGGTCGGAAAAGACCTCTGAGATCGTCAGGTCCAACCCTTGATCCCACACCACCGCGGTTACTAGACCATGGCACTAAGTGCCACATCCAGTCTCATCTTAAAAACTTTCAGGGATGGAGAATCCACCGCTTCCCTGGGCAGCCCATTCCAATGCAGTCCCACAGCGCTGGTGAATGCCGGCTGACCCCCAACACCAGTGCCAGTCCCATCATGGAGTGGTGTATGGCCAGGAAAGGACACCAGGACACCGGCACAGCAGTGCCTCTGGGTCACACTGTGCTGGTGTACCAGTGACCCCAATTACCACTTGCACACACACACATCACTGACTGATCCCCGACCTGTCCTGGCCTCATGGGTTAGTCACTGCCTCAGCTCAGCGGCCGGCACTGCTTTGGCTCTTCTCTGTCTGCCAGCTCCTTAGGGGGAAGCACTGATGGGCAGAGGAGTTGGTGAACTGCTGAACTGAGACCAGCTCCCTGAGGAAGCTCCTCACATGGAAAAGAGGAAATCTCAGAATGTGTCATCTGCAAAAGCTTTCACCTACAAAACACTTTCACTTACAGCCTGGCCAGTCCAGGCTCAGGGATGCCGAGGGAAACGCAAGCCAATTTTAAGTTGCTTCCTGTGAGTTTAGATTTGACATAAAGCATGGAATAGCAAAGAACTCTTAAATTTTAACTAACAACAAAACATAAATGCTGCAGCTTCTCTGAGCCTAATTGCAGAATTTCTTCCATATGTAAAAACTGTAAAACATGAAGTTTTTTCTGATCTATTGACCTCAGTTTATAAAGGGTGATACTTATTGCACCAGCTGTTGCACTGTGAATATTGAAGCCAGTTTTGAAGAGCCAGTTGCAGAACATTTCAGTGAACCTGAAAAGCACCATGTGTCTTTAGAGCACATCATTAACGCAGCATAAATTAAGGTCTTTCCAATGAACAATGATTAACTGGACTGAACAGGGAAGACCATGATAAGGCAGTGAGATAGCACTGTCTTTTACAGAAGATATTTTACATTATTTTATATTAAACATGGGAACACTAGTAATTCTGAATTTCTGTGTGTAATACTTTAAGTCCTGCTAGAGATCAGGACAAGTCTGAAGAGAAAACATCAAATCAGGTACTCATAACAGACTTGGGAAACTTCTTCACAAACAGTGGAAATTCCTGCAAAGCAGCACAAGCATTTAATCTCACCTGAAGCATCCAGGTTAGGCTTCCACAGGTGTTCAGGGATCTCTTTTGGCCTCCACTATCACTGCCTGGGGTAGTGCTCAGCCTCAGTGGAGGGGTTTGTGAAAGGCCTTTTGTCTGCATCCCTGCCTAAGCCATGAAGTTGTCCCCATAATTAGCTATGAACTATCACTCAGGAGTGACCTAACACAATACCCTCTTGGGCACCCAAAAATTTAGGCTCACTCTTCCAAATAACTAGTTGCTTCACAGCTTTGACTTTTCTAATGATGTTTATTATTTTAACCAACCTGAGGTAGGCACCCCTATCCGAGAGGAACCCCTAACTATAAATACTATGCCAGACCTTTGATGCTCTTCATCAGTTGAGGGGGGCGTATGGCTCCATCTTCTTATGGGAGTCTCTGGGCTGATGACACACTGTGATCATAACGTCATTGACAGGAGATTTTCCAAAGTCATCCCTTTTAATATCCCAGATCTATCTGCTCCCCTCACAAAAGTGTTTCAAGCAGATTTCTGTTCAGTGTGAATTGCCACCTGACCCTCTGATTTTACTGCCAGCTGCCATATACATCAAATTACAACAGCTCAAGAGTTACTCTTCTGCGTTAACACCTAACTGAAAACCATGAGCATTGAGTTAAAGTTTAAAAAAGATTAAGCAGCCACACATACACTCTCCTAGTGAGGAACCCCAGCAAACTCCTCAAGACTCCCTCTGCACAAGGTCAGACACTGCAGGAGGTGATATTCCGAAGGCCACCCCTTCCAGAGTGACCATGGCCATGCACTGAGTTGTATTTTGGAGCAGACAGCAATGAAAGTGCTGCACTCTCCTCTGCACCAGCTTACCACCTGCAAAGTCATTAAATAGAGACAAGTAATGATTATGCTACTCCTGTTAGAGTGTTCAGACAGCAAATGAAATTAGTCATGTCAAAGCCCTTTATCTTATTCCGGACCTTCACAGACTTAACAACCACGTAAAATTGGCAGCTATAGAATTTCTGGTATTAAAGAGTGCATCTTTTGAGGTACTCAACACATCCTGACCCAGCCATAAGTAACACAGAAGGACCTCATAGAAATCAGCCAGTGGCAGGAAATACCCATGTGCTGTGCTTGCTGCATATTTGACAAGTGCTCAGCAAACATTAACACAAGTGGATAATGACCCACATCAGCTCATGGGATAAGGTGCTGTAACTCACTCAGATGTGACTACACTGGCATAAGAAAAAACAGAATCAACTGTTTCACTGAAGACTTTTGAATGCTACTTCCAAGCTGAGCCCTGAAGCCTGGATTCTAGATCTTTCTCTAACTTATATCTCAAATACAGCCCAGACATTCAAAGACTGTGGCAGCTGTCATTTACTATGCCCCAACCTTCATTTGATGTTGAGAGCTTCAATCAAATCTTCTTCAAGTACACGTCCCTGGCTTTCTGAAGAGGACAAAACCAGTCCTTCGAAGTGGTAACAAAAATATTCACATATTATACCATTTAGCTTCACTTTCAACTTGCCACAAATTGCTAGCAAGCAGTGTAGTGCCTGGCAGATGTCTGAAAGTCAGAGCACTATGCAGCCATTCGAAGCCTCTTCAGCCATATGTTCTCCACACAGTTTCCCTCACAGGTTAGAAGGTGAGCCTTGGGAATAGTCTTCACTGATGGAGTTTCAATTTCACTGTTATTTGGTTGCTCATTTTTAGTCTCTGGTAGGGAGAAACAGGGGTTTGGTGGTTACTTCTTTTCAAGAAGGGTGAGTTTTTTATTAAGGTATGCATCAAATACTTGGCTGCTTTTCCCCATAGACATGATATTTTAATGTCTCCTGATCAGCTAAATTTTAAGTTCTTTGCTTTAAAAGGAAATTTTGTTTTGAATATTCTTTTCATTCACAATGCAATACACGACCTTGCCCGCGTGACAGCGACAAAAAAATGGTACAACAGAATATGATTTAAAATGTGCCTAGTACATGACGTTTGGGTTTTTTTCAAGTGCCGTTGCCTGGGAATCCTCAGTTCATGAATAGAATATTGCACTCACACAATTAGATTCTGCTGCAGCATTTGGCTACAAAAAAAAATAATTCAAACTTAATCTAATCAGGATGCAAAGAAACTATTTGCCAATTCCACATTACATTACTCCAAAGCTAACTTCCAGAATTAATATTTAGTATTGCCACTTTTAAGTATTCTCACAACCCGGGCACCAGGCTTCCACAGCATTTACAAATATGTTTCTTTTTTTCCTGATGTCCTGGAAGGCCAAAGATTTAGAAGATTCACAAACGTGTTGCAGTGCCAGCCCATTCAAACAGAAGGGTAGGTGCTGGGTGCTGCTCAGCAGCAGCTAAGCCTGCAAAGAGACCTTTAGAAGTGTGCAGGGTGGCACAGGATTGATCAGGAGACAAATCTGTCATCATACAGTTTCTCAGGAACGGGATGATCCTTTGCTCACTGAGTACCAGTATGGCTACATTATTCTAATAAGAAATCTATACTGCTTCAGTAATTTGCTCTTTAATTAACTGCCTATAAATAGTATTTTGGTAATTTATTTATACCAAGAAAAATTTCCTGCCTCAAACACTCAGGTAAGTTAAGCATAACTAATACGGATTCTCAGATGGGTTAATGAATTATGTCAATTGATACAGGCCTAGTCAAGTTGTTAGTTTAAGAAATTAATTTTCTAACGAAGCGCTCGTAATTAAAGATTTAATAATTTATTTTTAATGTTGTAATTCAACTGCTAAAGCAATTATATTATGGAGGCATTAGCAGCAGGAAGGCAATGTACTATTACACAAGATACACACTGTTTTACCAGGCTTTCCTGAATTCCTATACCAGAACTAGCAATTCACAAGGCCGATTTAAACCAGCTTGAGTCTTCCCACACAACTGGGGAATTTGGACCATGTGTTCAAACAACTGCCTAGAAAAATAACAGATTTGTTGTGACTGAAGTCCATTATAAACTACTCTCACTCATTTTTTCCTTTTACACATGCATCTTACGAAGCTTATCAATGGGGTTCGTATTTGCTGAAACCATAGCAGCCCAACAGCTTGATCCACTACCCAGGAACAGCAGTGGAAGCCTTTCTGTGAACTACTACAAAATCCAGGAAAATAGAGTATGACCTTATTTGTTTTTCAGCACAATTACACTCCCAAGCACACATTCCGGCATTGAATAGTACACAACTGATAAGAAGTACAGAGCAAGTTTAGCTGAGCTCTGTTACAGTTTTGCAGACAGCATCCTATCAGACTCCTGACTTGGGACCTGTTTGGTTTGTACTGCAAGGATCTCAGTGAGTTATGGCTCCTGGATTTACCGGGTAATATCTAACCCAAAATGATTTCTGGAAAACAAGATCCTTGTAATGAAGCCTGATATGCATGCTAACCAAAGATATATAAACCCAATCTGACATGACCACAATTTTCCCTTCCCTGGGAATGACTGCAGCCAGGGATATGCTACACACAGAGCCCTCCTTTACCACATCTCACTTGCCTACACAACCACCTCAGGTAACAAGCAGCCCAAAGCTGCTTCCTGTAATGGCTTCAGGCTCTCCTGGAAAGTGTTATGACTTTCAGTTGCTTGTAAACAATATGTCTACATATATCAGGTAGCTACAGCACAACAAACACGTCAGTCTTCCTTACATGCACTGTGATTTATAAAATAGGTGGTATATGCATAGCCGTAAGGAGGTTCAAATATGCAGAGCATACCAAATCCACACCAGTACACTTCTTGGCAACAGCAGAGATGCTAAATGCTGATTTTTTTTCAACTAGCAAGCACAAGATTTGATTATAAAAGACAAGTGTTAGTCTTGTGGCACTTCCATTAAGTGCAGGTAATCCACGGATCTACTTCTGTTTCCCCCATTACGTTCTACATGTTGTAAATAAAGGCTCATTATTGTAAATTATACATGCTTCATAATGATTCAGTATTTGTATATGCCATCATGATATATTTTAGTCCTGGAACTCAGGGGTTTTAACTTAGGACAAAACAGCCGACAGAGAGAGCACAATCCTGTGGAAGACACTGCACATTAGGAGAGTAGTCAACACAGCTGTAAAAACACCTAGGCCAAAAGTATCACAGAAGAGCTGGATCTGGGCAACCTTCAGATAAACCCATGGAACTCACAGTAAGCCCCATGGAACCGCAGACACTAATGGCCACAACCAATTAAGCAGAGCCAGCAGGATCTGGTCTTCCTGGCAGACTTTAAAATTTAGCTATGACGGGAGCTATGAAGAGGCAGCTTGTAGTAGGGCAGATTTTGATGGAGATTTGTCCATGCATAGTTCACAGCCTTCCTTCTAAGAATCATACTAATGCTGGATTTAGGCACAGATACTTAGGCATGAAAAAACATAGCTTTAAAATGAAAACACTACCCAGGCTGCTCTGACTTTGAAACTGGCAGCAAAACACGGCACACCCAAGCAGTTCAGCACGCCCAGACCACGTAGCAGTATCCCAGTTCCTACACAATTAGCATGCACAGTCCAACTGGGGTTACAACCTGATGGGTCAGGAGGAGTCAGTCCTGCCCAAGGCTATTCACAGCCCTCACAGTTTCCCACCTCTGACTCCTGCCCTGGGGGACCACTGCAGTAGAAGGTGCTTAATTAGTTACTAAGTAATTCATAAGCCACTTGGTCTTTAAACACAGGGTCCGAACACTGCGGAAAATGTATGAGCTGCTTCAGGGATGAAAGGCATCACTGAGAGACATTTTGGCTAAAATCTCATGAATTTTATCCTATTTAAAAAGGAAGAAAAGAAAAAGAAAAAAAAAAACTAATGCAACTAAATATGATCATATATTTTCTTGTCCCAATAGACTGTTATGCTTGGCCTACACGGAAGTACCACATTTGGCAGTGAGGCTCTCCAGATTCCCGCTTTCAGGTCCTGTAAAACTGTTATAAACCAAGGAAAGCTTAGAGTGGATTTCAATTCTCTGTGTATCTGAGGTCATTGCCTGATACCAGTAATGTTGAATACAAAAAAACTCAAATATGCATTTTCATGTCTTGCTAAAAAATGGAAATGGAAAACAATGGAAACCAGTACCATTACGTATCTGCAACATGAAATGTGTTTATTTTATTTTATTTGCATAAAAGAGGTGACATTTTATCAACTGGCCTTTCAGCATAGTAATATGATAATATACTTTCTCCAAGTGGTATGTTTGGGAGGTTTATCCAACGTTTCCACTAAAAAAAAAAAAAAAAAAAGAATTTTAATATGTGCTCTCCACATATCTCCTCTAAAATTCCCTTTGACAAGAATTCTTTTTAATACCTTCTCTGTGCATCATGGCATTTTCTATTATCAAACTGATACGGAAATGAGAAATGTAAATAATGCTTGACAAAGTTTGTCTTTAGATCTGCAACACTGTAGGAAATTTTTCCTATTGTACAGGTTTGAGGAGAAGAGAAAACACATTCTTGCACTCTGTTCCAAATTAAGAGACTTACAGCAATGTACTTACTCTTCTCCTGTACCAACAGTCCAACCCCAAAAACTGTGAAGATTGGACTGAAGGTAGTAGTTTCAGCTCAGAGCCTTGTGCTGCCCACAGGCTGGACTCATTAGGGCTATATTTAAACAAGGAAGGAGTGGGTACAGGCACGCTGCATGTACCCTCCTTGAGGTGTACCTTTGTGAAAGCCTCCATCAGGCTGCCACGTACCTCAGCCAACCCTGGCATTCGGTACATTCTGATACAGTGCAGCAAATCCTTTAGCACCTTCCAGCAACTGGCGAAGTCAAAAGAAAACTATCCCTGTAGCGACCACGTACAAGAGGGATTCTTGCTGAACCATGCAGTGGAAACCAGGAGCAGCATGTCAGGGTGCAACTTGCACTGATCCTAATTCTGTAAGAGGTTCATCTGCACATAGGTATCACCGATACAGCCCTTAGGTCATTTGATCACTGATGGGACACAGGTAGGTTGCAAGGTACTCATATTGGAAGTCCAGCATATAATCCATTCCCTATCAGTCTGCTGGGTGCTTGGAGCCCCAGTCGCCAGCCCTGAAACAGAGATAAACATCCTGCACTAAATGTCTCATCAGCCCCGAGCACTGCAGGCTCTGCATCTCCGGAGATGCAACAGCGCCCCCTGCTGACTGTCGTTAGAATTGCACCAAACTGAACTGTTTACTTTTCATTGAAAGGGATTTTGGGGTATAGGGTTATTGTTCAGTTGGGGTTTTGTTTTGTGTTCTTTTGTTGTTCTGCCAATACACATATATACTTTAATAAAGGGCTGTTATTTTTCCTTTCTCCACACTTTCTCAATTGGAGCCTCTTAATTTCGGATTTACAGTTGCTTAGAGGGAGGAGTTTTGGTCTTCCTTATAACTCATCCTCCTTAGCAAAACACTTCTGCCTCATTAAACTGAGACATTGGGTCACATGTAGGGAATGGGTCCAGTATTTTATTCTTTTAGATTTTGGTATCCCTTTGGCATAAACTGCCACAGCGTAGAATCCCACTTGTTCCTGTGAGTTACAATATCTTGGGTGAGCATGAAACCATTAGCGCAAACTTAAATACAGAGCTGGCAGTCATTATAGCTACACAGTCCTGCTAATACAAGTTTATATATTAGGGCCTCCCCATTATAATTCAAATTGATTTAATGCTAGCTACCAACAAATCTGCTGCAAGTTGCATGCAACCATCAGGATGCCATCAGTGATCTAATCTACAGTAGTTTGATGGTTAATGAGCCTTTTGGAACACAAACCACTTATCTCAATTTTAGAATCAGACTTGGTGCAGGGGAGGGGCAATCTTCTGCTAATCCAGCTCAGCACTAGAAAAAGTTTTTTTTCATAACCTACGTACTAATATTGCACAAAAATCTAGGTGTTAATCTAATATGTGGAAACATGGCTGTACAGGCTGTTGCCACAAAATTTTTAAGGGACAGGTGTACCAAAACTCAGAAGATAACATTTCAGCCATGATCCCATCTGTGATCCTTATGGAGGAAATAGCTTTGATGAATCAGATACAGAGGTTCCACAACTTTGCAGAATGAATATTGGTATACGTACTGCTTATGAAAAAAAAAAAAACAACAAAATCAACGCCCTTTGAAGAGAAAACTATAAAACAAGACACATGAATGGTAAACTCAATCTGCTGCTTCATTTCTCCCCATCCTCCCAGGCTTTGTTTTCCTAACCACAGACTCTTCAAGGCAAGAACTAGCTCTTCCAAAATGTGGTAGGTATGTTCCTATAATCTAATTCAGCAGTAGACTATTTCATCACAGGGGTGGAAAGATTTAAGAAGGATATCCATGCAGCTGCAGCCTTGTCAGCAGATATGGAAGTGTGGATCACACACGACACTGATAACGTGGCCTACACTGCTTAATATTGCTTCCACGCCAGTAAATCAGTGCTTGACATAACAATATTCAGAACCTATGTAAATCTACAGTGCAGAAATATGTTTTTCAATCATTGTTAAGCTTTTCGGTGTTTCTACAAATACTAAAAGAGCAGATTTGCTGTCATGTATTTTTTTCCAAAATGTTCTTTCTTTATTCATGGGCTGATCTATTTATTGTGGGAAAATTGTTTCAGTGTATGTGAGAAATCCTTCAGACTTTGCAAGGCTCGTCAGAAAGTAAATTTTCATGGAATAGTACATAGTGCTGCTAGTTTAACCCTGACTCAATAGTGCATTTATGCACCTCCTTTCATGCAGGCTAAGAATTCTCCCATTTTAATGGATGACCAGACTGCAAAAAGGTAATGAAGCACCCAAGTGTTTTGTGAATTGGAGCACTCCATAATACTTTAATTATGTAGCAATGTAACTCTTGAAAGCCATCTCTTCTAACAGTTATGATATTGCTGTTTAAATTCCATACAGATCCCATTTTAATTACTCATTGCTAGGTGGAATATTAAAAACCTTTCTGAAATTACAAAGACCCAACAATTATCCCAATAGTTCCAATCAAGCTTATTTTTGCTTGCTACAGCTGTAATTGGGCCTTCAGTTAGTTATGCTACACACAGCCGCAGAAGTATTTTCCTAAATGTTCAAGCACTGTTCAGTCTAACAGGAAAGCTTTGCTGTTGCTTGTTTTCAGACACATGTCACTTGGGGTGAAAACTACTGCAACGAGGCAGAGTGTGTGAATCCGGGCTTCAGCATTCCAACTAGAATATTCCATGAAGCACAGAAATTCAAAATTACCTCAGAACCCCCAACAGGTAGCAGGCCTGCCTTTTGTGGCATTTTTTTGAAGGACTGCCATTAACATATTCGCTTATACAAGGTAAAAAAAAAACAAACCACAAATAAACCATGACAGATTTTGTCAGCAGTAGAAAGTTCTTGACGTCTGCTCCTATGCCATATGGAGGCAACAGGATTTTTAGTCTAATTTTTAACCTTTAAAAATCTCTCACCTGTATTCTAGAAATACTGTAATACACTCTGTGGAATTGTCATCAGGCAAAATATCTTTTAGCATCTGTCTTAATCACGACACTCACCTTAATGAAAAGGAGCAGCAATTTAATTTGCTTTTATTCTGTAGGGAACACTTGTATTTTTAAGCGCAATTTCTTAATTGTAATGTTGCATGGAATTACCGTTAAGGCAAAGGCAAAAAAACTCCACCTAATTACAAATTCCTCAGAGCTTTATATTGGATTTTTCCCCCCCGCAATATAAACCCACCACACTGTACACCCCAACGCTTAATATATCAGTGATCTTTTCACAATGTGACATTGCTATGTAAACAGCTAGTCTAAGAAAATGAATCTGTAAGGTTGGGGTCAGGTTATTTTTTAGAAGGTAACTTACGTAAAAAGCTCCAAATGAAGTGCACAGTTTTCCTCAGCTGTAAGACCAATCACAGAATGAAAAAGAAAGGAAAAAGAGCCAACGTCTCTAGAAATATCAGCAAGTTTCCAGAGTAGGTGTTTTTCTCATGTTACTCAATTGCTGAGATGTTTCTGGGTTAAAGACTGAAATCTAAACTTGTGCTTGGATCAAGCCCTGGATGCATTAGAGACAACTGCACAGACTCTGTCCACTGCACTTTTCAAAGTTACATTGAAACTGTGACTGAAATCCAATTTTTCTGGTGATTGTTGTCGTGAATCATACAGAGGCTTGAGATTCAGAGAAAAGGGACCACTTTAATGTTACCTGCAGAGACATACTCCCTAGAGTCACAACAAAAAATGAGAAACTAGTACAGTACCCCTGTTAGATACCACAGAACCTCTTCTGAGACTTTTTTGCTTCTGTAGTTATCTATGGAGACAGCAGTACCAAAAATATGGCATGGAAAAAAAGTGCCTGCAGATCTAAGGGGCCAAAAAGACTAGAAGGAATTGTTGGCTTGTGATGGTGACAGACTACCTACTGTCTACTGTGAAACCCGAAAATTTAAATCTTTCTGGAAAGGCACTGTGCAGCTCATGAGAAGGTCTGAAGCCTCTGCAGAATATTCTAAATGGCAAAATATTCCCACATGACACATTCTGCTAAAAGAAGTAGGCGTTATTTCAAGGTGGTATAAAGTGCCATGGAGAGCTTGTCAGGTGGCATATGGAAAATTTAAGCAGCATGCCCAGGAGTGCACATATGGTTGGGAGGGTCTCAGAAGCACTAGGAGAAGTGGCCCACAAGCGGCAAGTTGATATCTCTGACACTGCACTGACAGTCACAAGAAAAGAGTGGTTGAACCTGGTTTAGGTGCAGCTTGTGACAAACAGCAAATCAAAACATCAGGGTCATACAGATGTACATTACAACAGGGGTTGTTCAGTGAACATATATTCAGTCCAGCTCTCCTGCACACACAAACCCTCTTGGATGAAGGGCAGAAGGTGCTTTTCAAACCTGGACTGTTTTTGACAGTGTTTCATAAAACTCCTGAAGAGCTGGGGGGGTTGATCGCTCTCCTCCTGAGTACTAAACATCTACCCACACCTTCTGTCAAGTACATCTGTTATTACCAACCATATCATCAACACCTCTATTTACAACTTAACACATTTTTAATTCACATCAATTCCAAACTGTGTGCACACACTACTATCCCCACCTGCTTCCCCAAAACTCAACCATACGCAACTAATGGAAGAGTTTTTTTAAAACAGAGAACCAGATTCTTGGGCAGCCTGTGATGGAGGCCACAAAGACCTGGGCACCTCCACTGAGCTCCAAGCTGGGCAGCTGAAAGCCAGTTTTCTTCAAGAAATCCAGCCTCTACCTTAAGGGGCCTACAAATCTCTAACAGACAGATGCTGAGAAGCTATACAAAGGAAAGCATTAGCCAGTATTTGCCCTGTTTCCAGTACCTTTCTCCATTACTGACCATTACTGGTCATGGTAGGAGACTAAGATCTGAACTACACAAATCTTTGGTCATACACCAGTCATTTTTTGTAGGATCTGTTTATTGGCATAAAGTTGCGGTATCCAACCATAACCTCTCTTTGGAAAAAGGAATGCAGGATCTGAGCACATCCTATCAAATCCTGACTGGCCCACAGGGCTCTGAGTAGCCCAGAGACAAAACGGGGTGCACTGACATTAGGGAGGAAGGTGCTCACCCCATAGTCCTAAGCTGCAGGCCTATGCTGAGCACACCTACACCACAGCCTGTACTTCTCTCAAAGAAGTAACAGCAAGAGGAAGTCAAGAGAGGCAGAATAGCTGCTGTAAATCCATATGCACAGGGAAGCAAGCATATTTAGATGTGTCTCTAGATTTTCACATATGTAGAATCTGCTCTGAAACCTGTTTTCCAGAGTGTGAATCTGCTCTGAAATCTGTTTTGCTGAACAACTGCTAACAGAAGTGATATTAGCCATCCAATATAACACTTGCTAATTATACACACTGTTTACCAACATTGCATCTAAACATGGAAATTTTCATCCCATTTTTTCTTTGTGGTTGGAGCATCCTACTGCCTGGATACACATGTACTTCAGTAAGTCCACATAATATGAAGGATTTATAGGAGGGAAAGAATGGCATTGTAAGATACTGAAACAAAACCACATCACTGTTTGGTAACATGCTCAAGAACAGATGATGGCTGTCCTAAAGAAGTGACAGTAAACCACAAAGCAACCTCCTTCGGTTTAGTGGATGTCTGGCACACTTGCACTAAATCCAAGACCATTGAGTTTGGTTTACTTTTTAAATGTCTATCTCTGTATTGACATTGGAAACAAAAGGACCTTTCTGTTCAATCTTGTGTTTAAATTCTCTTTTCTGCTTTAAGAGTAATGTCTTCTCTCACAGGGATAGGAGGAAAATAAACCCACTGTGCACATATTAAGCATGCAATAATAAAGTTAAAGTCAACAAATTACAAAATATTGCCCTTTGCTTTCATTAATCTTCCAGGAAGATGATGAAAAAATATTTGCAGAAGTCATTTAGCCACAATGATTTACTCTGGTGTGTATCATCAGTCAGGGAATGAAATGGACCTCAATCTAGATGCGAACTCCACGAGCATCATGGGCATCGAGAGATACCACCAGGACTAAATGGGTGCTTAATTTTGGATGGAGTAATTAAAACAAAAGCCAGAATTGCTCTAGGGTTATAAAACAGTCCTGGAAAATCTATACTTCAGGAAATGTGGGGTGTAGCTTCTGTGCACTTCTGATTCCTCTGCAACAGAGCCATCCCATTCAACGTGAAGAATTTTGCCTCCAGAAACCTAAGACATACATGAGTACATTGTGAAATAATAGGCAAGTGTCATCAGAACTATAGAGTATCTCTGAGGGAATCTGTCCCTACTTTAAAAAAATCCTGATTCCAAATTCCAAATTCCCTCCAAGAATTTTTTCTTTTGGACTGTTCCTCGTAAACAAGAAGAAACAGAGATAAAAAACCTCAACCTCTCACGAAGCTTTAAGAAAATAGAACATGGAATACAGAATACAAGGTTGTTTTAAAAAAAATGATGACAGCCTCAGTATAACTCAGGTTTACATAGTTATTGGGCTAGGGAGCTACCGAAAGTGGTATTACCTAGTCTGTACTTACCAAATAATAACAGAAAGGTGGTTTGTTGGGGTTTTTTTTACACATCTTAAAAATATATGTACACATGTTATATATACATGCTTTTAGAAATAGATACTTTAGTCATATTTACAAAGGACTTCAGCATTTCAATCAAAGGAGAAGTTTCTAGTACTTCTGAACCAAAACATGCTCATAGTTTATTTTTCCTTTCTTTAATGTTTCTAATCAAATCTACATTCTTTCTTATAGGGATAAACCTCATTGCTGTGCCCTTATACAGTGCAGGTTATCAGCCCTTCACAGGTTCAATTCACCTGACACATTTGCATTTCAGTCAGAAATGGATCTGAGGTGCCAACAGAGCTCCAGATACTGGTCTTCGTAGTTCAAGTGTGCTACCTTCCCACCTTGAAAGATTTCCAGGAATTTTCAAATTCATTCAGAGAAACATCCATGAGCTTAAACTATAATTAAGAAGTAAGTAAAAGACAGAGGGGGCAAAGCAAGTCTCTCTCAGGGTTATCAGAACCTTTCACCTATTGTTTTACATGCAATTATTCATTTCTCAGGGCTATTCCCATCTTGCTCATCCCACTCTGAGGGAGGAGAAATACACAGAAACCACAAGCTGCCCGATTCACCATCGTCACACATGTGGGCACATTCATGCCTGAAGTGAGACTTTTGCTCCACAGGATTCTGTTTTCCTTCCACCCCATCATATCCAAATGCAAAGGAGAGCAAGGTACAGAAAGACAAATAAACCTTTTTAGTGTCAAGGAATCAAAGGCAGGGTGACATGGAGAAGAAGAGAGAGGTATTTTTCCTCACTCTTCCAATCTAGCAAAGGTACTACCTGACTCCCACAGTGTTTGCACTAACTGTCAAACATATCTCACACCTCTGACAGTTATAAAAGATATTAAATATCAGTGTGTTACAAAACTTCTAAGTACTGATTACTGATTTTTCCATAACAGTAACGGGGCTTTAATGAAAAAGAAGTGCTCTTGGTATTTAGTTTCTGTGTAAACTAGCGATACATTTGCTACTGCAGATTGCAAGAGGATTTTGTGCCCAGGACAAAAGATTTCCCAGTTCTGTAACTGTGAATGACTAAGAGAAAATAAAACAGGAAATTTAATTACAAGTTTTGCAAATAAAACTGCTTTTCGGTGAGTGCTAAAGGGAGAAATACTATTCCTTCTCCTTCCGTACCCCTCCCATTGCAGGAGGAAATTGATTTAACCTCATTTACTGCTCTCTAGGAAGAAATCATTCAGCCATAAGCCTCCCAGGGAGCTTCCGTTGGCTGTACAAAAGCTCAAAATGTCACTGCATTTGCAAATGAACAGAGCCTCTTACTCAAAAGGCTTCTATGGAGACACCGGGAAGAACAGTGGCCCGCAGGTTCCTTCCTTTCAGGGTGAATACTTCATTGGCAGGATAATGTGCATATTTCCTTCGGCAAGAAGCGCCATGGGCTTGGCAGATACAGTAATTCCTGGCCTAGGTTCAAACATATTTATAGCCAGGTGTGGCCTTTTATTTCTACCTGTGTGAGCTGGTTCAAGGAGCACTCTAATAAGCATTACGTGCACAATGTGTCCATGAGGTTATGTAAAATAAAAGTATTTGGTCTCCATTTTGTTGGAAATATTTCCAATTGTTTGAGCCTTTTCCTACAACTGTGAAATATTTTATTCTCAGTCCCTTGCAATAACGGTGTGGTGGGACCAGGTTACTCAAGAAATCAGGACATGAAACATTGCTGAGCATCCCAATCTTCCCGTGGCTTTGAAAATCTGTTCCAGTGTCTCTATTATGGTGTTACCCACCAATGGAGCTGACAAGAATGGATTACCCACCCCATACACATATCTCTTGCACATCTACTGCCTCTAGACACACTTGGACTTTATTGTATTTAGTCCCACATAAATTCTTGATTGCAAGCAATTTCAGTTACTGCTAGCCCTCTTTTTCACCACTCACATTTCTGCCCTTGTTTTATCACTGCTTTCACCATGCATGCTGTTTCTTCTTGACACTGGAGGAGCACATATTATGCTGTCACAAAGTTCAACCACTGGATGCTGCTGGTGGTTGTTCCCAGCTTGGTCTAGACTCCTATACAGCTGTTTACTTTGTTGTTAGGGGAACAAGGATGTTGGTGTACACTGATTGAGAGACATACTTACAGAGCTGCTCAAGCCTTTCTGGGAAAAAAACCTGAATATGCCCTTCTGGAAATTTTGGTTCTTGTCTCAGACTTTCCTCCCTTTAACCTTTGGTGACAGGTCTCTGCCCTGAACTTCTGCTGATTTAGCCGTATGAGGTGTGACTCCCAAGGAACACAGATCTATCACCAAGTCCCACCAAATAAAGTTCTACCAACAAAACTGTTCTTTGCCAATACGTTTTTTTGGATGTTGCTTGGGTTTGCATAGGCTTTGCCAGCCAAGGGGCAACATTACTTGCACCCCTTAGAAGCTGTTTAATGGTAGAGCTACTCCGGAAAAACACTGGTTACTTGGATCTAACCTGTGTTCATTCCCTACTGACACTGCTTTGCCTTGAAATGGTTTCACTGGGGATGAAGAGCAAACATATGTTACAGCAATATCACTTGCAGTGCTACACAGGTGGCTAAATCCATCATCATATGGCATCCACTGCAGGCAAACTAGCTGCGAAAAGGCACAATGCCAGCCACATACAGACATGAATAGACAGAATGAAAAAAACCACAAGTTTAATCCAAGACCATGAAATACACAATTCATGAGCAGTATATTTATAGTATGTGAATTCAAGGAAGCAATTGAAGGAGGAGGGGCAGGGAGCTGGGGATAAATAATTCAGAAGGTTGCTTTTCACCACTCCCCATTGCAAATTCCCACTGCACAAAAATAAATAAACTGCCTAAACTGTGTGTATTTTTTTCTTCTTTTTTTTTTTTTTTTAGCATCATTTGTACAGATGCTGCATGAGCATAAAGTGAATATACAGATGGCCATTTAGAATTGAAACACTTGGCAATCTAACTGTGAATTCTCCCCAGACTTGTGCGGGTACATATATTTATAGTGTGTGCATACTTCTGGAGAATTCACACTTTGGTTACCTATGTCTGAAATCTAGGAAGTAATTTGCGCCTGGTGTTGGGCTGAAAGTAAGTGTGACTGCCGAAGGGAAATGGTTCACATAAAACACAATGGAAAAGCTAAGAAAAACTGCTTACCACAGTCAAACAAATTATCACATGACAGTACTTCTTAGGCCTCTTTCAGGAGAATAAACAGAAGATTAAAAATTTAAAAGAAACAGAAAACAAAATGAGGCTTTGTAGCCTCTGTTCAAGGGATTTCTCAGTTGGCTGGGTTATATACATAAACACTCTCTTGGCACATTCTTCTCCATCAAGCTCCTCTGTACCTGGACAGTGCCCTTTTAAAAAACGCAGAGTCGCACTTCTTACCAAAAAAGGATTGGGACAGCTGAAGCACACACCTAAGAGGCGCTCCCCACTGAACTGAGAGACTTGCCGAAAACCTTCAGAATAGTGTTGGTCACGAAGAGAAGTGCAAAATAGTTACACCTTCTTTTGTAAATGATCTAATTTAGCAAGAGAACATTTCTAAATTGCCTGCTTTCTTACTTACAAGCCCTACTCATAGAAACTTTAGTGTAATGACAAGGATATTCAGAACACCTAAACTAGCTGATCCTGTAATTTGTATTCTTCTATTTCTCAGCCAGATTTCCGTATGAGCTAACTCTATTAGGCTTATTGTATCACCCTCCTTCCACAAAAATTAAACTGTAGTTTTATTTACTTCAATAGACCCCCAAATCCACTAGAAAACTTAGGCACACACCACAGTAGATAATCTGATTAATAAAATGGTATAGCATTGTAGCAAGCAAAGGCTTTATTCAAACAAGTTCAGTCTCAAGCACACTCTTAAGTCTATCTTGATTCTGTACAGCATATACTCAAGCCCAACTGACACCCAGGATAAATACTTAATACATATTAAGTATTTAATACTTAATACATACTTAAATTCTTTATGAAAAGAAGTTGAGGATACAAGTATTATTTAATTCTAAAATTATTCTTCAGTTCAACGTGTGTTCCCAGGAATTTGATTATGAGTTGTCAACTCCATGTTCAAAAAAATCACACTACTTTTGAACCCAAAAAGCCCCTTCTAGGTATATTCAAGGAAGACCCATTGTCGTCTTGGTACACAGGTAGAGAAAGTGTGCACACTCCATCAGAAAAACAGCTTAGGTAGGGCTGCTTCACATCTTTGCTAAGGGGTTGTGCTCTCGAAGATCTGCTTCTTTAATTGTAGAGCACAGGCTCCACAGGAGTAAGTAGACAAAGCTCAGCATTTCACTTGGACTTAGCAAAAAGAAAGGGATAGATGTATGTGGTAACTCCTAAAGAGATTCTAGTCAATGCTGGAAAAAATAAATCCACATGGATAAAGAGAAAAAATCAGCCCCATTCAAACTACATAATGAAAATCTGGATTAGTTCTTTATAAAGGAAGACAGAATTGAGCATCTTCTCTCTCAAAGCACCACTGAGTACAAATGAGATCAAACTATGAAAGGTTCAGTCAAGTCACATTTTGAATTTAAATTGATCTTATTTGTCTGGCTTTAGTAATAATTGTCTCTGAGTTATCCTGGAAAGATGTTACCTGAAAGATTTCATGTGCTTTCATTCCCTTGTCATTTTACTTTCACGGTTTTCTTAAAGAAAACTCACTTGCAAAATTTATGCTGTATAACCTCTTTGCTAGGCTTTCACAGTGTGCACTTCCCATTAGCCTTCAAAAACCTGAATCAAAGGTTATGTAAAAATGAGCAAATAACTGCAGCTTTCAGTTCCTTAGATTGTAAGACTGTAGCCTGAAATCAAGAAAGAAACCACTCTGAAATCCCATATAAATATAGATCAGCTTCTGCTTAAGCCCCCGTTAAACCAGGCTTCTAAGTTGCCTTTTCTCAGCAATGTAGTCAGACACATGGTCTAGTTAAGTACCACTAATAATATGCATAAGACCAAAAAGAATTAATAGTTAAGTCCAAATGAAATCAATGTGGCTTAAAAACCAGCAGTTAAAATTTAGTCCATATTGTATTATTTTACTAAATATAGCTGATTAGCTGAAAGAGATTTCTTTTCTTAATAAATACAATTAGGCATATATGTTATTTACAGGCAGCTTACAAAAGCAGTAGCTGCAAAACCCCTCCATTTCTTATGAGTATGAATAACAATGAGTTAAATAGTTAAAAACATGGATTATATAAATGAAGTATTTTCATTCAGACATAAACTAAGTCATTTTCGTAATTTTACAGTTCTTTACAATTTTTTTTCCCTTCAAACAATCTCTAATGTAAGAATCTCATAAAACTGTCCTTGCAGAGATTCCACAAATCAAATGCTGCAGATAGTGAGAGCAGGGATGTATCAGGAAAGAGATCTCTGATCCCAAACAAAAACCTCTGAGTGTGAGTTCTGGCTAGATGTGCAGAACAGGTGCTCACAGTTTTGTCTTAGTTCCTCTCCTCTCAAAAGCCAAATCAAACCAATCACAAAAGTCTTATATGGAATCACAGATTTGATTCGGGCATGGCTGAGCACCTGCCAGAACCCTGTTACAAACTACATTATTTTTTAATAAATAGAAGATGAAATATTTATTTCACCTTTTCCTAGAGCTGTCAGCTGCACCGAATACCTGCTGGATGACCTGAGACTCAAAGAGATGGTAATATATTCTCAGACCTGAAAGAAAAAAGTGGCAGGGAGGTGGAGCTGCAGAAATTGTAGCCTTGCCACAGAAAAGCCTGGACATTTCTGAGCAAATGGACCATATGCATTATTCTGCGGGGCACCTGCTGTTCCATTAAAGTCTAATAAAGCCGGTTCAGAGTAGTTTCTGTCTCATGTCACAGAGCCTCTCTGACCTGGTACTTTTTAGTACTCAATAATTTAAATACTTTATTAGCACATTCAGTGAACGATATCTGTTATGTTAGCAAGCCACAGTGATTTGTGGCAAGGCAAGACAAAACAGTTGTGACTTTTTTTTAAGACAACATATCCACAGGATGGGGAAGGATTCACAGCCCCTACACGAGCAAACAAGAGCCAAACTTCCTATCTTCAGCTTTCAAAGACTACTTTGATTTAAGGACTCAATGCCAGGCCCTGGTCAGGAGTCCTTCTGTGACCCATTAGCTGAGTGTTCATCCCTGCAATGACCAAGTTAGCTACTATTAGAGAGTATCCAAGTGCCCAAAGACACAGAGAAGCTGTGGAAAAGAGTGGCATGTGTAGGGGACAGATTTCCACAATTTTTTATAGCATGGGATCTACCATTTCCTTTTTCCCTCCCTTTCAGGTCAGAGAGCTCTGCAAGCTGAGGTGGGTGGGTGAGGGTGAGTTATCTCTCTGAGAGAATGAGTTCACAGATCTGATTGCAATGGGGAGACCTGGACCTGCACCCACAGCCAGCACAATGGAGAAGAGATTCAAGAACTGCTGAGTGGCTAGTGAATGCTGAAGTCCCTGTCATTCCTTGCAGATTAAAGCCATTGCTGCTAAGCCAGAAAAGCTGTCAGGGAGAGCAGGATTGAAAAATGAGTCTCATTTACACTGGAAAATGAGTGCAGTACAGAAACCCAACACTCTACCCCTCAGCCTAGCGGATATCAAATCTGAGATGTGTATGGATACAACAGCTCAGATCTGAAATCTATAGTGTTATCCGGCTGCACTGGGGCTCATTGCCTGAGGTGAGCCCCAAGAAACAATACATTGTTTCTTAATCCAATCTGTTTTAAACCTGTATGTCTCCATATTGCAGATTAGTTGAACAGAACTGGCAGCTATGCACGAGAAGACAGGAAAAGGAGCAAAGCATCCCAGCTCTTACAGTTAGCTAGTAGCAAAATAAGAGGAGAGGCCAAACCCCACTAGAGGGCCACTCCCCGAACTGTACTTTCTTCTAAGTAGCATTTAAGTCAACCTGGTATGGTTCTTACAGAATGAAATGTTTATTTTGCAACTCCTATTAGGAATGCAAGAGTTATTAAACAAACTGGTGAGCAGATACCATCACACTTGCAGTAAGTGGGGCTAAAGAGCATCAGGAGACTTTTGGAGAGTTCAGATACAGCAAAAAAGTTTCTCTTAAAGAATGTCTGATTCCAGCAATATTTAGGAACAGTGAAAACAATAAGTAAGCAATCCACAAAAGGCTGAAGGATCCTTTGGGCAGTTAAAGTGCGGATGTCTCTGAATTTCACAGTACAATCCAAGCAGAGTGAAGAAAGGTCCAGCATGGTGAAAACTGAATGGCACTGAAAGTCGCCATATTCATTTCACTCTGAACATCACTAAAAACGAAAGCAAACCAGAAAAGTTCTACCGTGAAATTACTTTAAAAACTAAGCATACTGCCACCTACAGTACTTTTGATGCTTAAGGCCTCCAAGTGAAGACCTACCACCCAAGCTAAGAGCCCCAAAGAGGCCTGGGATTTCCAGGGTCCAAAGCTCATGGCAAATCCCATCTGTGGAAAATGTCAGTCTGAATCATAGCTTTTTAATGTCAATCATACTGCAATCGCTTTGAGAGAAGTAAAACGCTTCTCTGAAACAAGTCTGCCACTCTGAGCCTAATTCCAGGCAGATCCAAAGGCTGCATTATCCCAAATACTATGCTCTTCTGCCAAAATTTATATGACGCTTGGAGCATTGCACTTCATAATAAAATCACCCCACAAAGCCATGTGATCCCCTTAAGAGAGAGATTGTTTATTATCTGCAGTGTCTTTTTTAATCAGGAACTTCAAGGTTGTTTATTATCTGCAGTGTCTTTTTTAATCAGTAGTAATACATCCAGTTGACTTAACACTAGGATGGGAGAGAAAAGTAGTAGGCAAAAAGAAAAATTGCACAGGGTAGCACAACTCATTGTTGTTGCACAACTTTGCCCTACCGCAATATTTTTCACACAAAGATTTACCTTTACAAACATTAATCATCACGATTTGCTCTTGCTTTTAAGTGTACAGAACTGGAAGGAAATTAGCAGACTGTGATGTAATTTTAATTGCATTAATATGCAATAAAAGTATGTCCTTGGCAGAAAATGTTATTACTGTACTACTTATTGGTTTAAATATTAAATACAACTCTCTTCTTCAGAGTTCCTCTTCTAATTACACTTTTTATTTTCTAACATACATTTGTCTTCCTAAAAGCATTTTGGAAACTAATGACAACTTTCAGGTTGGCTGGATTCCATTCTTTTTAATACAGCCAAGTGAGATTTAATTTGAAATCTGACATCATCTTAAAATATTAATAAGATCAGGGTAGTTTTACAGCATGTATTCATCTTGATGATTGAAAGGAGCTTGATGAAGTTGGTGCAGGCTTTAGGCACACCTTAAAAAGTGAAAAAAATTACGTGCAAGAAATGTATCAATATGTAGATGAATCTAAATCCACAGAGAAACAAGAATAACACAGATCAAACTGAGGAGCTAAAGTGCAGATTTAATTGCCAATTATCATCAAAGCCAGATACTCCTCGAAATCTACACAAAGAGAGAGAGTTCCTGGAACTCCCTATGAGGGAGAAAGGGTGCTATGTCCTCCCATAGGGATGTTGTACCATACCATCAACTCCTCGAGCGGCTCCACACACAGCTACTGCCAACGTCACACCTTCAACGTCAGCTCCCTCACTGCCGAAAATTAGAGCTGGCCAAGGCCAGCCTCATTACATCTGTGGTCCATAATCACTTCAACTGTTGGCAACTCTCTTCCTAGGAAAACAGTGACCTTTCCAACTCACCCTCATATTTAAATTGCTCCATTTTCATTCAGCTTCACTTCAGTTGCTTGCAGGACCGTGGTGGACCAGCAATTGAGAAAACATTTTTAAAGTTGTGGCACAATAGCTGTTAAGTCTGAGGAGATGTTAAGCTCCTTTTTAGAAACATGTAAGTCTGAACAATAAGCGCCACGACACTAAAGCAGAGTCTGTGTGCAGATGCGGCAATGTGAGGGTAGAAGGAGCTTCTCTGAATGGCTGAAAGAAAAGGTCAAAAATGGGCTTTGCTTTGGTTGAAATCATGTATGTTAATACTTACTACCATAAAACAACACTAAAGCCCAGAAAGGACATAAAGCCTCAGAAATCCATGGAAACACTCACATGTCATGTCCCCAAGAGGGAAGAGGAGCTGAAACACATTTTTTTTCCTAGAGTGCCAACACAGAGAGAACTGAGTTTTGGAATCTGAAAGAGGGAAAATGCCTGCAATGTTACAGTTCCTAGCATGACTCATGAAAGCAAACTTGGCATATATTTTTTTCACAGGAATATGACCAGACCAAAAATGTAAAACTGACAGATTTATTTTTTCCAGACTATCAGATACCAACGACATACAACTTAGAACAGCAATAGCGACAGACAGTGCAACGCAACAGGCAGTGCAAGACAAGAAGGATGGCAATGGCAAGTGAGGGAAAATCCTGAGACTGGCAAGGTCAAACCCCAGTTCTATATTTATTAGTTTATATAGTTTGTATAGTTTATATTTATATAGTTCTGTATTTATTATTTTAACCATGCACTGTGCTGATCCAAACCATCTTCGGAGATAATGGTGCTGCACAGTGGTTACAAAGCAACATAAAAGTTGTGGTTTGGATAGATAATCAAAGACTAGTAGGGGACTGTAGAGTCTTCCCTCAGTTTCTGGAGGATGGATATAAGTTTTTTGCCTGAACAAAATAGAATACTGTATTTCTCAGGAGCTCAACAGTTATCAGCAAAACTGCGCTAGTGCTCCTCATCACGCTTAATTTCAATATCATAAGCAGTAGTACTGAAGTTTCAGCTCACTAGTCCTACACTCCTCGGAACAAGAGGATGAAACATACTCTGAACTAACTCACAAAAGGAAAACCATAATACCTTCCATTTTACATGTCCTGCTCCTAAAAGAGCCTTCATAATGGAGCACTCCATTGTAATCACTGTTATTGTCTCTTGTTATTATTATTCTGACTTTGCCTCATCTTTGTCACTCAAAGAGCAGACAGCATGTGAAAAAGACTAAAGAAAGTATAGCACGGTGTCCATTACTGCCACTGAAAACTGCTAAAGGTGCAACAGTTCTAAAGGGAAATTATTTTAAATGTCAGATTTACAAGAAAGCAATCAAATCCAGACTCTGGGCTACTGAAAGTTCCAAGTACTGTCACATGCAGTGATAACACAAAGGATCAGAAATTCCAATACAAAAGCAGATAGCATATTATGGAGTCAAAAGAAGAAGATGAGAAAATGCTGTTCAATCTAGAATTAATTTTTTTTTTTAATGGGAAGCCATGGGGAAAAATAAAATGGCTCATTGCCAGTTGTTGACAATCGCTGTTTCAAACACCCAAATATTGTAACTACTTTAAAGGTACTAATTGTCTAATTTATTGCACATTTATTCATTTCTTTCCTCTTGAAAAAATTCTCAGAGACATATTCATGTAAATGTAAGCATCCTTCAAAGTTTTCCATGTGTCACTACTTCATTCTTGACATTTTAACCCACATTATCGCCAAAATTTTTTGCCTGCCAGAAAAAGGGAAAAGGAAACAAGTCTTGGTGTACTACAATCCTTCAATGGTAACCAATCCTTCTCTGTACAAGTAAAATCAACTCAAAATTACCTTAACTGCCCAAGGAAAGTAAACCCACTAATACCACACTACTTTTCCCTTGCACCTGTTGATGTTTGTATATAGTCTGTTGCCTGAACATTTGATATTGCTGACTTACTGTTTTAAAAGTGGGAAAGTAAAGGTACTTTGTCTTAAGAAAATCCCTTCTATAAGCATGCTATTGCTACTGGATGTGTAAGGAAAGATCTCATTGGTTTCAACCAGACATACACCAATGGACAGAATATGTTTGAAAGACTGAGGCTGTGCAGAAAAAAAAAGACTCATGCAATCTTTACTTTTATGAGTTTTTGCATTAAAAAAAGCACAGCTCAAATGATCACTCTTAAAAAAACAGACTATACTAGAAATGGCTAAGAGAATACTAGTGATTTAACACCTCAGTCTTTCTGTTCCGTTAACAACAGTGATACTTAATTAATGTTATTTGTCCAGTTTTCACAAAAGCTTTCTACTGATGTTTACCAGACAGAAGCAGATAATTAATTTATTTTGTCTAGGATGATTTTTAGTTTAGCCCACCAAAGCCAAAGATACTAGCATCCATCCTAAAATATGTCTTACTATCTAAAAGCAACAAATCTCCCTCTACGCATCAGATTTTTTTCTATGGAGAACTTGAAAAGTCTGAATTAGCTGAAATAAAGACAGCAAGGATTCTCATCATTCCCTCCACCTTAAGTTGTCCTCTACATGACTTTTTACTGGGGATAAATGCCACTACATATGGTAAGAAGAAAACAGGTTCAGCATTGAATGCCTCCTTTGAAATACATGATTTGGTATCAAGTACACAAGATCAGTTTATAGAAGCATGAGACACTTTTGTGCAAAACTGGATGATCCCAAGAAAATGTACTTCAAACATTGCTTAAGCTTAGGTTTGTGTTTTATAATAAAAATTGCTGCTACTCAGAACCAACTATTTTAATTGTATCATAAATGATATTTACACAGGACCCTGTCAAGACTGTCAGAGGTGCTCAGGAAAGTAATGGTAATTCTCACAGAGACATGAAATTGTCCATGTAAGCCAAAGCTTCTCCAATAGCTTGTCTGCAGGGAAGAACGGTCTACGCCCAATGCCACCAATTTTGGTTCCCATCAGTGAACTACCACTCAGGACTGAAAGATACTCTCAGCAGAAAGACATCTCTTTGAGAACAGATGCCCTCCTGAACAGATATCCAAAGCCACATGCACAGGTAGGAGCCAAAGTGCCACTGAAATTAAGATCTAGTTTGTGATTATTTGTGCTCTTCTTGTTTGTGAAGCTACTGTGAAGCTAGAGAGAGCCAAGTGCAAGAGCTCTGCGAGGCTAGAAGCACACACCACTCTTATTGCAGAGATCCCACACCCACATCTGTAATCAGAATCCATTAATTTCGATGCTCTGATGACAACAGAGCAAGGACCGCTGGACATCGATGCCATAGAGCTGTCTTAGTAATCACTGTAGTCCTGTTTTGACTGACAAAAAAAAAATAGTGTATGTTGGTCTATGTATTCATTAAACTATATGTCCATTTAAACTTTTTGGTACTTTAAAAGTAAATGTCTGTACTCATTGAATGTTTGTAATACAAGGAAATAATTTAAAGACAATATTTAAAACCGAAATTTTGTTAGAATATGAAACAATTAAAAGCTCAGGGAAAAAGTGCTGTAAGATTATGCGTTTACCAGGACCCCATCTGGTTCCAGAAGTACGTATATCCAGTATTAAAAAAGATATTTTCTCCCTCAGGAATGCCAAACACCGTTCTTCATGAATATGTATAATTAGATGTTCTCTGTGAGTGAGAAGTAGTAATTAATTCAGTGTTAAACATCACAACCTATTACTTGAACTCCATGGCAACCAACATTGCCAAAAGAGAAAATGAAATTTCAAAGCCTATTTTTAAGTTATTACAGTTACACATTTCCCAAAATTTCAAAGCAAGCTTGTACTATTTTTAGATACAGACAGTTTAAGTTAACTTCACTAATTGAAGAGACAACTAACGATTTTTGCTTTTATTTTTAAAAAGGCTTGATGGCTGTGAATTACTGTTTCCCTGATGCTCAGGTCTTTGAAGGCAGAGAAGGGGAAAGGTAGCCGATATTCACAGTAGTCACTCCGTGGTATGCACAGCATAGGGATGTAATCCCAGTGCTTTTCACAGTTTCAGACACACTGATCTCCCTTACTGCTCTGAATGACCAGGCCCTCACGTGGGGGGTTTAGGTTATGACCTTAATGCTGGAACCAGTGATTTTTACTCTTGAACAGCCATGAAGAATCAGCATCTCTCCAAAATCCAAATGGCCTGGCTTAAATGTGGATGTTTGTACCTTCGTTTTCTTCTTTATCCGAACAAAGCCATAAGGAACTACAATAGAGTTCAAAATTTTGGCTTAGGAAGATGGGAACAGCAAAATAAAAATCAATGAGGTTCAGGAAGGCAAGTTCCAGGACACAGAGACATGTGACTACAGATCCATAGGAACCTTGATCTAAAGGAAAAGGGTAGGAAAGAGTGATACTTCCTTAGAGAAAACGTAGTAGTGGCAGAAATACAAATCATCCTCTGGGGTGAGGTAAGATAGCATATGTAGCTAGAGGACTGGTTTGACTATGCCTTGAACACATCCTGTACCTTAAATTCAGGTGGTTTAAAAGCATCAGATCAGTCTGTTAAGGACAGGTAAATAGTACAGTTTGAGTTGATACTTTTCAAGGTCAGGCAAGACAAGGCCATAGTCAGATACAATTAACAAAGCATCAAGAATTAACAAGAAACTCTCATATAAGTATTTTAATAGAAGAAGAAAGTCAACAAGAGTGCCTGTCTACTACTCAGTGAAACTGGGACCTTGCTTAGGGATGTCACCTAGAAAGCTAAAATTTATAATGTCTTTTTTGGCATCATCATTTTATTAAATATCAATTAGCTCTCAATACGAGCAACAGATGGTGAGAAATCAACCCTGAATCAGGAAATAAAAGGATTTGAGAATACCTTGGTAAATCAGACATTTTTGGTATGGTTTGGCTTTTCTTGGAGAGCTGCTGGGTGAGCTGCTGGAATTTATCTTGGAGGTCCCCTGGATACACTGAAGACTGCAAATGGCAAACAATAAAAAAGGGGAGCCACAGACTTATAAATCCAACATCGTAGCTTCAATTCCCAGAACTGTATCAGAATAAATAATCAAACTGCTTGTAAATTCCTAAAAAAAACCCCAAACCCCAAGAAGATGAATAACAGACAGTGTGGATTTGTCAGGAATAAGCCCCGTCAAACCAATCTAATTTCCTTCTATGACAGGATAATGCCCTTTGGGGAATAGAGAAAAACAGTAGATGTCATATTGCTTTACTTAAGTAGCTTTGACTTTGATTTCATGAGAAATTCTCTAAAACAAGGTGGAAATATTGGAATACTCTAGAAATGGTTGGAAAAGGCTATTCGGAAAGAAATCATATATGGCTCATCATAAGCAAAAGAGAGATGCATGTATTCAGTGATATTCCATGGGGAATTGTCCTAAGTGTGGCTTTACTGAATATTTGTCTTAATGAACTGAGGGATGGGGAAAAAAAAAAAGTTTGTTAAATAGCACTCATCTGGGAGGGGCTTTAAGTATATTGGAAAGCAGGACTTCAGAATTTCTTAGCAAACTGGAGAATAGGCTGAAAATACTCATTGCATGCAATGTTTGTAAGCAATATAATGCTCTATACCTCAGCAGAAATAATTAGGTATATCACTACAAGTAGGGAAACGTTGTTATAGGGAAGGCAATCTGTAGATCAGAAATGTGATCACATGTGAACACATGACAAGTGTTTCATCATACCACTGGGAAGACTAAAATCATTTTACGGCAGCGTACAAGGAGAGGTACAGCTCGGGAGATCCGCGAAGTGAATCTTTCCCCCCAAACTCAAAAAGGTGCTGGAGCAGCAGCTCAGCTTGGTGCATTGCATTTCAAAACAGGAATGACCACCTGAAGCAAGCTCGCAGGCAGAATAGTGAAGATTGATCATAGCTTCGGAAAACATGACTCAGGAGGAAAGACTGAACAAACTGGGCTTACTGTCTTGAAAAGACTGACAAAAATTTAAAAGCAGCAGCTACTTCAGAAGAGGAAGAAACAGTCCTCATCCATCTTCATCCTCAGAGGATTTAACTGCTGAAATGGCACAAAAAAAACCCCTAAGGTTAGATGCAACAATGAAAAGTATAATGAAATGAGCTTAAAGATCAACAGTGCTAGAATAGGAGCCTGGGGAGGCTCTGGTGTCTCCATTCATTGGAGGTCTTGAGGAATAGGCAAGAAATACATTTGCTTTTAGAAAACAGACACGGTCTTAGCGCCTTTCAGGTTCTCTGAAGGACAGACAAAGGATCCTTTGCAAGGGGGAATAACAGGTAGAGGTGTCTAGAAAAAAAAAAAAATCCGGAAAATCTTTGAAACTACTCAGTATTAGCCATGCCTCTGTCTTTACCAGAATATGTAAGGAACAGGCACAACAGCACTGCATAGAGAGGTGCTTTCTTTAACACACAACCAAGGATAAATCAGGCAGTACTGGGAGCCTTGGTGATGTCTACAGCTACAGTCAAAGCACGTTTTGTGTGTCAGAGATTGCCAGATTAGGTTTCACTTAAGAATCAGACACAGCCAGAGAGAGAAATTTCATTAGACACAGGCAACAGGTGAGTATCTGAATGAATAAAATGCTCAGTTATCAGGGAGCTCACACCATCTGCTGGATTGATGATTCTGCTTCCTGAGCAAGCCAGCGCTGCCTAACAGTGGCAGAAGCTTCTGCCTGCAGTGATCTGAAGGTATTAGCAAACCACTTCCAGCTCAAAAAGGCAGCTCTTATGTCAAGTTCCCATTGCACTTCCATTCTTTCTAAAATATTTCTCAAGAAAATTTAAAAGAAAATTTTCCTTTTCAAGTTACAAGATCCATTTTATCAGAGAAGAAAAGACATTTGACAGTAAATGGACAAGAGCCTGAGTTCTCACAGCAGGCTACTGGATGAGAGGAGAAATCATGGAGCCAGGCAAAACTTCTGCCAATTTCCCTCTTGAGCTGATCTATGAATAACAAGTTGCAGTAATTAGTCAGGTATTTGCATTCTGCTCAAAAGAAAGATTTCACCAATAAATCTTACCAACTGAGGTTCAAAAGAATGATCAGCATTCTCTCCTTCATCTGTGATGAAGCTATTTAGGGAACCTGGAGTTATAAGTAATTACATTATGGATGCACTTGATATACTAGTGAAACAACAAAGCATACTAGTCTGTCACTTGCTGATACTCCAAAGCTGCTCCTCAGCTGATGGCAAATGGCCTAACTCTGCTCGCTGCAGGGAAGCTATGCAGGTTTAAACTGCTGATGATGTGCATTTACATTTTCATTAGACTACTGAGGAATCTCCAAAGTATGGGAGTAATCAGTCAAGGAGCACACCTGCTGAAAACACTAAGACACTGCAGTGGTTGATACTGGACTGAAAAGGAGTGAATGGAACAGTCACCCATGTATGTCATTTGTGCTGTGAGCAGCATTTTTATGCTCTTCTATGTAATGTTCTCACAGAGTTTATAAAGTAGGCAACACCTCCAAAGAGGCTAAACCCTTGACAGTTAATCCCATTGAAAATATAAATGTAATGCACTGTGTTCACTGGGAGATACCACTAAAATTTACCACGCAAAATTTCAGTTGTTGTTACTCATTGAGGCTTCCTGGGGAAAGATAAATAATATCACTGTCATCAAAGTGTTGGGAAAAAAAAAAATCCACCCCAAAAAACCCAGGATAAGCGTATGGAAGACGCTGCAGTGCAGAGTCTATCATTCTGGTGGCAGTGCTGGGGAGAGACAAGTATGGCAGTGTGAGAACACCATCACATGAAATGAGATGAAACCAGTGGGACACGTCATGAAGGTTTTAACACCACTGCTTCTGATGATGATTTTTACATGCCTGTGACCAGCTAAATAACAGTGACCAAACTTTCTTTCCCAAAGCATGAAGATGAAAGCCTGAAGTACACAACTGGGTTTATAAGCGCTGTATACAATAAACACACCAGTTTGAGAGAGACATTCAGCCTCTGAGCTGTGATATTTCTGACCAAAGAGCAGCGCGCTCTCGGTGAGAGGCTACCACTTCTGTGACACAAACCACTGCTTTCACAAGTGGATCCTAGCTTTCAGTTACCCACTGCTACATAAAGATATAATTGGTATGACTCAAGTTAATTTTAAGAAAAGATCTTAGAGCATCAATAAAATGTCCTCTAATAAAATGCCATGAATTAAAAAATGTACTCAAAAACACACTGCGTGTTTTGCTGTCACATCCCTGGCCCTCAAGAATTCTTTCCCCTAAATGCTACAACTCTTCTGGCTCATTTTTTTCTCTCATCTGGGCAGTTTGGATGCTTAGGAAGCCTGTGCTGTGCTGTATGAGAAGCTGAGCTTTTAAATCAAAAAAAGGCCACTGCACACACCACAATGGCAGTCAGATCATGCAGCTGAAAGGGTAAGATCCTCCTCTTTCTGGTCACAAAATTCATTCTGTTTATATCATTCTTTCTCTTACCATGCTAAAGAAACAACTCAAAATAGTTAGAACAAAAAGAGTTTGCAAAAATTGTACATATGAAGCATACAGATAAAAACTCAGAAAATGTAGGTTTAAAAATCTTACTAAAAATCTCATCTCTTGAAATACCATTTTCTTTACTAAAACACAAGGGACCTGCGTTTTAATGCATGTCTCTTAAACAGTTCCTGATTTCCTAAATCAGTTTGAGGGCTATTTTAAGGTTTATTTGATACTCTACTGCTATTTTGTGCAAGAGTGTCTAAAGCAATAAAGCCATTTCTGAAGTAAAAAAAAAAATTAAAAAAAAAAAATTCAGCTGGGGGTTGAAGAATGCTCATTAGAAGAAACACACAAATTATATCAAGTTTCTGTTTTCTCCCTGAAACTAAAGGATGTTAGCTGATGGTGTGAGGCACATAATAAAAAGACATCCATTAACATATCACACATTCTTCAGAGTCTTTTTTTGTGTGTGCGTTCTCAAATAAAAGGTGTAGAAATAAGTGACATTTACTTAAAAGGAAATACCTTTTCCTGAAGGAATTACTGAGAATATAACAGTGGTGGTGGTGGGGAAATATACCAATTTAAACCTGTTTGGTAAGTAATTTTTCAGTTCTCAGTTCCAAAGATGATGGGCATAGAAGCCACAGAAGGCAGGATTCCTGTGTCTCCAGGGGCAGGATTTATCCTGAGATTGAAGATAGTTCCGTTAATTGTCCATGTGCAAGATTGATATCTAACCATCCCCTCTGGAAATGCCAGAGTGTCCTCACTCCTGCCAATCAGATACTGGGCATCTCTCCTTTAGGATAACTCTGTGTGCCCTTGCTTCCAGGTTTGGAGAAGGTAAGGGAGGAAAAGAGTTAAACAAGGGCAGGAAAAAACAAACTTCAACAACAAGCAGCTACACAGGAACCCCACAGCCATTCAAAACCTGCTGCTGTCACAGGCTTATCCCTTTCTGCAGGTGCATCTTGAGCAGCTTTAGAGGGCTTTGGTAAGCTTTACCCAAGATTGAAAGAGGAAGAGAAGCCTCCAAGACAAGCGACTTCCTACAAGTACGATGGAAATGAAAGACTTGAATTTGCACTCTGAAACTGCAGAGTATTAGGGACGTAACTATTCAGTCTTCTTTTCTATTCAGTCTTCTTTTTGCTAGTATTTCCATTTGATATGATGCAGAATTAATATCTGCCCTTATATAAAAGGCAAAATTTAAGATGGGAGGACACCAGAGAAAATGCTCAGCATGTTACGATGGGCAATTGTGTTATTGCTTATTAACTTTTTTTATGTAACACAGTTCCACAGCTTAAATAGACATACACACCCCTTGAATTAGGAAAGCATTACTAAAGCTACTATGTGACTTCTCTGTTTCTCAGGGTTGCCTGTACAACCCTAATTTTGGCCCTTTTGTCCACATGCTTTATAATACAGTCCTTAACTACATGTTCACATCCTCATTTTTTAACCTAACCTTTGCATCACTCAGTACACAGAACAGATGATGCTGACTTAACGAGCAGCTATCTGTCTTCTTCCTTTCTTCTCCTTAGTCAGTGTGTGACCCCCTTATCTCATTCACTATACATTATTCAAACTGGGCTCTCAAAGCAGGGGTAATAATTTCATGGGGTTTTGTGAGATGTGTGATATTTAAGTTCTCTACAATCAATGACAAGATTATCTACTAAAATCTAATAAATCTTGATCAAACATAAGCTTACAGTTTAAAACATGCTCATTAGTTTGCTAAGTATGGGTAGATTCGCCCAGAGACAGGAATAGGCGTCTCTTTTGCCAAACTGCTGGTGGGAGGCATTGTCTCTACCCAAAAAAGTGCATTCATCTTGGAAGATAGGCAGGACAACATACTACTTTATTAATTCTTCCTGACAGAAGGTTTGATGAGAGCAGAGATGCAAGTAAAGTCACTGTGCTGGGGCTGGTGCAGCTCACATCTTGGGTGTGCAGCTCAGTTTTGATTCTGAATGCTGAATTTATAACAGCATTCTTTGCCCTAGTCTAGTCATTAAATGACTGACGGGGTTCTGTCCAAAATTCCACACAAAATAATTCCCCAGGAAGTATATACCTATCTTGCAGCATGCCAACTCAAACAGAAGGGGGTTTGCAAAATTGTAAGCAACTGAAAACAAGTTTTTAGCATGAAAGCATGAAAGGGTGTTTACAGTTCCAGTGGTGATTTTGTTAATAGTGGAGCGTGCTGTTAGCAGCTCACGGTGGGTTGACTGCAGTATAAAGAACTGAGGTGAACTGAACTGTGAAACCTTCTTGGCACAGAAGCACCGATATCTAACCCAAGTGGTGTTCATCTTGTCAAATAGAAATTGAATAGCAGCCATTGAGAACAGCAAAGGCAAAGGGAAGAGCAAAAGAAAGCATAACATTCAGAGAGCTGAGAATGAAAATGCAAAGCTAAAGTCAATTCTGGATAAAGATGCCAGCTATTGCTAAATCTTGCTTGATTAGAACACCAGACAAGTAGGAGCTGAAATATGCTCATTCTTTGCCTCACTGAGATAAGGTCTGTAAAGAATTGCAAGTCAGTCCTCGAAATCTGAAACAGTAATGTTTCATAAGTTGTTGATTTTGTTATTGTTTTAAAATAGGTATATATTAAACAGCTCAAAATTTACATTATTTTGTGACCTTACAGATATACTCTCTCCTACTTTCTCCATACAAAGGAAAGAAAAGAAAAAGAATTTAAAATGGGGAGTCATTATGTCAGGAAATTAATGCCTGGCATTAAGAAAAGCAACATATTTTATAATTTTTTTCTCTGTGGGACACAACACATACTTTTTACTAGTTAGTTGCCCTTTGTTATTAAGTGGTCTTTGCCATTCCATACCGCTAGATACGACAGTGATGAGGTTGAAGAAACCTACTGAAAGAAAATTTAGTAGCCCATTTCTGCTGGCCTTTGGCCCCCTTTCATAAAACTCTGAACTGTGCGTGTTTGTCACAAAGCAACTTGGAATAGAAGCACAGTCATTACACTTCTGAGACCAAAGTGGACGCATTCATCTTGAAACATGGATGTATTTGAATCTGTGCCATTAAAACTCTGCCCACAGCAGGAATCTCTTGCAGCAGGGAGCCTTATCTAGGAGAACAGTATTTCATATTTACTTAGATTCCAGTAGTTACAACACTGTACAATGAATTGGCTGATTTCCAAAGAATACATCCTGGGAAACTATTCAGGAAGGAATGATAAATAGATCAGTGAACTTATATTTCCATGTCAGTAGGAGGAAGACAAGCGAGAAATTGATCTGACAGTGTTGCTGGGGTGATAAAAGGATATTTAATAGCAACCAAGTATAAAACCCAAATTAAGGATTTGAAAGCCAAACAGGAGCCAATTTGATGAATACCAATATAGCAGCGTAAGTGTAAATCATCCATTACTCTCATTTGCTGGGGGAGTGAGAGTTTATCTGATTTATTTATCCTCTTGGTTAGAGACTGTGCCAAACAGCAGTTAGGATTTCTAAAGAGCCAGAGCTACACACTGCGTGACTAATGACAACAAGGCACTGGACCAGCAGCCTTAAAGTTTGCCGCTCACATTGCTGAAGCCTGCTGGTTAAATCAAGTCTCAGACTGGAAGGCCAGAGAAGCACTCCATCCTGGTAATGCACAGGCATTAATGCACAAGACAACTTTACACCACACAGATTATAGATGTTTGGCAAACTGTGATTTCTCAAGCTCTTTCAGCACAAAAGATGCAGCTGTAATGATTGGGCATCAACCCTGTGTCTGGGCAACTTGTTCAAGTGTTTTCGAACCTTCATTGTAAAAAACTTCTTCCTTTGATCTAATCTAAACCAACTGTCCTTCAATTTAAAACCTTTACACCTTGTCCTATCGCTACAGACCCTACTAACAAGTTTGTTCCAATCTTTCTTATAAGCACCCTTCAAATATTGAAAGGCTTCAATAAGGTCTCCCCAAGAGCCTTTTCTTCTCCAGGAAGAACAACACAAAGTCTCTCAGTTTTTCTTCAGAGAAGAGGTATTCTCTATAAATTGGTTTAGGGGACCTTCTCTGAACCTGCCTGAACAGTAGTAAGGACTCCTGAGCTGGACACAGTGCTTCAGGTGGGGGTCTCACCAGAGCAGCATAGAGGGGCAGAATCACCTCCCTCAACCTGCTGGCCTCCCTTCTTTTGATGCAGCCTAGAATATGGTTGGCCTTTCTCAGCTGCAAGAGCACACAGTGACAGCTCCTGTCCAGCCTCTCAACCACCAGCACCCCAAAGTTCTTCTCTACAGGACTACTCTTAATCCCTTCATCCCCTAACCTGTATTTATACCAGGTGTTGCCCAGACCCAGGTGCAGGACCTCACACTTGGCCTTGTTGAACCTCACAAACCCTCACATGGATGCAGTTCTTTAGTTTGTGCGTTTTCCCTTGTATTAGTTTAAATGGGTATTTATTTGCAAAACAATCCCTGACATTGTATCAGGTTACAGAATTACCTCAATTCCAACTGACGGGTGTGAAACCATGGCAGCATACATTCAGTTTAAGAAAACGGCAGGAAGTTCAAGTTTTCTGCCATCAGCTTCTCCAATCAACTGCTTAAATGACTAGTCCTTGATTTTCCTTTCAATTCCAAAAACCGGGCTGCTTTAGTCATTCCATATATTACCTGTACACTTATTAGCTCCCACCTGCAGACAGGTTTCAGTAGAGTGGATGTCAGTAGGTGACCACTACAATATTTTTACCTGTCGACCAGCTTACCTCCAGATAGTGCTGATATGCCAGAGATAAACTCTCAACAGCACCAGATGGTTATTTTTCTATAGTGAATGCCCTTTAAGGAGGAAGAGAGGTTGTTACTGGGCACATTTCATAGCCTCTGTTCACCATTTAGCTGGTCTTGAAGATCCTCCCTGGCCTCAGGACCTACAGCCACCCTGCACCACAGTTCAGTGTCACAAGACCCCCCAGCAAGAGAAGAGCTTGACCACCACTGCATGCCAGCCTGTCCTGCAAGGGGCAAGCTAGCTGGTACTTCAGCAACTCTCTCAACTGACAGGAAAGTATAAAGCTTTCCAAAATGACAGTGGCAGAGCAGTAGGAAAGCACCCTCCTCCTAAACCGAACACCACTCTTCATTGCAATTTTTTCCAGAACAAAATCTACCAAATAAAGATCCTGCCCTTTAACTGACTGGCCTTCTTGCAAAGCATCCAGTCCCTCTCTGCTCAGTTGGCACCAAGATTCAGAACTTAATATTTGGTTACTTTTCCTCTTCAGTCAAGGGAGGTAGCCAGAGAACTAGAGCTTTTGTATCTATCCAGAATACATTTTTATCTATTCAAATGGGAAATGGGTGATTAGGAATCTTGAATAGTACAAAACCTTAAAATGGAGAAAACACAGAAAGTCAGCACCCACATACAAACCAATTTAAATTCCTTTTTTTTTTTTAAGTTCTATTAAGTATTCATGCACACCGTATTTTTTCAGAAAAACTGATGAAAGATATTCAAGAGACAATAGTAGTATTCCATTGCTCAGAAACCCATTCCACAAGCCAGAAGAGTAAATTTTACTCTTTTTCACATTTATTTAACATCCTATGGAGATAAGTTCCTAAGTACATATTTGGAGAGCAGCACTTCTTTGCTGCTTGTTTTGCTCTCTTTTGAGAAGGTATTACGGAGCGAGAGAGAAAAAAATCATCGCTAATTATTTCCATTTCTGTTTGTTTAGTGATACCTAACTGGGAATTGCATCTACAACACACTGCTCTGAAGACTGCATGTCTTTACATAAGCAGCATGGAAATGAAAATGTGTGTAGCAATGGGCAACTTGGTTTTCTCGGTAAGTTGAACCATGCAATGGTTCATGCCATTGCAGAAAGCTATATAGGCATCATGAGAGACTTATTTTTGACAAGAATTGTCTTTCATCATTAAGGCTTGTGCACGAGAAGGAGGCAAACCTTATTTGCTGCTATCTAGTTTGGGGAGTGGGAAGAGAGAAACGACACTACCTCCAAATATTCCCCACCCCCTATAAGACAGGATATTAACATTTTTAATTAAATTGACACAAGAGAGCTGGATTTTAAAAAAACTGTTCTTGTATGGGAAGAAAACTGCAGCAAAATAACCTGCCCCCTCTAATATTTACTCAGACTACATGTGACTGAACTGCCTTCAAAAACCAATGGGATTTTTTTTTTTCCTCCTTGGGTTTCAGCCTAGGACCCAGAGGTAGCATGGATGGGTGAAGGAAACATAAAAGTAGGTGTTCAGGAGCACTGCCTTTCTCCCTCCTCTTCATGCTGTAAAAAGAGGGGACAAAACTACAGGGAACATGCCTTAAGATACTTCACCAGACAACTGAGGTAAAATGAAGGCCTGCACTAGTCAGGACTGCAATTGTCACAGAACCTCCTCTGTCAAGGCTTCATTTTGTGGCAGAAGAATGGTCCACTGAAGCACATTCCCTGAACTGCTACCTTCAAGCAAAAAACTCTTTTATCCATCTATATCTCTATCCATATCACAACAAACTTGAGGCATTGCTATTAACTTCAGTGGCCCAATTAGACTTTTGAATTCTGCAACTTGCCTGAAATACTCATATCTAAGAAAAAAGAAAAAAAAAAAAGGAAATTTTACAGTGATTATAGCTGAGCACGTGTTTAAAACAAAGCAAGAAATAAGATAATGAGCCCACAAACTCTAGCAGAATTTGGATCCAAAATAACATTCAAACTTTAAGGGTTTGTCTCACTGCAGAATCCATTTTCAACCCAGGTCAGAAGCAGCTTCTGAAATGCTGGGCTGGGTTTGGTGAGCTCATGGAGAGGTTTCTTTGGTTATTGGAAATCAGTCTGAAAACTGTGAGTCTGCTTACAAAGCCCACAAACAGAGGTAAGATACTCCAGACCACACGACAAAGGAGCGTAGGTCCAGGGAGCCAACACAGCAGTGCAGGGTTATCCACTTGTGCAAGCGCTGCTGTCTCCACAAAAACAAGATGCAGATTGATCTGTTCTATGCAGAAACCTCATCTGTCCTGTGTATTTTCTTGGTGCCACCCCTCCAAATCTCTCTGCCATTTTTGTCTCTTTCTTTTTTTCTTTATTATAAGGCACAAGTCCCTGTGGTATTTTGGGACTCAATTTGATATCCTATGAAGTCTTTCAGTGATTGGGAAGCTTTCCTAAATGACAGCTCCTAGTATCTTTTCCACTTTCTGCCTATTTACATTCATTTTAGTTCCTGTATGCAGAAGGATATGCACATGTACAGAATCCATACCAAAAGTCTTGGAAGCAACTCAACATTTGGTCTTCTTGTGGCACAGGTTTTTGTTATAGTAAGATGTTTATTTAGGTCTAACTTTCCAGGGTGAGAGTCATCGGTTCCTTCAGGCCTAAGCAGACTGCACTTCACTGGCTATTCCCAGTCATGACTTTAACTACAGTGTCAAAAATGAACACATTTCACAAGATCAGTCCCTGGAATGACAGGAACGAACAACAGTGATTATAAAAAAAATATTCTGAAACTACCCTTTAGTTTTATGCCACGACCATTGCAAAGGCAAACAGTTATGGATATTTGGGTACCTCAGCATACTAACATTAGTTTGTGCCTCAGCTTAGACCATTTACAGGTCAGAGAGAAAAAAATCTATCCTAAAATAATTTGTATTTCACACTTGTGGGTGTGATAAAAACATCACCTGAAACACATCTTCTTGCTCATACCATATACTTGAAGTATCTACCCAAAGTGGCGTGTCTGTTTTCACCTTGCAAAGAAACAATAAACTTCACGATCAATCCAAACCACTGCAGGATGCTTATTCTAGAAAGTGAACTTCATCTGAGAAATCTTACCTTTAAGGCTACTAAATGACTATTATTTGTAAGACACTGGTTGGCATGAAGCCACAGGATTTGCAATTAAAATATGCAAAACCAGAGTGGAATAGTGCTGTGTGTGTAAATTATGCATGTTTCTTAGTAAATCAAATCCCTTTACCTCCTCATCTCCTCCCCTCCTCCAGTTATTACACAACTTGTCATCTCTTATTTACATGCCATATGATACACAACCCAAATAGAGAGGGCAAACATCCACAATATGTGCAGCAAAGGGAGATATTTGCATTTAGGACATGAATATGCATTAGGAGGCAACACATTCCAGATACATATTTTAAAAGTGAGACTGTTTATTTTGACAAGCTTATTGCTAGAAATGCCACTACGTGCTCCCCCATGCCTCCCAGCATGAGTTGGTGCTCTGACTGAATACACAACACCCATCTTAGAAAGAGCTAAGATCCTGCTAAGGCAGTTTTGAAGCCATGCACTAATGCACAAGTCACAAAACTGGCAGGTGCAAGCAGGAGATTCTTAGGGACAGAGGGAGAATCCATTCATAGCATTCTCTCTTTTCCTCCCTTTATTTTTTTTTCCTCCTCTGCTCAATGTAACTCATTTTCTGTGAAATCAGAGGATTTCTCTGAAAAAATGTCATCTGCTAGAAAAAAAGAGTACCACTTATGAAATTAGCATTGAAAAAAACCTGGCTTTTTTTCTGAAATCAAAATGCCTTCAAGGGAAAGAAGATAACCCCTATTTTCCGTTTTCTCCCCCCTCTGTTTTTGTCTCTGGCTTTCTCTCAAGCAAATGGGTAAGGCCTAAAAAGTTAAGGTTTTTACATGAGATTTAAGTAAACTTTATTCAGTCCCTTTCATTCGACAGATACTTCTATAACCTTGGGCACTCACTTGAATCACCTCTTCTTGGAGTCTACATCTGTATAAAGAGCACAACAGTACTTGTCAGCCGCACAGAGCTGGTACAAGTATAAATGAACTGATAAACAAATGTTATATGAAGAAGTACATAAGCCAGACAGACAAACAGAAGAACAAGCCTTCTGGGTCAAGGCACTGAACTCTAGAATCCAGGCTCTGCCACAGACCAGTTTTAATTCTCAACCCTATATAATTCTCAGTTCTGCATCCACTGGTATAAAGGAGTGATGCTTACCCTCCTCTCTAAAATGCCTGAAGAAATTAGACAGTTTGGGACATAGCTGGCCAAAGCTTAGATATAAGTTGTCTTGTTGTTTTGTTTTGGGTTTTTTTTGGAAGGGAAATGTCAATTTTCTCATTACATTTTTCAAACATTTACACAAAATTACAAAAACACTCAAACATACACACTTCTCTTTCAGCCAAAATTTTACAACATATGGCTGCTTGCAGAGCATTCAGTAGTTCTCAAATGTACAAAGAAAAGTGTTTTCCTCTCAAATACTTTAAGATAGCAGCTTCCTCATAAGTCTCTGGCTCCCCTTGTTCAGGGATTTTGCTAACACTTTGTGAAATGCATGAAAAAAACAAATATTCTGTTTTCTACTCCTCTACTTTGTTTTTCTTTCAATTTGAGTTGATATAAACTTAGAGCTCTTGCTCCTTTCTACATATCTATATGATTTTTTTTTTTTGCAGCTTTGTCCAGAGCTTCTGAGCAGCTGTCTAGAAACAAGAGTTAACACAGTCAAATAAATATACAAGGCTTTGAGCAATGGGACATGTAACATCCACCAGAATGAAGGAACTGAAGAGGTGTGCAGCAATTCATCTTGTGAGAACCCTAGAGAACTTGTCAGGTGTACTAGAATATTATAAGGGCTTTGGTTTGGTTTTGTATTTGGGGGGGGGGTGTCTTTGTTTTTTTAACCACGTAAAACATCACAGACGTCCATGGTGTTTTATGGAAACAAACTGACACTCTACTGCATGAGGTTCACGATACAAGGTTTTTGGTTGGTTGATTTTATTTTATGCAAGGGCAACAAAGGTGAGATTTAGAGAAGGACTGGGATAGGAAAGATACGATTTGCATAGGAATGCAACTGAACGGTTACTTGACACACACCGACATTATATTCACAGTCTTTTAAAATACAAATTCTGATAGGCTGATTGCCTGATCAGAATTCAATAGGCTATACAGAAGTTCAGATAAATTCATAGAATCAAAGAGTCATTTAGGTTAGAAAAGACCTCTAAGATCATCAAGTCCAACTGTTAACCCAGCACTGCCAAGTCCATCACTAAACCTGTCACTGAGCACCACCCACCTCTATAAGTCTCTTAAATACCTTCAGGGATGGTGACTCCACCAGTTCCCTGGCCCTCCTCTTACAATGCTCAATAACATTACAGCAAAGAAATTTCTTGTGATATCCAGTCTAAACCTCCCCTCGTGCAACTTGAGGCCATTTCCTCTTGTCTTATTTATTTTTTACTTGGGAGCAAGCACTAATTTGAACTATTTAAACTTTCTGGTCACAAAGAGAGAAATGTTGTGCTATCATCTGTTGAGCATCCTTAAGGGAATAGCTGGACTTCGGAAAATTTGGGTCATGACATTGATTTCACACATACCTTATTGTGTCTTTTGTTGTTCCACTTAAGGAGTTTGAAATCATGTCTGATACTAGTTTTAATCCGTCTGAAATTCACTGATATTTGCTTGCTTGATCCAGAACAAACAGTATACAACGCAGCCACTACCATGGGACTTTTCAAATAAGTCAAGACACAAGAGCCAACACTACCAAACCAGAAGACAACACAACAATTCAAGAACATCTTCTCTCTGTAAGTTATGAACTCATAGTTAACAGTAAAAATGTTTGTCTCAGTTTAATGAGACACAAATGTTTGCTAAGGAGGGTGGGTTAGGGAAAAAAAAAAGAAACCAAACTCGTCCCTCTAAACTATTATAACTTTGAAATTAAGAGGCTTCTGGTGAAAAGTTGTGGAAAAGGAAAATAACAGCTCTTTATTAATGTGTGTGTGTATATATATATATATAACATGATGTATATGATGTAGCTTCACAGGTTTTCTAGTGCACACAGAATACTCAGGGGAACACCACAATTAATTCTGTGAACCAATAAGAAAGGCCACAGGGTGACACAATCCTACCTTGTAGATACACAATATTCCATTCTTTTTTATTTCAGACTTTTTTGCAGTACCTGCATTCTGTACATCACAGTAACAGAAATCCTTCTACAGCTTTTGCTGAATCACATATTTTTATATTATACCTTGTACCACATGCCAAAAAAGAGAAATGGAATTAACTGAAGTACCATAAAAATAGTTAAGGAAGTCCATAGGCTTTCAATTCTTCTTTCTGGTCAAAGATAACGAAAACTGTAAGTTTTCTTACAAAGCTGATGTACAGAATCTACCGCTACAGTCAATTAGACGATAAAACTAGACCAAAACACACAAGTATATCCTACAAGCAGAAAATCTTAGGCAAATAGCAGGGCTGCCTGTTACATAATCTCAGGCTAAGAAATAATTGTGACATAAGAGACAAATAAGGTACGGAGAACAAATCTCTTCATGACACAAGTCTCTACTGTTACTTTATCAGAAAAGAGAGGATCAAGTGGTAGCACTTGTCAATATCTGCAATAATTGCTCATTTTTTTTCAAGTTTTCCTGCAGGGAAAAACTAAACTACCTAAACCCAGGCAAGCCTAACCCACTCCAGGCCTGTTCTTCCACACAGCACTAGCAATTTCCCATTCTCACTTCTCACAAGTTTCAAAAGGTGTGTGCACAGTTTCCAGCTGAACCTGATCCAGGAAATGATCTGGCACAGCCCACAAGAAAGCAAGAACATGCTCTTCCACATGGTTACTACAATTGGGTCATTTCCCCACAGCAGCACACAACAGAGTGGTGCTTCTCACAGAGAAAAGCAACCCTTTAGAGACCAAGATACAAACCAAGCCACAGAGGACATGCCACCACCTGGTCATTCAAAGTTACTGTTCTGCAAGAACTAGTTCTTGTTTAAGGGTGAAAGCAGTCCCTGACTGAAGGAATCCCTAAAACAGTGGACTTGCCACAAATCACATGGTCACAGTGATGCTGCCCATTGATGAAGCTCAGTTTGAGAAAGCCCCTTAGCTAAAGGAGAGCTTCCTTTCCACAGTCAATGGGATACCAATGATTCATGCACACTGAGCTAAGAGCATGCAGAGATGTTTGCAGGATCAGTATCAAATAACCACATTCCTCTTCAAAAGCTCTCTATATAAACTGCAGCAAGATTCACACCAATTATATATTTCATGACTAATTATTCTAATTAAACTGACTGGTAGCACATTAGTGATTCAGAGAGAAAACAAAATATTCAGACTTTATATTCTCCTCCTCCACCCTACAGTGAAATCTCTAATGTATCTTATGATGTTTTATTTATTTCAACTCAAAGGCAAAAATACACTGAGCTTTTTGGAAAAAAAAAATTACCATCTTCCTCCAGTCTCTTCTAAGAAATCTCCCTAGTACAGAGAGATGGTGATGCTGCTTAACGTCATGCTCACTGTTTTACAGTTCCAGTTTATAAAACCTCTCTATATTGGTGCACACTTCCCCACACCATCTCTGAGCTCCACCACGAGTAGTTGCAATCTGTTACCATGAGCTGCCTGTTGGCAGCTTCTTCTTGTATTGCAACTACCGTATTACAAAGGTTCTCGCTGGTGGTTCACATCCCAGGGAATTTCCAGTGACTTTATGAGTCACTGCTAGAGTCCCAGCTGCTCACAATCCCATCTCTGTATGTCCATAATGGGCTGAGTACTCTATGGAGAGCTGGAACGAAAACCACTAATCCCTGTACTTCGGACACCTACTATGTCATGTTGAGGATGGATATTGCCATGTTTTTGTAATTTTGAAAATATAGCTAACAAAGAATATGGCTGCCTTGTGTCACTTCGTACGAGTAAAGCATCATTATATCCTTCTCTTTGCATAGGGCTTCCCAAAATATCCAGAAAGTCTTCATTACAGTGAAGACTTGTGGTTCAAAGCCAAGTGCTCAGGGTACTACCTTCTAGAAAAAAGAGAGACTACCTGTGCAGCCACAGTTTCTCTTTTGGCCTGTTAATAATGATAAGCCTCTGTTACATGATGATTCCCTCCTTCCCTTCACCTCATTCCCACTGTCTCACATGGGGCACAGGGTAGACCATACTCCCAAATGGAGTATTGAATAGAAAGAAAGGATTTTTTTCTTCCCCCCACACCCTCTTACCCTGGATAAACCAATACACATAATTTACTTCAGTGCTTATGAACATTTTACTGATGAAAACACTTTTTTCAAATGCTGAACACATATGGTACAACTGGCGACTTTATGTCTGTATTTATTTTTCTTTTGAAACTTTTAAATGTCTTCGTATCAGCCTATCCTAAGGAACTTCTTCTATGCATAAACGAAAGAGAAGAAATACCTGAAATCAAATGTTTGATAAATCAAGAGTGTCTAGATTCATTTCTTTGTCTGGTTGGTATTCTTAAGATGTCTGGCTTTGTAGGACCAAGAGGAGAATATCATGATCTGCAGCTAAATGTGACTGGGAATTGAAAGTACTTGAAAATCTGAAGAGCTCAGCACCATGCTATTCAAATCAATTCCTCACCAAGTACTCAAACAAAATAATAAAAAACAAGAATTTAAATTACCCTACAAGGTGCTGGCCCAGAGTTCCAATTGCTTCTAAAATAAGATTCAGGTGCTCTCGAAAGTCTAAAGCAGACTTTTAATTTTAAATTGCTCTTCACTGCATGTGCCATGAATGATGATCTTTAAAAATCTTGCCTAAATCAAAACACTCCATATTGAAGGATAATTGTTTTTTTTTTTTTAAAAAAAGCTGCATGAAGATAGCCCCAGCCAAGCTAAGTGACAAGCCATGTTTAATATTTTCTCTAAACAAAAGATAACAAAAAATAGTTAAGTATGCTTTGCTCTCTCTGTACTTCAAATAAAAACTTTCACTCCAATGTAAGCTACTTGATCATTTCAACTGTGTCAGACTTACTACTACTCAGAGATCTATTGTTATGATTATTTTATTGCAATGGCACCTAGAGACCTAGGTAAGGTTCTTACTCTTTGCAAATAAAACAGAAGATGTATTTCCTGCCTCTGAGAGCTCACAGCTAGGTAGTTTATAACCACACACAGCAGCATGGCAAGCAATTGGGAAAAAAATTCACCAGAGCAAAAAAATTACCTTAGGTCTGAGTTTGCATACATGTATTTTTAGACTAAAACTGCAATTTGTGAGATTGGATATAAGGTCCCTGAAAGGGTTTAAGAGATCACCTTTAGATGTGATGGTGAAGAATAAGTCCATCCCACCTAAACCTACTGAAATCTGCCACATGAAACATCACTCTGCAGACACACCATGATCTGTCACTTTCATAGAGAGGTATTGTAACTTCAGCCAAAAAGGCAAGAGTATCAACATGGAGAGCATCCATCTGTGTATAAACCTCAGTGAAGTATGACCCCACCTGAACTATGGGCCAAGATTTGGGTCCTATAAGATTATTGCACTGAGAATGAAAACAGGATAGAAGCATAGAATCATTAAGGTTAGAAAACATCTTTAAGATCACTGAGTCCAACCAGTAACCTAACACTGCCAAGTCTACCACTAAACCATGACTGAAGGACTTCTAAATACCTCCAGGACTGGTGACTCAACCACTTCCCTGGGCGGCCTGTTCCAACGCTCAGTAACTGTTTTGGTGAAGATCTTTTTCCTAATATCCAACCTAAGCTTCCCCTGGTGTAACGTGAAGCTATTTCTTCTTATTACCTGTAACAAGAGACTAACACTCAACTCACTACCAACTCCTTTCAGGTAGTTGTAGAGAACAATAATATCTCATCTCAGCCTCCTTCTTTCTAGACTAAGCAAAACCAGTCCCCTCAGCCGCTTCTCACAGGACCTGTTCTCTATAGGGTGGCATTCTAGAGATCTTCAAAGTCAGAAAGCTTTGATGCAACTATTTAAAAACATTCATAACGAAGCCAAATGAACAAAATTTTCCTTCCTCGCAGCCACAGATGTCCTTCAGACGAATGTCATATCCAAAAGCCTTTTCTCTAGGCTTCTCTAAGGACCACACTCAACTGGTCTCCAGGCTGTATTAAAGTTTCCGTGCTGCTGGTTTTTACATACAATCTCATTTAGTGTCATAAGTGTCTGTTGCATCTTATCTTGCTCTCTTCTTTCTCACATTCAAACACACACACACCATGCCTAAATAAAACTAAATTGAGCCAGATCATCCAGGAATTCCAGTAATTCCATGTTGGGGCAGAACGAGGTTTCCCGGACCTGTAACAAAAGAATGCTGGTCAGAAGGTAAGGTGTAGTCTGGGATTTTGGATACTGTCTGAAGGCAGTATAGAGCTGTAGGGAAATAAATAACAGTGTCATGAAAAAGCTCAACCAACTGCTTTCAGAATAAACAAATCCATCATAAACATTTCTCTTCCGTACTGTGTGACACAGACCAGCCCTTTTTTGGATTTCATGTTGCAACATCAACTTCTGGCACAAAGCAGATTTCTGAATGACAAACACCGTATGCAACTTGGTCAGCAACCAAGTTCTGCACACATATTATACGACCACCTCCTTTTCAGATTTTCCTCTCCACATCTGTAATGAAAGGGAAAGGAAAAGGCAGGCAGATGGTCACTAAATTATGTATTCTCACCGCAAAGATCCCCAGGAGAAGCCAAATTATACAACAGTTCACAAGAGACATTGAGATAAAAGTGTGGGCTCTTTAAATAGACTGACCTCCAACTCCAGCTGAAATCAGCAGAAAAAGCAGAGTGGTACAATGAAAAGGAGGAAAAAATAATTAGCCTGCATCAGCTGTGCTCCAGTCAAATGGATAAGAGCACATGGCTGCTTTGAAAGAGGATACCCAGATGGAAAGACGCATACTATGACAATGTAAACTCTGTGAACTTTATCATTATGTCAGAATCTTATTTAAATTTATTCCCAAGTGATACAATTTAAATGTATTCAAAAAGAGTGACTTACTTGGTTTCAAAATTAACTAAAGATGCATGTATTCCTCGAGGTTCTTAGTATTACCCTTCTAAAAATAACACAAACATAAATTGCTGATGCCCAGGTTAGAAGAGTATATGTACAGCTCTTCTAAATTCTAAAGAAAAATTTCAGGGCTTTGAATGGTTCCTTAAAGTGCAATAATGATTTCTTTCGTTCTTGAACTCAGACTATGTGAATTGGAAAGGTTTCCACCATAAAACAAAAGCTCAGAGACAAAAATATTATCCAGTTGAAGGAGTTACACTGTGTTATTTTTCATTAAAGCTGGGACTTGCAACCACCTTCTTTCCCATAGAACTCAGGGCACCTGAAGGTCAGGACATGGCCACTTTAAATCATGACATGAGATTAATCCTGAAAAACAAAGTCTAAAAAAACAAGCACTTTATTTTTGGTGCCAATGCTGCAATTTAGTGCTCAGCACCAAATTCAAAACAAACCAGGATCTGGGCAAAAATCTCTAGAAGTTAAAAAACAGCATCACATACAAGTTGAATTAAAAAATAACAGTTTTGGGTGGAATCAGAGTTGCATGTAGAATTTTACCTTTTGTTAAAGATAAGTCTCACTCTCTACTAATCTCTAGGGTTAGTTAAGATCAACAGTTTCCAATATTATTAGATAATCTCAATAAATTCCCAGTGAAAAATATAAGTTATATATTAAAAAAAGAGAGGAAAATTTGGCTGTAAAATTTTGGATGTGACTTCACTATGCAGCTATTAGGCTAAATATGGGAGAAGATCAAGTAAGTCCCACAATACTAAGGAAGAAAGAATGAACACTCCTTACCAAACAGCACAAGGCTGTGTCAGGAGACATTTAGGTTGCATATTGGAAATAGCTTTTTCACCCAGAGTGTGGTTGGGCACTGGAACAGGCTCCCCAGGGTGTTGGCCACAGCACCAAGTCCACCGGAGTTCAAGAAACTTTTGGACAACGCACATAGTGTGATTCTTGGAGTTGTCCTGTGCAGGGTCAGGAGTGGGACTTTGATGATCCTTGTGGGTCCTTTCCAGCTCAGGGTATTCCATGATAGCTTTTTGATCAAGAGAAGGAATAACACTAATGCAAGGATGGTCAAGGATCAACTTTTGGACTCATATTAAAGAACCAAGGAAGCACACAGGCAAGCACAGGGCCTTCAATAAAATTAAGCGCACACTGGACTGTAAACAGAGTACTGAAACATCAGATGACAACTAACAACATCAAGTCAATAACTTCAAAAAGAGAAACAAAGGCATGGGAATTTATATTGTATATTTCTGTGCAGAACAGGACAGACACATGCATGGCAGCTGACAAGCCCAATATAAGCTGGAGAGGTGCAAATACAGTCTTGAAACAGCAAATGCCACTCTCAGTAAAAACAGTTCCTGCATCCATGTGGAACCCGAAGGGCAGCCAGGGGATTAAGGCTCTTGAAACTAGTCCAGTTCACTTGGCAGTGACACAGCATAAGCTTTTAAGTTCACCCAAGTTAAGAGGCTACAGCAGACTAATCAGCCCTCAAACAGCATTTAAACTTAAATACAACAAGACACAATGATCATCCTAATGTTTCCCTGAAGAAGCATATAGAAGTGACGTAGTGCGCTTGGTTCTACACCAGCAGCCGGTTCTACACCAGCGGCACACATGAGCCGGCTGGAGCAACAGCAAGGCAATGAGTTTGTCCAAATATTTGAAAAACGAAAGCCTCAAACCTCAGATTTTTTTGAGGGTTTTTTTTAATTGAAATTGAATTGAAAAACAAACCTCAGAAGGCTCTGATTAAGTTTACCCTGACAAATTCAGATTACCAGAGGGGATGGTTTTCTGCTTCAAAAACACAACATCCTGGGTTGGTGGTGTGGAATAAAATTGAGCATCTCAAAAAACAGTGAGATTTACCTCAGATAGTTGCAGTTAATATTTTATGATGAATTTCAAACTAAATTATAAAGAAACTGGCTGAACAATACACTGTAGGTCTTTGAACACAGAAATTATTTATAAGGAGCTACAGCAATGATTCCCGTTCCAACGACTTACAGCTTTTCTAGAGGAGACTGTTGGGACAAGAATTGGCTTTTCACGTATTTTTATTTTTCCATCTTTAAGCACGACAATTCAAACAAAAGGCAGGTAAATTCCGACAGACCATTTAAGCAATCTACAGATTAGCCAGAGTACATCTGGCTCTGCATTCTGCTTTGTGTATGCTCTGAGCACCCACTAGCATCACATGCAAAACGAACATCACAAACTGTGTAAGAAGTCCCAATGCAGGTATATACAGATAGTTGATGAAAAGTGGATCTGCTCAGATTTCTTGTTTCTATACGCAAAATTGTAAAGTTCTCAAGGGGAGAAAGAAAAATAAAAGTCAATTCATTCAATTTTTGAAAAAAAGGGAAGAAATCAGGCAAAACCTGAAAATATCTGTTGACGTGAGGTCAGCACACCTGTATGGAAATGCAGTTTGGACACTTCAATTCACAGTTAGATTTCATGGAGTCTGTATTCTGGCCTGATTATTACAACATAGCTAATGCACTGTATTTTAAAGCTACTACCAAATATGAGGGAAGATGAAAAACAGCAGTTCCAGTGAAAATGCTTTTGCTTTCCTTTGCATAAACTTAAACTTCATCAATTCATATCAGTAGCACATTAGTTATGCACTGGTTTTAAACCAAAACAGCTTAAGGAACATGGTATCCATGGTCAATCAGTATTTGAATATAAGACTTTTCAAACATCCCCAGTAATTCAGACTGTTTTTCTAAATCACGTATTCTCAGAGTTTCATAACCACTTTTTCCCTTTGGGAAGCAATTTGTATTAGGCCCCAAAACCCCTCACAGTAAAAGCAGAAGAGGCTCAAGCTGCTGACAATCTCCCAGTTTCATTCTGATGCTATAAGTTAAGAATCAGTGTACCAAATCAATCAAGTGAATTATCTACTTACAAAGCGGCTCCAAAGATTCCTGTTTACTGTAGGTTTATCACAATCTGTCAGACTACTAAAGTCAAGTCAGGCTTAAAATGTGTCCTGGAGATGTGTGAAGTTTGTGCATTTGTAATAAATAGCTCATGAGAGGCAGGCATATCACTGAGGTAATCTGAAATGTACATCTGCCTGCCCGTGATAAAAGCAGCCTACTCTCCATCCAAGTTTAAAATATTACGTATCTATGGATAGACAATTAAACTGCAAGGAAAGAGAGCAAAAAAATTTTTTTTTTCTTAAATTTTTTTTAATGTTGGGCTGCTGGTGGCAGTGTAGCAGCTCCTCTCATACAGAACTAGTATTCAATATATGCTTAATGCTAAATGTAGTGATAATGCATCCCCCTACTTCACAGATTTGGGCTAGATTTCCATATTGTCCTACCTAAGGTTGTTCAGCCACATGAGCTACTGGTATTCTGTGCTACCTCTTCATCAGGAATCAAAACGTTTTGTTTTAAGTAGCAGCAGAACTTCTCTTATTATTTCACATATTTTTATCATCTCTATGGTTTCCTTTAGTTCGGGAATGCCTCTGAAAATGCTCCTCTGAGGATCTGTATCTGCAGAAACCTACTACATTATTGCATGAGAAAACACACCCCAGTTTTTATTTTACAATCTCACCCTGAGTGAAAGGGTGAGATGTAGAGAACTCAAGCTCTTTCTTAAGCTCATTCTTTGTGTCCATCAATTCTTTTATCTTGACCCGCAAGGGAGCCATAGCTAAAGGATTTCCACCACCTCCACATTCTCAGTCTGTGTTACCTTGTCACTGCACCCCAGCGATGGATAAAAACAAAGGTAACTCTTCCCTGTAAGCATCTCTACCTGAGGAGGCCACCACTCTGCTTAAAGGCTGCCCTTACATGCTTGTGTGTGGAAAAGCTCAAGTGTTCTCTGTGTGATCAGGGATTACTGCTACACATTTTAGAGAAAGGCTGATTTCTTTCTGGAGTAGAAGAGGATGATCACTCTCAGCTAGCCATCGAAAGGAGGAGAGTTGCAAGCCCTCAGATTTACTCCTGGGCAATATGAAGAGTACCATTAATATATTTTGTTATATAACACATTATATTTGTATTATAATACATCCATATTTAGCCTTGCATCTGTGACAGACAACCTCATGTCTATTCTATAAACATATAAATTGTGACAGATTAACAAGTCAGTTATTCAGGGTTAAAAAGGAGTGAGAGCACTGTAAAGCCTTCCTTGTACTGATATCTTCCTTAAGTAATTATGAAAACATTTTTAATGGTCTCTTCTTTCTTCCTTTTTTTTTTACCCTACTCATACAACAAAACTACAAGGTTTGACCTTGTTAAAAAAATAAATATTAGAAAAATATTGGTTTATTGTATATATACATACAGACTGTATGTGTATATACATGACTGAGAACACCATTTAAGAGTCACAGCTTTCATAGGAAGTTATCCTGAGAAAAAGTTGCAAAAAGTTAATGAAGCATGAATTGAGAACGATCAAATAACATGGCTAAAGGCAGTATTTACAAGAATGTCTTAGGATTATTAGAAACACTGATGAAAGTGCAATAACAACAAAGAAATATCTGGAACTAGGTATTTGTGAGGGCGGGGGGTGGAATTAATAGAGCTGGCCTGTTTCTGAGGGGGAAAAAAAAAGTTTTATTAATAAAAAGTAAAATATTTTGTCAGCAATAGTGTTTTGACCAAATATCATAAACACAAGAATAGATGAAAACTCCTCTCAGTTGTTTCTCAGTATTTCGTGCCTGCAATCAAATTACTCAACAGTTAAGGCAGGCAAAATTTGCAGGTAGCTTAAAACCATACAAGATGTTTCTACCAGCAACACTATAAAATGTTTGCAAAGCCAGAGAGAAAGCTGACAACTGAGCACCCATCCCAGATCCCTCCTTCACAGGTAAAAATGGTGCATAGTGCTACTTGTAAACGCAGACATGCACTAATTGAAGACGGCTGATGGAGTATGGTCATACAGAAATTGTTCACGGGAAAGGAACAGAGTTCCTCAGTCATTTCCACAATCCGTGATCCACCGGACATTTAAACATGATATAAACAGGTACAGGTCATTCAGATTTTCATCGATCAAATTACAGTATTGAACCGATTTTTAAGCATTTTCCTAACACAGAAAAATGATCACGTGACCCCACAAATCTTTTGATTCCTTCATTTCCATGGCTCTCCCAGTGGCTGATTTATGAGGCAGAAGGCTCCTGGAAGTTGGCCCCAAGAGCAGATCTTCCTGCTCCAGGTCACAGGATCAGGGAGACACCATGTAGCTTTTACCACCTCTCACATGTAAGTGTTCCCTCCTGACTTCCCAGGAGCACACGTGGTTTTATTCATTTATGTAAACTATGAGAAAAAAACCTCTTCACTCTCCCATGACTTGAAGACAGGAGACCTGAAGAGATTTAGCTGGACAGATACAGAAGCCAGCCTCCAGCTCTGATAGAGAGAAAGCAGCCAGCCCAAATATGACCAGTCTCAGTAAGCAAACAGATTTCTACTTTCTTTCCTTTGCACGTGCATTATGTTTCACAAGCTGCACTACGGAAGCAGAAAATGGTGTTTGAGCTAGTGGAATAATGTGATATTTCATATATATTGACTCAACATGACAGTATTTGTCTTCAGTTGAGACAATCTGTCTCATTCAAATGAGTTCAAGTTTAAAGATTGCTGATCTAAAAAGATGGAAAACAAAGTGCTGTGGCTGTCTTTAAATGCTGAGACAAGAAGAAGGCTCAAAAAAAGCCCAGCAGTGATGTATGAGATAAAAGCAAGAAGGAGTTATTATAGAATGGACTTAAAATAAATAGGCACTTATTACTACCTGGGGTGTACAAAGACAAACCTCATCAAAACCTAATTATGTTCATATTTCTGAACCAGACACAGGAGGAAGAAGTTCCCTGTACATGCTTCTAATCAAATATTTGCCAACACAAAAAATTTACAGCCCTTACTTTTCAGACATCTGACTTTGCATAAGTAGTTGGAAAAGGCCTGGGAGAGGAAGAGAGCTCTTTCTTTTTAACAAGACAGGTAATATAAAATGTAATTCCAGATTTTGAGGTTATGCATACATATTTGTAAAAATGTACTCAGTGTATTAGGGGCTGGACAGAATGCTATGAAAGATGCTCTGTAGGATACAGAGAAAAACTTCATAGGAGATTCTCTTCACACAGAGAACTTTTCTTTTTCCTGCAAGAGTTAATGACAGGAGGTCTTCAACAGACAAACCCTTGGAAGCTGCCTCCAAAATATTGAGTCTTGGAAAGTAAAATATCCAATTATACGAATTCAGGTCAAGAATGAACCAAGACAAAATATTCAATTAGCCTGCAGCCTGACCCCACAGACTTCCAATGGTGCTTGCAAAACATGAGTTGTCTTTGACAGTCACATCATACAGAAATACTTCAAGGAAATGTACCAGAAAGAGAAAGCAGAAGCTCAAAGCAAATCTTGGCAGCAACAGAGGTTACCAAGTAAGCAAAGAAACACTCATGAGCATCAACCTAGACTTGATGAAAAGGGAGAAACAAAAATACGATATTGAATTATGAGGATGAAATAAACCATAAAGGCATATACACAGGCACATTGCTGTGGTATAAATATAATCACAGCTTTCAGTTTGATGCAGGCGTCTAATGACACCTGAAAAGATCTCAAGCATCATATTTTAAGAATATTACTTGGGAAATGATTCAGCAGGACTGATCCCATTTCTTCTTAGGTCCAAAGGTCAGTAATCAACACCTGCACTAACAGATCATCACCTGCAAGATGTACAGGGCATAGATCTGTGTACAAGACCGAGTGTTCTGGGGAGTAGGGGACATCCAATTCAACTGCCAGCTCCAAGTCAGCAAAGGTAGGAACTCGGCCATATTGCGGCTTGATTAGGAAGAATTCTGTTGCCTTTCTTTTCTGATGAAGGTCTTGATTTCAATTAAAGGTTCAATTCTTCCCCACTGGCTTTCATCAACCACAACCTGCATGAATCCAAAAGTATTTACACTAACTCTATTATTTCATTAAAGACTTTGGCCTAAACTTTGACCAGAGAACATGCACCTTGCATTTCCAGTTATCAGCCCCCTTCTACATCCAGAAAAGAAACACTCCCAAATTTGCAAATGAGTCAGAATCTTTTCAAAACAAGAAGAGCTAATTTCATAACCTCTCTTGACTGAAAGCACCCCCTTGCCACACAATTGCACATAATCTGATATAAGACATCTCATGGGAAATTTTTAATTTCCTTTCTTTGTCAGAGACAGATCTTCCTAAGATGGTATGTTCATCTTACTGTTACGCCATTACTTACAATTAATTTTATACAGGATACTTGTTTACCAAGTTGAAATCTTAAAGTGAAATGAGAAAAATAGTATCTAGAATTCACTCTAGCATTAACTAGAGTATTATTTTAAAAAATTCTCAATTTTACTAATTAAAAAATATAAAAACCAAACCCCATCAAACACCAAATAAACCAGCCCACTGTGAAACCTTGCAGTTCTTTAAAGCAGAAAATAAATCCCAAATCACTGGCTAAAAATCTCTATGGAAGTGCAACCAACAATAACATTTGGCACTGCATCTCTAAAATACTCTGAAATAAGCATGGGTCAAATAACAATCCAAACCAATCCGTGTTCCTTGATGGCTTAGATATGCTGAATCTTCAAAATATAGGACATAATGGTTGCCTTTTCATAGGCAGAAAATGAAAGAATACAGACAGAATTTGACAGAAAGATCAAAAGAAGAAAATCCCAAATGGCATTGAGAAAACGAACAGGGATTTTCACAGTGTCTCCTCTAACACATGAACAAGAAACTTGAAATTAATCAGCAAGTGGCAAGTTCAAGAAATACAACAAATATTACTTTATTCAACCACCACTTAAGCTACAGAACCCTTATGTCCCAGGATATCCTGAAAGTTATTTTTTAAATATAAAAACTTATAAAGTTATTTGAACTAAGTTACAGAAGTTATTCTACCAACATTTGTTTTTAATTACAAAGGCAAAAACTTGTGTTTAAGAACTCCCTGAGCTAGAGATCACTGAGTGCTGGCAGAGCAAGCTGGAAAGACCCTTTTGTATTTCTCTGATCTCACATTTCTTCATTGCCACCAACTAGCAACCAGATGCAAGACGGGGTTAGCCAGGCCTCAAGCCTCATTCTCTATGGCTGCTGATGGTAGTTCTTGTTTCATTAAAGCCAACCATTAAAACTTCCAGTTCTATCCAACTGCTTCATCTATTGCTCTGTTCATCTACATGAACTAAAAGGGATGTATTTATTTGCATTTATTTATATGTGGGGGTTTTTTCCTCTTCAGAGTATTTTTGTAGTTATTTTGGAACAGTTTGGTAGAGTCATGGAATATATCATCCCACAGACTCCCCTATTTCATGGCTTGTTGGCCTCTGCAGTGGGCTGTAACAGCCACAGATGGATAACACGAAAGATTCTTTTGGGTATCTATGGAAACAAGTAGTTGAAGTCTGCCTCGAGGTCTTATCTTCAGATCCTTCCCCATGCTAGGAAGGGATGGAATCTCCTCCACTATCCAATACGGAGAGCAGCAAAACGAGGCAGCACGTGCTGGCAATGGAAATGGGGACCTGAGGCAGGTAAAGAGGCAGAGGAAGGAGATGGATGATGGAATCCGGAAATGAAACAAAAGAGAGAGAAGGATTAAGTGGAAAAGCAACGACAAATGAAGAGCAACACTATGTCCTTCCTATAGATTGATTCCTATGTAGACTGTTTATTAGGCTCCACTGGCATTCTACACTTCAACTAGTTCCATGCATTTCCAAGCTCTCTGGTCTCTGCCATCTGTTTGCATGACGGTCTGCGTGGATGCAAGTTAATGCTCAAAGAAAAAGAAGAAAAAAAAAAAAGAAAAAAACAAGTCAGAAAATTCAGTTTTGTTTATTTAATTTTGCCAAGCTAATCCTTGAAATGTCATGCTAAACAATAAGTGAATAACTTTTATTTTAAAAATATCAAAAGTAGTGATTTTGGCCTACACATTTTTATCAAAGCTCACTGCGTTTCACGAAATTTGTGACTTCAGATAACATTATAACAAAAAAAACCTATTTCAGTGAACAAACTTATCCATCCAAACAATTCCACCCAATTTCATCAATAGGACTTTTAGCCAGTGCATGTTGTCTTTGGGCGCTGCTTTATTTGCTCTGCAGTTACTTCAAGTTTAATAAAAACATAGGAAAAATAAATAAAAAGCAAAAACTCCAGCTGGTTGTTCAAATCCACAAGGCAGCAGATACTCTATGTCCTCAAATTTTCCTGCTGAAAGCTGTAAGAGTACGGCTACAGGAAGCCCTCCCCAACTTCCAAACCTGGCTACTTGCCTTCCTAAGCTCCTCTTCGCTTTTCATAGCTACAGACATTATGCTCCATCTGCTACGTAAGGCTATATGACACCTCCCAATTTCTTGTAAATCTTGTATGACCAGGCACAGCTCAGCAACTTACTCAGCTTTCAAAATAATGTGTATTACGGATACTTGCCATACGCAGATAACAACCTGTGCACAGGCCCAAGGAATATTCTTAGGAATAAGGAGTTAATGAGAATGTCGGTGCTAGCATATCTTGGCTGAAGACTCCAGTGCTATACACAATTAACATTTATTACACATGGACATCCACACTCCAGATGGGTGAAATAATCATTGGAGCAAAGGAATTTTATCATCACGTACCTCAGTCATTCACCATTTGAAGCTTATCACAGTAATTCAACTCCTTGAACACATTCAAATCAATATGGGAAACCAGCTACTGAATTATAATCTTAAACAAACAGTTTAAGTACAACATATGGCCAATCTGCAAGTGGGTACCTGCCTAAAATTAAGGCCAGAAGAACTAAAATTCAGCCCTGGTTAGTAATACAGATAGCATAATCTTAAATTCTGTATCACACCCTGTCATGTCAGACTAAAAATACAAACTTCATGTGAAAGAAAGAGTTAACTGCTGATTTTTCTGGGAGACACAATATATTATTTACCCTCTAGATTGGTGGAGATAGTGCTTTTCAGACAGCATCAACACTCATATACAGAGAAATGTGGCAGGAAGATATGTGTGCACATTTGTGCATGTGCAGGTTTGTTTCTGGGGAAACATTTACCCAGACAGGAAGAGAAAAACAGAAAGCATATCTGTCCCAGAACTGGGGACAACCCCCAGGATTCTTTGAGTACTTGTCCATGTCCTGCCTGTGTTCCTAGTGGTTTCACATCTGGGAAATAGTGCGTCAATCGTCAAATCATCCAGGGAAGTACAGGCCTTTCAACCTCACCTTGATTCCTGGGAAGCTGATACAGCAATTAATCCTGGAAACCATTTCCAGGCACATCAAGGATAAGAAAATCATCATGAGTAGTCAGCATGGACTTCTATGACAAAGTGACTGGCCTACTAAATGGGGGTGCATATTGTCTACCTGGAATTCAGTAAGGCCTTTGACACTGCCTCCCATAAGATCCTCATGGAAGAACTGCTCATGTAGGGGATGGATAAGCAGACAGTGAGGTGGACTGAAAACCAGCTGAATGGTTGGCCTCAGAGGCGGGTTATCAGTGATGCAAAGTCCAGTTGGAGGTCAGTGACAAGAAGTGGACCACAGGGGTCAGTACTGGATCCAGTCCTGTTTAACACCTTCATTAATGAGCTGGATGATGAGGCAGACTGTGCCTTCAGCAAGTTTGTGGATGACACACCTGGAGCACTCAGGGGCATCTTACCAACATATGTAATACCTGAAGGGAGGGTGCAAAGATGACAGAGCCAGGCTTCTTTTCACGGGTGGCTAGTGACAGAACCAGAGGGAATGGCTCTGATTGGAACAGAAACATTAGGGACTTGTGACCACAAACAAGCACTTGGCACAGGGTGCCCAAGGAGTGTGCTGAGTCTCCCTCCTCAGATATGTTCAAAAACTGTCTGACACTGTCCTGGGCAAGCGGCTGTAGGTGTCCCCACTTAAGCAGCAGGGGAGGGACTATGTGACCTCTTTTGAGGTCCCTTCCAACCTCATCGATTCTGTGTCTGAAAGAAGAAAAAAATAAAACAAACCAAACAAAAAAAGCCCCAAACTAAACAAACCGGAAAAAAACACAATTAAAAAAAATTAATAATTATATGCCATTTTCAATCTCTGGAAACTGCATCTACCCACTCCACAAGAGCATCAGCACATTTTCATTCTATATTTACATGTGCAGGTGGCACAATTTACACAAACATACACATATGCATACACAGTACTGCAGAACTGAAAAAGAAATCTCCTCAGCAACAGGATGACATGTTTTACCAAAATCTTCCAAGAGACAAATGTGAACAAATTCCTCACTTTCAGGGATTATCTGTGTCTGTGGAGTGAATCCCTCACATCCTAGTGTCTCTAATTGCATGCACAATGCAATCCCATCAGCCTAAGCCCACAAGCTTCAGCTGCATCTGGCCTAATAGCAGCTGTGCAGCCAGTCCTCAGTACTTTTCAGAGATTTCAAAAGCACGTACATGCAAGATCACAACCTGTATTTCAGACACCTTCAACCAGCTACTCCATGTTGATAAAACCTCCTAACAACTAGAGCATATGATCAGTGTGCATGTTTCAGTAATTCTGTATCTTGCTGCAGTCTGTTTGGAGACGTCCAACCTACAAGGGGTTTAAGGAGTCTGGAAATGCAAGACAATTTCACGAAGGCACTAAATCCATCTATGTGAAACTCCTCAGTTCAGCTCCTGTTTGGGTTGCCATTTAATGATTTCTACATGGAATATACTCATTCACTGGTAACTAGATTTATCCTTTTTTTCTTATTAGTTTTTCTGCTTTCTCAGGTCTTGCTGGATCATTGATTGCCATCAACAGAAGATTCTTCCAGCCAAATTATATCTTCATCTGTACCTGAGTGACTCTGCTCAATTTAGCTCAGCAATTGCAACTTAATTAAAAATTCTGTTGAGAATGTTCTGGCCAGAAAAGACCCATTATGTCAGAGCTGAATTCACTCCACAGCACTGATAGGAACATGAACTAATAAAACCTTTATATCCATACTAAAATGAATGCCCTGGACTCCCATTAGACAGTAAGAGGAACTGACATAAGATGAGAATCGTATCAGTGGGCAGATCTGTTCTGCAAGAATTACTCAATTCAGAGAAGAACTTTCCAAATTAAAACCACATCAAATAAAGGGAATCTCTGTTACAACATCAGAATATATAATTTAAATCTACTTATCCTGCTTATAACTGGCCAGAGACAAACTGTATGTGAAATGCACTCAGTTATTCAGAGAACTGAAATAGCACAAAAGTTTTCATTCTACCCTTTCCAAACAGGGCATTTCACTTATTTTGACTGTTAATACATTGCTTGGTTAATTTCTACTATCTATGTGATTACTCAAACTATATGCTTCTTTCTACATAGCTAGCTAAAATTACTTTCTTCAGGCTAACTATTATATCACCTTAAATTTTAATTATATGGGCACATGGATTTTGTAGCGCAAAGACAATCGTGAGAGTTTTATTTCTACTTATAGTCTGGTTTTCTACCAGGGACATATTTAATGGTTCCACAAGAGAAAACTAAGAAAAGAAGAAGAATACCATCAAAAAAACCTTAACTTTGCTATGCTGGTGTCGAGTGCACTGGAAAAATTTCAGAGGTCCATAAGTCAAAACCAGACAATTGGAGTAAATGGAACAAAACCCCTAAAGTCTGACAAATTTGGTTGAAAATGCTAAACTAAGAGACCCTTGAATTTAGGCTTTTGCTTTCTGCTTATGCTCACAGTTATTGTTTTTATCTTTTCACATATAATACAATCTTATGCTGAATGCTGAAATTCTTGAAAAGAGACAGGTTAATATGCACTCAAAATTAACTGGATTTAACACATTCCTGATTTTCTCTTATGTACTCTCTATTTTCTTTCTCAAGTCACACCTTTTAGCTTGTTAAACCACAAACACTCAAGTATAACTTTGAAATAAAATAACAAACAAGATGTCATAAAAATATTACATTCCATTCTAATCTTATTTACTTACAATTTAAATTTCCCTAAGACATCCTATTTCCAGCTATCAATGAAATGATTTCCAAGATTAGGTAAAATAACACAAAGCAGGATTTTAATCAAACATGCAAACTGCAATATAAGGCAAATTGATCCAGCAAACACATTAGCTTTACTAACTTCCACTATGAATCCAATTGTAATGCTCAAACTTTGCAAATCAAGCTGCTCTTTCACCAGATTCCTTGCCAACTAGTAATAACATTCCTCTCTTCCACGGCATTTTTCTTCTTTCTATTGCAATGCCTGATGGTCATTATCCCTGTTACTATATGCTTTTATGAAACATGAGGCCTAAAGGGGAAAGTTTTATGATGCTTCCCTCTTTAATCATCTTGATTTTTAATCTAGATTCCAAAGAGAAGTTCAAAGTTTCTGATTCAAAGTGTGTTAGGGTTAATGGAAAATCTCCCTTCACTCTTACAAGATTATGCCACAGGCTTCAAACTGCTTTGTCTCTTTATTGTTCCTGCTGTTTGAAATTTGCCACAGTTTGTCTATGCCACCATAAAGCATCAGAAGAATAATTTTTATTCTATTAAACACTCACCTCAAACCACTGGCCATGCGACTGCATTTTAAGGATGACACAAGGATCTGGTTTTGAGAGGGCATCCCTGTCTGATATGCCTTTGCACGCAACTCGCAATTCCACTTTAGTCAGGCATGGGCTGTTAAAAATTCCCAGGGTATTGGCTGCTGATTCATAGATGTTGCTCATTTTCTTCATTCCTTGTTCTGAAAGAGAGAAAAGGTCTCTGTTAAGAACAGTGCACACACAGTACAGCCCTTCCCTCCCTTCCAGAAGCCAACGCAAAGTTCTGCTAGACAATAACTGAGAATGAGATCCAGAGCAAGAGGGGGGAAAAATAAAATCAAAGGAATAGTTATAGAAAAAGGAAATAATCATCTCATATGTTTATAAATAAGTTCAAAACTATGATCTTGATTTCCAGCTCTGATCCTGCTTACAAAGCTGCACTTCCCAAGGCCAAAGGATAGATAGATGGGATGGCACTTCCAAATTTCTCCTGATAACACCTTAAGAAGGTTAAATTAAATTTGTTCAGCACTCCCTCAATCTGCTTTTATTTATCGGTATTCCATCCAAAATGTATGTACTTCTTACACAAACTTTTGGTGTAAATGCCATAGAAGGCCCCTTTCACACCAATCTTAAATTCCAAAATATGTTTCACTATTTCCACACTTGCTGCAGAAGATAACCTCCCTCCATTCCTAGGCAAGTAGTCAGGATTGATGCTCTAAGAAGAAGGGCAGCATGTTCGCACTGGCAAATCTTGTTGTTATACAGCGTCTGCTCTTTTGGGTCAGGAATCACAGTCACATGAACACAAGCAGCCGGAATGGCAGGGACCTGTGGCCCTTACATCATTATGAACACCACCAACAACCTTATAGCTCATGCTTTTGCTCTCAACAGAAGCGACAAAAACATTTTAACACAAAGCTTAGCAAAAATCACTATATGGTTATTATTGCACCAATAACGAAGATTATGGGAACGCTATAATTTGCTAATGTGTTCGGAACTTCATAGTCTGACCCCCCAAAATTTTTCTCCTAATACAAGGATTAGTGCCTTCACCACCCTACCCTGTACCTGAGAGCTGCAAAAAATTAATCTCACACTTCTAGAGGGCAGATTTGTCTTGCCAATTTATCAACAAGATGCTTTTGTGGTCTGTTTCAAATCTTTTCACTGTCTCTTCCACAACATTCTGTTCTCAGATGTTAATGATTTTTGAGAATGGTTTCAACAAAAGTTAAATTTTGGAGATATGGAAATGAAAGTGAAGTTTTCTTCTCCCAACACTGTGAAACTAAAAATAAACCCACAAAACCACACCTCTACAGTTTTCCTGGGAATTATAAAGGCAAAATTAGAAAGGTGTTTTTCAATTCAGAATAAGAGGAGTTGGCAATACAGTGTGGATCTCTAGTACATACAGATAAATTTCAGGAATGTAAGTCTGAATGATGAGGCAGATGATCTGCTCCACTTGCAGATGAGAAAAAAGCTCATTAACAATTCACAGTTCTTCCAGTTCAAATCTACACAACAACTTACTGTAGGACCACTTATCTCCTGTAAATAGCCCAGCCTGCTGGGTTGGATATGTTTGTAAGCGAAGTGAGGGTGGGTGGACTCTAACCACCCTCTCCAGCTCAGGCTCCATGTGCATGGTAAAACAGGCTTGAAATATTTCCTCATGGTAAAACAGGCTTGAAATGTGAGCCACACCACAACCATAGTGCCTGACATCCTAAGATCAAAATAGTCTCCTTCAGCTCTTCCCAGATACTTGTAAATATTGTCATGTGAACTACTGTACCTTGGCTTTAGTGTTAGGAAAGAAACATGACTGAGAAAAAAGGTAAAACTAAACAAAATACAGAAAAGGTAATGACAGTACGCTACGTTATAAAGCCCAAAGAGCAATCTCAAGTTCTACACGATGCATTCTTATACACTAATTTAGCTTCTCGTCCATTTTTAGCTGAGAGTCCTGACACTGAAAATAAACCAGCATGGCTCAAATCTCAAAGTCTTTTATAGAGTAGGGAACAACATTTTGTGCTGGGTCAATTCATGACCATGATGGCAAGACCGTAGCTCTAGCTTGAGAACAACAGCAAGCAGAGGGAATTGAGCTCTAGCTTAATTGGAACTACTCTAATAAGATCACAAACTAAAAAGCAATGGCCTGCATTCAAAGAGGGACCTGAGATCCGGTACCTCAACTATGTGTGACAAGAAGTGATTGGAAAAAGTGTTACCAAAAATGATGATTTAAAACAATGTTTGGAAGACTGGTTTGCTTCTTTTTGTTGCCTTTTTTTTCCAAAAGAAGAACAGATTAAGGTGGTGATACTGTGAAAAATCCAGTGAAGGCTACTATTTAGCTAAAAATTACAGAAAAGATTACATGTATTTATAAACGTGCATGTATTTATATGCTAGCAATCATCACAACCTGTTTTTTTCATTCCACTCCTAATATATCCCAGATACATGATGTCAGGAGCCTAAGTTTCCATCAATTAGGATTACAAAAACACTGCTAGAAACTGAGGTGGGGGGGAAGACTGTTGTCTAATTATTCATCATTTTATAATCCCATCTCCTTCAGAAGGCTGCTCAACAAGCTCATCCCACACATTTACAAGACGTTTTTACATGTTGCCCTTTCCAAATTGAAATCCATTTGAAAATTGGGTTAATTCTGTCTAATGCACATCATACATCATTAATAAAATGTCATCCTTTGTGCAAAAATAGGTTGGTGATTTAATTAAACTGGATGATTTCAATACTGAGAAGAAGAGGAAAAAGTAGCAGAGTGAGGGGGAGAGGTGTATTTTTCTTCCTCCTACAATAATTATACACTGTTTTTTAGAACAGCGGGTAAGTATAAAATTATATTTCTTTTTATCACTACAACTATTACTTCAGCTTTTACAAGTTCTAAATTTATCAATGGAAAAGATCAAGCCACATCTTTTGTCTCATTATATTCTTCTTTTAATATAATCACCAGCTTGGGCTGTTGTACTGATGTCACGTTACCAGGGAGCTGGAGGCTTGGAAAATAGATTTTGAGCCTACTGAAAATGGCTAAAAAAAGGTATTATTTTATACAAGCATAGAGAAGTTAGATTGCGTAAGAAGTTTTTTGTCAATTAACTACATACATTATTGATGGAGGAAAAAAATGCCAATCTTTCTTTGCTACGTGCTTTTCCTTTTTCAGTTCACTAGAACCTTACTAGTCCTTCAACGTCCACACGGCTTCAATATCCACTGAAAAAGAGCTGTATCCGTGAGAGGAAAGCAATAGCGTGTGTAGAAAACTAAGTGAACTGTTCACACACTACTAAAGTTTTGCTGCAGACATTCGCTTTCATTTCCTCTGGAAGAGAGGAAAACAGTGTATCATATGCTTCCCACACAAACTTACCAGACAGTGCTAGACTGGACGGAACGGGGGAGCAAAACCAGGCCTTCTGGTTTCACCACCCCGTGGTGAAACAGCAAGGAAGAAGGCAGTACCAACTGGAAAAAAATCTTCAAGTGCATCGTGCTGAAATCAAAACATGTACTAGGTTACCCCCTCCCAAAAAAAAAAACAAACAAAAAAAGAATGTGTGGAATACACACACAAAAAAAGAAAATGAAGACCTCCACTCTCCCCAAAATATTCTATATCTGGTATACTTAGAACTCACTAAAAATTAATGTGCTCTTTTGATATTTTTAACGAGATTCATGGTTCGTTGATGTGTATAAATTCCCGATGAGGTGGGAAATAAAGAACATAAAGCCAAATTCTTCTCCATGGTGCCCAGTGACAGGACAAGAAGCAATCGGTACAAAGAGAAATACAGGAAATTATGATTAAGGAAAAGGAAACTTTTTACTGTAAGGCTGGTTGAACACCAACAAGATTCTCAGAGAACTTGTGGAGTATCCCTACTTAAGAGATATCCAAAACTTGTCTGGGTGTGGCCCTGAGCAACCTCCTTTAAGCAGAGCCTTAGAGTAGATAATCTGCAGAGGTCCTTTTCAGCCTCTAGTACTCTGTGATTAAGCAGAAAACAATCAAGTTATAATCTTTTAGTGTATAGATTGTGATATGTTGATGGGTACTATTCAATGATTTGGATCCCTTGGCTCCAAAATCACACAGAAAATCAAAAGACAGAGATGAGCTCAACATTTCCTGTACAAAGTCTACAAAAGGCTCCCATATGTAGGTATCTCATTAAAAGCAACAGCACACAAGTCCAGAAGATTGTGCCTGCCTCTATAATTGGATTACACTGAAAATCAGTATTTCACATTTGACAGCTACATCTTTCTCCATTCAGGGGGACTGAATGGCTTAAAATGTTCGGTCATCTAGTGACTACAAAAGTAAGGATCTCCATGATGTATATGCCTCTCTCTGAAATCTAAAAGACTTTAATTCAGCTTACACAATCAGATCCACCTTGTTACAAAATGTTGATCCACATGTGAGGGCTTTAGAGACCCTCACAGCAAACTCATAACCAGGCTCCTTAGATTCACCATGAAATAAATTTAAGATGTTATCTGAATTTAGATTTCAAGTTTTCTCCTCCGCCTACCCTGTCATTTTGCTCTCCTACACACACAGTGTCCAAAAAGCTTTTCTGCAAGATGCCTGGGTGAAGAATGAAGAAACTGCTTCTCTACAGCACCTTGCAAAGAGTCAGGGAAACATGCACACTCAGCCTCACCTTCAGTTCAGGTAATAAGCGAGCAGCAAATGAGAAAGATGCTGAGATTAAAAGCAGTAACCAGCGTGCTCAGCATTTAGAAAAAGGTCTTGTTATTTAGAAACCAGAACTCCAGGCCAAAGCACAAGCGAATGAGTTCGGGGTTAGCAGGTTTCCCGTCGCCGTATATGAGAGCTGCGTCTGAACCGTTTGTTTTACTGGCAGCCTGGTCATGAAATGAAAATGAGCCAATTGCATCTGCCTGCTTCTGCAAAAGTAAACAGCAAGAGTCTGCTCCTGGAAACGTAAATTGTGGTCATAGTATGTGCATGCAGTGGGAAATACTAATGTAGGATTACATGAAATAAGAGCTGTGAATAAGGGCCTCCAAAAGAGGGCAGGCCTAAAAGCACTAGATGTTGTGGCACTAGCTGCTCCCTATTTATTTATACCTATGAATTATATATAGGACAGACATTTAGCGTTAAAAACACATGAGCAGCACAGCTCTCTAGACAGAAAGCTTTGTACCTACAGATTCTGGATCTTCAAGGTTTAAAGTCTAATAAAAGTAAATATGAAAACCAAATCTACAGTTAGCACCTTAAAATTCATAAAACTCAGACTACCAGCTTCTGCTGGAAAACAGTTAGTGCTCCACTGTTTAAAAGAGATGGAAAACTACTTTTCTATGTTATTAAGAATTGTGATCCTTGTAGCCCTAGGAAAATGGCTTCCTCTAGTTCTGTTCTACATTCTTGATTTAAGTTACAACTCTAAATCAAAATCTAAATAGTCATGTTCATTTTTAGGTGAAATCACTAGCTTTAAGTGACAAACAGAATCTGATTAAATAAAAGGACATTTTGAAAGTATACTGAAGTTTTTATAGGGTCTGATCTGACATCCACAGAAGTCAGTGAGAAAATAACCCATTGATTTCAATAAAGTGGGTGGCTGAGTAATATAGTGCCCCAAGCAATCTTGTTTTCTCCCAGTGTATTTCATCATTTGGCAACACAGTAATGAAAAAGAATCATCAGGCACAGAGGATTCAAGTGCCTTAGAATTGTCTTTTGGGGCCTGACCCAAACTCCACTAACCTTATTAATTGGCTTCAAATGTGCATTTCTCAGGCCCTGAGGATTTTATTTGCTTCTATCCTGTCTCCCATTATGATACAAGATCAAGTTATGAAAAATACTGTAAGAGTGAGATTTATAGAAAAGGCTGAAATTATGTTGGGTGTTCAGGCAGAAGAGTTTTAAAAAGTTCCTCTGTTTAATTACTTTTTTTGCTCCAGTAGAACGTAGGCCCTGGACCCCTTCAAGAAATGATACTAAATGAGATGAGCAATTATTTTTCTTAAAGAAACTTTATGTGATTGGTAATTCCCAGTTTCAAGGAATTACTCCATCAATTGTTGGCATCAAGGCTTCCCTGGTTGTGAAAAGCAAACCCATTCCTCCTCATTCAGCTACGCAGCTGGTAAAATAAGCTTTGTGCAAATGAGGAAAGATGAGAATTTGTCAGAAGGTCCTGATTCAGCAAGTTCATTAAATTAATATTCCATGTTCTTAATCGGGAGCTCACTAAGAATACCTGGCTTGCCAAGGTCTGAACAGAGAGCCCAGAGTGATAGGAGACAGAAAGCAGACCTATCTTTATTAAAAAATGTAGGTCAATGGTTGGAAGCCAGTGATCGGCCACAGAAGATGTTGTTTATTGCCCTCATTTCCTCTGTGAAGCAACATCTTTTTCACTATAACAGTTTCATAGCAAAGGGTCTTCCGTAGCCTCTGTTACACTGTTTGATCAACCTCACCATGAACTTTTCTTTCCCTTATTTTGTCTAATCTTTTTTGCTGCAGTGGCCATTGCCTTGGCCTGTTTCTGTGCATCTCTGGAAACTTACTTCTCATGAACAATACCAGTAATCTTAAAATGTAGTCACTCAATTATTTATCTTTGACCACACTCCCAGGCTCCCGATTATCAGTCATATGTCTAATCACTGCACAAGACTCTTCTTCTAATGGCATTAAAAATTATTCTGGTCAACATTCACTACATTATAAAGAAGTTTAAATGATCATAGATAATACAGACAAAATGCCAGCTGCCAAAATTAATTGGAATATGAATGTAAGGAGAGGTCAATAGGTTAGCTAGACCCCTCCACAGCACACTGTGCAATTAAAAATACAATTTTTTCCTCTTCCCTTTGATTCTCTGACTCATACAAAAATTAATGAGGATTTATTTAAAGTTACATCTACCAAAGTTTGATAAAGGCCTTTGCAAAATGAACAACAAATTCAGTAAGGAAGGAGGATCTGGAGAATCCACAGCAGTGCTATTGTGAACTATAAGACAGATCTGATAATGCAAGTAATCTATTTGGACAGAAGGGGAGAAGTTTCAGAACAAAGTGCCAGCAGAGTTAATGGAAATATACACACACTGACAGTTCAAAGGGACTCATTACCATAGAACCAGCTGTTTCAATTATGGGGGTAGAAGGGAAAGTCACTGGGAAGAAATTGAGACATCTAATGTATGACAAAACACTGTACAAAAGTGTGCTGCTACCCCTACACAAATAACCCCACTCCAGTTAAGAGAGGGGAAACCCCCACGATAACAGAAGCAGTGGCCAGTTCTGGATGCTCTGAGTGCACCCCACTGAAGTCAGGCTCAGTGCAATGCAAAGCACCTGTAAGAGTCAGTCACTAAAATACAAATATTCTATTACCCTCTACTAGAAGTGCAAATCTGATTCTCCCTTGCTCCTTTAGTACGTAGCTAATGCCACCAGCCACCTCTTACTTCCCAGAGTCTCCACTGTCTTCCTGCTTACAATGCTGTAATATTCAGGAGAAAGACAGGAGACTGAACAAACGCAAGATCAAAACAACCTTCCTAGAGATAAATGCAGACAACTCCCCTACTAGAAAGCGGTATCAGCATTTACTACCGGAAAAGCAGCAGAGATTTTTTCCCCCAGAATTAACCAAAGTCTGTTTTATTTACATTCACTGGATTTGTACTAGTCACAAGGAGTCTGCCTCTCCCACAACAAGGCGGGCTTACAGGCTGGTTACAGAGGGTGTGTATTTTGTCCTGTTTATAAAATGACACCTTCCAAGACAGTGTGGCGTCTTAATAGGATAACAGAATGTATTTTATTTGGAAAGTGTAGGGGCCAGAAAGAAAACAGACTGATGCAGCTATGCGCTGACACGCAGTAACAGCTAGCCCCACAATTGTCCTGTTAGCCACAGCCTAATTTCCTTAAATATGCCTGTCCAAATCCTTCGCTCGCAACTCAATAATGTCAAGCAAAAACATTAAATAGTCCCAGTGTTGCTCATAAAAATGACATATTTTATCTCAGAAAACATTAATGAAAGTGGCTTCATTCTTAATTTCCTTTTGATTTGCAAGGCCATTAGGAGTGATGTTCCACAGCCCTTTCTCACCATTATAGAATGTTAAGTTAAAATGTTATTTTAAGTAAAAGTTAAAATGTATTAAAAGTTAAAAATGTATTTAAAACAAGAGAAAGAAAAACCAGTAAAGTTCAAACTGCCCTATAACATGACTCCCTGAGCTGATGATTTATGAGTGGGACTGAATAATATGAAGCCCCAGTAAAATTCAGGCTGCCAAATAAGTAAACGATTTGCCTACTGTTTTTCCTCTTGGGTCTCAGGAGTCTGGCATACTACTGTGGAGATAACACCTGAAGCATGGGCAGCTGTAGGCACAGGGATTAGGCATTGACACATGGAAAAGCTCAGGACCATTGAATCCACTTCAAACATCATACTGAGGAGTTTCACACACACAAAACGCCAAACCTATTATATGCAAGCCATGCGAGGTTTGTAAATATAAGGGACATGTAAGCCTAGGAAATCACAGAAATTCAATTGAATCTCTCTAATCAACAACTTCACAGCTACTAGCACGAGATACTTATTTGACTGCTTATCACCAAAAGCCGTTACAATTTTCTTAGCTTTGCCATTTTAGTTTGCTGCTTGTACTAAGCGATATATCAAATGAAACACAGGAACAGAAGTTTATTCACTCTGAGGATGTGTGTTTGCTGCTTTTCTTAAATCAGCTCTCCTAGCTAGGTATTAGAGGGAAAATAAAGCTGTCAGAACAAGAACTGAATCTTTATAATACAGTACTTATCCAAGAATCTTAAATAATTGGATATTTCGCTATATTTCAGAGAAAGATAAGCCTAGAATAAAATCAAATAATCCCAGCACTCCAAGGTATAGTAGTCACAGTTCTGCTATCAGGTGAGAGCCTTCAGAACACATTTGAGGTGAAACAATTCTTGAAATAATTAGCCAATTCTGAACAACAAGAACGCTTTATAGTCTACGATATTAATCCTTGCATTATCACCTACACGCACATAAAATACATTTGAAATTACAATTACCCTTTATCCACCTTGGAAAAGCCCACTGGCTATCAGCTAGAAGAGAATCATAGAACTGCTTAGGTTGAAAAGACTCCTAAGATCATAAGTCCAGCCACTAACCCAGCACTGCCAATTCTACCACTAAACCACGTCCCTAAGCAGCACATCTACACGTCTTTTAAATACCTCTAGGGATGCTGAATCAACCACTTCCCTGGGAAGCTTGTTCCAGTGCTTGACAACTGTTTCAGTGAAGATTTTTTCCCTAATATCTGATCTAAACCTCCCCTAGTGCAACTTGAGGCCATTTTCTCTTGTCCTATTGCTTGTTACTTGGTAATGAAGCAGCAAGTTGTGTTCCTCAGTTATACTCAATTACACCAAAGTATGTATATAAACAAATGTAATGCTTGGAAGAGTTTATCCATTTACAGATGTAACATATTGCAAACTGCTAATTTTCCTCAACAGATGGCTATAACGGCTTTTCCTGCAGCATAAAAATGATTCTACAAGAGAAACTGCTTCCTGCTGCTAGTCCAAAGATAGGCACATCAAGAACAGCAGTGAAGAAGAACTTCCCATTCACTATTTAGTTCTTGCACTTGCAATATAACCAGAAGGTATACTTACTACAAGTTGGCTCAGGGCTTCTTAGCAGTGAGGAAACCTAAATTTACGTACTACACAGGGGCCACCATGAGCCCAAAACGGGAACTGAGCTTTCAAGTCAAGTTGCTCTGTCAGGTAGGACAGGAGCAGAAGAAAGGGAGCAACAGTGCTGCAAGCAGTTGCTCTCTCACTTCACAGTCTCTCGCCAAACATGCTTGATCCCTTTCTCAGCAGCAACCAGAATTCCTCTGGCCTCCCAGGACTGTGACACACAAGGAGCAGCCTGCCCACCCTCAGGGGGCTGCTGGGTAATGAACAGCTTTGCCAGCCAGTCCTGAGTTCTCTTCCTTTGCAACAGAGGGTCAGGGACAACAGACAGGGCTTGTACCATTAGTTTAAGTTAGAGCACGAGCCTTTCTTGCCTTCTTGTCATTTACTTACTTTATATTTCCTTTTCAAGATCCTTGATCAAATGTTTGAAGAGTCACCAATGAGACTTAGGCCAAGCACACACTGAAACTGTCTCAGCTAAATTGGCAAGGGATATGATCACATTGCAGCTCCAACTGTATGCACTAAATAATCCTAAAGGAGATGCAGCTCTGACAGCCAAATTATATTTATATGGAGGGTGTTGATTTCTGTCCCAGATTCATTTCTACTAGCTTAGTCTGACTTTTCAGCCATATCCTACTCCCTGTCTGGAGTGTTTTGCAATCACAGTACCCCCATACCATGATAGATTCAGTCTCTGAAGAAGCCAGTAGCTATTTTTGATATCAAGTTGATTCGTAAAAGAATCGCATCATGCTGTCAGCAAAAGGTCCTACCAGTGCCAAATGTACTGCTGGTGCCAATGTCGTGCCATTCCTCTGCTGGTGTGTCCATGCTCCACAGGATCTGTGCTCTACCGAGCTACCAAAGATGGGTCCTAATGCGTCAGGACACAGCGCAGCCTCATACAGATCCTAACCTGGGCCCTGGAAACAACAGAGCTTTGTCAGCAATGTTATAGGCAGAGCTACTTCCTTCTGACACGGTGCCAAGGCTTTGGCTAAATATTACTTTTGAAAACAAGCTCTAGAAATCCAAGCCACCAAGAGTTTTCAAGCTTTTTTCTCCATTGGGAATTCTTGGGATACGAGAATTATCTTTCTTTTCAACAACTAATACAGATGAGAAGCAAGATACTTGGAATGTCTTCTATAAAACTGTGCCTGACACAAGATTGTCTTTTAAACACTTCTAAAAGGAACCTGTGAGTATACACAAGAACTATGTCTTCCTTGTGAAATCTGCAAGTCCCCATCAGTCTTTGTTAGCATATACTGACAACAAACAACTCAGCTCTGTTAGTTATTAGAGAGTTTGGAGGTAGCAGGAAGAGGTTTTCTGTTTCTAAAATAATGCACACAAAAAAATGGACTGACACCATCACTATTGATGGAAGTCCTACTGCCAACTGCCACACACAAAAAACACCACAACATCTGCTGATCTTGACATCACTGCCTGGTAGGAGAACATTTCGTGAAGTTCACACTAGGCAAGCAGTACCCCTAGGATTTGGGCACATATTGCACAGGGCTTCAGTTACATCTGTCTTTACGGGACAGATTTATACAAAGTGCTAGAAAGTCCATGAACCACCCATTGACAGACAGAAAGCAGTGCCAATAGACCAGCAGTGATGGCCCTCAATGGAGAAGAGACACAAGAGGTTGGTATTAAAGTTCCATCCAGATTGTTCCACTTCACAAATGCAATGACTCTGATCAGATTATCTAAGACATAGTTCTCTATGAGTTGAAAGTTTAAAGGCATTCCCAGGCTTTCCCTCCAAACCCGTGAAACTGTTAATTCCCTCCCTCACCTGCCTTCTGCTGAATATGATTGCTCTCTGAACTAAAATTTATCATCTCTCTTACATTGCTAATTAAGAGACAATTGCAAAGCATCAGGGAGATAAGGAATGGCAAAGCAGGGTCACCATGATGTAACAGTCCACTTTACATGGTGGTGGAAGACCTCAGAAGATGACAATCTTTGCCCTAAGGATATATTGCAGCAGCATAAGTGAAGCTCAGGAAGAGAGAAAACAAGCATTTCACTTGAGCCTAGCTTAGGTAGATGTCTAAGTCACCAGCTTGTTTGAAATATCAACACAGTTGAAAGTTTTTTAAGCCTATATAAAAGAACTGCCAGTGCTTCACTCAAAAGTGATGCTGAAGAGCTTTGGCAAAAATAAAGGTGTGAAGCCAAACTGCAACATCTGGTTGTGCCTGATTTTTCCTCCACAGTAGCTATGTGCCCTGCACTTGACTGACAATAAGTTGTACTGTCATGTTCTTGGCCTCACCACCAAGGGACAGAAATGTCAAACAAGCCTGGTGAAAGTCCTCATGCTTGTGGAGAGATTAATATTTCCTAAGACACAGAAGGTCAGAAGCCTCAGAAGTTATCCCATGATGCCAAAAAGGAGTAGTGATAACTAAACTAGATTCCCAGTATTCTGTGAGAGCTGCCAAGAACTAAAGAAAATGCAAAATTTAGAAGATGCTAAAACCTGATCGTTGCTCAGAGCACAAAGCAATGTCTTCCTTGTTCAAGTATTTATATCTGGATTTTAACTCTAAAAGGACTGCCATCAGACTGCTGTACACCTACATATTTTTAGAATTTGGAATAACATGCTGACAATAACCAAAACACAACTGTAACAACAGATGATACTCAAATTGGTCTTTAAATACTTCAACCACATACGGCATTTAATATTTACTGTGTGTTTATCTGTGTCTTATTCCAGATCTGCATTGATCCAGGACAAATAGATCCAATAGTCATAGATGTTTTTCAGAACTTCAAAAAAAGATAAAATTACAATTTCATATAACTGCTGGTCTAATGCATCAATATGTTTCAGTGTACACAAGTGTAAGGTAACTCCAGAATTAAGAGTTTTGAAAGGCCTTCACGTGTATGGAATCCAAGGTCTTCATTTTTTTTCCTCTTAATAAAGAGAAGTAGGACACTTGTTTTTCATTTTCTTCTCTAGTGTCAGCAGCCCCCATAGGTAAAGGTGCTGGGAGAGTAAAAGGACAAACAAAAACCTCATACAAATTAATAATAGAGAACATGGGTTATAGTAAAGGCATGCCCTCACAGATCAGTCCATTCAATTCATGTCTATCAAAACTCAGTGACAGATCTATAAATACTTCTTTATAACTGTGGTATCAAATCCAGCCTTGGATACCAATGGAAAAGATGCACTAAAAGGTCCTAAAATATCAGAAAATATATGCCCTTTTAAAAGCATTTTGCTGTTTCAGTCATAAACACTCTCTACCAGTTACAAACATTACAGCAATTGAGATCTGACCCAGCGAATGATGGATGACACTCTATGCTCCTGAGCCAAAATGCAAATTTTACCTGTAATTTCTGCCCTCTATAAAAATTGGGTTGTACAATAACGAGGTCCTTGACTGCTGTCGCATTAAGTCTGTAATGAGATGGAATGCACAGTCATACCATTTAGTGCTCTAAATTGCTTCAACTTTGGAGTAAATACATCAACAAAAACCGAGCTGGGATATTAAGTACAGAGGAATACATCAGAGTAAGATGTTCACTTGCTGATGTTACATGAAAATTATTTCTATATTTCACTGAAGAATTCTTCAAATGATTCACTTGAGTAATATGTTATTAAATGAAGCACATAAAAAGAGACATCTTGAGCATTAACTTAATTGAAGGTAGAAATAACACAGACAAATATTTAATACTTACTGGACGAAAATCCAATTCTTCTCATGAGATTTTTACCATAAGCTAGAAAGCCTGACATGAAAGTACATTTCCTACCTGTGTTGACTCTTACTTTTACCTTTTACAGGAATGTGAGCATCTTGCAACATGTTAAGAAAACTTTCAGTCAAGTGATTACTGCAGCATTTCTTAGTTAGTTACTACTTCAAGTATGAAGTTTCAGCTTGCTTTTTCCATTCCTCCTCTTTTTCAGACTCTGAATAGCCATGTTCTTTCCATCTATGGTAAGTAATCTATGACCATCTTCTCTATTTTAGATGTCTGCTAGGATTATGCTTCCAAGTTAGACAGGTTGCCCAAGACAAATCTCAGAGCAGTTTGAACATACCGACCTCATGTTGTCAATGATACCACAAAGTATCTCTTTAATTCTCAGTCACTGACACTTCAACATCTGACAAGATACTGTGTTGCTAAAGTCAAATTGCTCTGGGTCTTCATAAAGTTAATGCAGGCAAATTGTCTGGCAAGAGTAATGTAGGTTGAAAAGGACCTCTGGGGGTCTCTATTTCCAATCCCTAGCTCAAAGCAGGTCTGGTTCAGGTAAGTACTGACAGTCTCCAAGCATGAAGATCCCACAGCCTCTCTAGGCCTCTACTCCATTGTTTGACCACTGTCTCTGTGAATATTTTGTTGCCTGTTTCCTTGCTGCAACTTACGCCTGCTGCCGCACATCCTAGCACTGTTCCTCTAAGAAGACCCTTGTTCCATCTTCTCTGATGACAGCACTAAGACCACATTCCCTCATCCTTCCCCTCTTAAAACTGAACAAAGCTCAGATCCTTCTAGGACTCCCTTGGACTTCACTGACATAGCTGGTGTTTGTCAGGAGGTCTGGTTAACTCAGTTAAAACAATTTAGGACTAAAAAAGGAAAAATATTACTGCCATTTGTTGCATGTTATGGGGAGAAGACAGGCTTTGGACTACCATAGTTACATTAAACAAACAGCATGTTCCAACCGGGAGCTGCATCCATTAATGACTTTACCATTTGCGACGCATGAAGACTTTGGCAGGTCAAACCCTATGAACAAAACTCATTTACACGCTGCCTATGGAGTAACTATTAATACAGAGACAAACATCTTTTATGGGGGTGTAGCACTTCCCATGCATCCCTTTAAGGGACACTCAAGAAAGGTAAAACAAACTGTTGCAGGTTTAGTCTGGTTGCTGTAATGATGTTTCTGAGTAGAAAGGTGGTTTGGTAGACTGCAATGATAAATCAAGAGATCTACATAAAGCTTATCTTTCACTACTAGGTATTTTTAATTCCTGGATAACTCCTTTCAGTCAGTGAACCATTTGAACTCAGACAAATGGTATTTGAAGGTTTTTTCCCTCAGAACTTTGTTCAAACAAAAACTGCACTGAGAAAATCAAATATTTATTGTTGCTTTTATCTACAGATTGTTCAAAATGGGTTATAATTTCTCTTTGCTGTATTTTGAAATTAAAAATTGAATTAAAATTGTTGTAAAATTTTAAGGGTATTAATCTTTTCTCTTTCCTCAGCTTATCTATTTGCTGTTCTGTACAATTAGTATTTCTTATTACATGCAACTTAGCTACAAAAATTTCTGTCTAAGACTTCAAATCTGCCTATTACATAAAATTGTCTATGCAAGTCAAAAGAAGTTTGGAAACAAACTTATCGAAACAGACTCTAATAAAGGCCTTTAGTTTGTTATCAGTATCATGGGTTTCTAATTTGCCACATAGGTTGCAATTTTTAACCTTGCTGGAACTTGCATTTTCTGTTAGATACCATCCTTGCCTTTCCTCAGCAGTTAGAGCAATAAGCAAAGAGTCAGCTCAGAGAAGAAGTTGCCTTATTTCCAGTATTATCATCTTCAATTTCTTTTCTTTAAAAATTGGTCTGTGTTTTGTACTTTTCAAAACAATAGCCTCAAACTCCCCTAACAGCAAGGTAAAAACTCCAAGACATCAAAACCTAATTTTGTTGTCCCCGTCTACAAACAGGGAATACTAGAATTAGACAGAGGTTCACATAGAAGTTTTCTGTCAAAAAAAAAAAAAAAAGTGGAAAATGCTTCCTCAAAAACAGCTTTAACTAAAAAAAAAAAAAAAATCATATTTCTGATTACAGTAAGTTTAGTCTAGCAAAGGTTGAAAGGCCACAAAATCATCTTTTTAATCTGGCTGTAAGAAAACTCAAAATATTTTGTTCCATTTTGCTCAAATATCACTTCATTTCTCACCCACTACTCACGCATTTCAATTTATGCCATATATAAAAATAATTTTATTTAAGCCATGCCATTTGCAGTGGTATGTTTCAGGAAATGCTAATCCTTCATTTATAAAGACCTAAAGGCAAGAAATCTTTGATATTGCCCCCCAAGCAGCCACAGGCTGAAAACTCCTATACTGACACACCAGAGCCCACAGGTAGGAGGAACTCATCCCTGTTCTGTTGCCCCAACGTCTCTACAACACAAATACACAACAGTGCACACAAATACCAAACTGTGTAAGCTGTCATTACTTACCTAAACAGCCAGCAGTCAGTTAGCCTACATGAGAACAAATCCAAGTCTTTACAGGAAAGAAGAAACCATTTCAATCTAGCCTGGCTTAGCCAGTTGTCTGACCTGATTTTACCCAACACTGGCAAATACTTATTACCACTGCATCAGCAAAATCAGGACCTGCCATCAAGAGAAACCGAGCATTTAAGCCTTGCATTTATATAATACAATGTGTTTTGTTCTAGGAGGCTGAAAGTGCCTACCCAAAGTGAAAGCTGATTTAAACTACCCCAAAGCAGAATGCCAAATTGTACCTCAGTTTCTCAACCACGTGCATGCCCAAGAACCTGACATTCCCCAGCAGCAAATAACTCAAAGACCACACTGTTTCTCACCTTTCCCTTCTGTTAATGAGGATGGAATGGTCCTGCTTCTGTCCTGGTCTGGTGCTGTTGAAGGACTAGGCTGGGGAAACCACTGATGTATTCTTCACTGTTACACTTTTTTATATCATTCTAGTCTCTGCCCATTCTAGTTGTAAGCTTTGTGCGTTATTTTCCTTTACCACTCATTTTCATAAGACTGTCACAATTGTCATTCAAGGTCAAACCACACAGAGGCAGGTGAATCCCTTACATAATTATGTTTGGCTTGACATAGCACAATGAATATCAGAACTCAAACATCTGGGCAATAAAATTTATGGTGAAAAGGGTGTGGAAAATAGGAGATACATATTAGTTGGTAACTTGTTGCACTTTAAAACTATTAGCACTTACTTGTGCCTGTCCAGTTCATTCCTACCACTCCTCAAATAAGCAAGATCACAAATGCCTATTTATGCCTCCATCTGCTTACAAAACTCCTGTGAGTATGGTGTTTACCAGTGACCCAGAGGGAGAAAGCAGCACCTCTGGCCAACTGTCTCCCTACTGATCATGGAGAGTCAAGACAGGCATCAGTTCTACAAACTATATTTTAAAGTAAGAGAAAATAGCTTCATTTGGAAGGAAAATTCCACATTGCCTTTCACACAATCTCTGCACACCTGAACAACCTTTAGGATTTCCTGTACTACTCCACCTTAGATCAGGAGATTTTTAGGTACAAACTACCACATTGGATCATATTTCACTAACTCAAATCAAAACAGTCCCCACACCAAGCAATGAAGCCCATTTATCTCCCCGAGGGACTCAGAGATGACCTCCAAGTATCACCAAGATAAAAAATGACCCTGCCTCTTCAAAAACAGAGGGACAGTCTTTACAAGTGACAAAAGGTAAAACTGAAGTCCTTCTCCCCTTTTTGGCTCAAAAAAAAAGTCCAAAGAAAAACCACAGACAACTCTTGTCTTCAGAGAGGACATTACCAGGTCTAAATACACAGTTGCTTTGACTGAGCAAGTTCCCATGAAATTGGAGAGGACTTACTCTTTTTCTGGTAGCCAATGTTCTATCCCAAGGGTAATATTTGGAATACTCATATTTGGAATACTCATTTTATCCTCTACTGCCAACACAGCAGCTGTACCCACACTTGCTCTAGTTAGAAAAGATGTAGATGACACAACTGAAAATCTTGACGGTAATCAAAAGGGACCAATTGCTTCCCTTTTGGACTGACAGTGGAGTGGCTGGGAGTTCCACACCCAACCTGCAGCCACTCTGATCACAATCAAAATCTTTGTCACCTCCAGAGACAGGTTACATCTGATATTGGCAGTATTTTTCCAAAGGTGTTTTGTGCTAGGAGAGCACAAAATACCCAAAATGCACCTTTTAATGCCCTTATCTCAGTTTTCTACAATATTTAGCAGAACTATCGTCACTGTGGCAATAGCACGGTCAAAGAGGACCACAAAAGCCATGAGAGGTAAGAAAAGGACACAGACCAATAGAGATTAGTTTGAACACAGCAAGGTGTTCCTGCCCTAAACACCCCCTTAGTGGGAGTTCAGACATGTAAAATGCTGCAGGATTGAGACTCTTGAGGAGACAGAAGCCAGGGTTCCCCTCAAAAAAACACAGTAAGAAACTCTTTTCATGAAACCCTTTTAGAAACTGTCTCTATCTGACTTTCCTTTTCTATTTATTTTTCTTTGCCAAACTTATCAGAGCCCTTCTGTCCCATCTCCACCCTGGCCAGCTTCCCAACCTTTTTTGGCAGCACTGCAATGTCACACCTATTGCCAGCTACAGACAGCTGAGTCTGCTGCTCTAGAATGAGATCTAGTAGAAGAGAGGTGGAATGCAGAGGACACACAGAGTGTACTAACGTTCTCTGTCTCTAACACAGACAGATGCTTTTTGAGTTGGGATAGGATTCTTTAAGCTGGCAAGAGAAAAAGTAGATAAAGACTGCTGAGTCAAATGTATCCAGTAAATTTCCTTGCAGGAAGTCTGCAGCTGCTCCAAAAAAGGGTGATGATTACTACAGGAGACCATAATTATACCAGGCCCACCTATCTTCACTCAAAAAAGGGAAGAAATGTCTCCACATTTCCCTTTCAGAGCAACAAGGGACAAAACTTTAATAAAAGGCTTATTTTCTATGTCAAAGAGAAAACTCTCTTTCCATGAGCTTTTGGCCATCAGAAAGAATAAATAACGCCCACTGGCTGGTCACAAGTATGCAATAAAAATGGAAATCAATGTTCATGTAGGAATGTTGTTTGCTACTTAAATTTTATTGAACAGCAAATACACTAACACATTACCACCTTCTTCATGGACATTCTGAAAACACGGGGAGAGACAGTACACAGAGTGTCTATTCAAAACTATTGGCTGAGTTAAAATAATTTTATGCCTATTGAGTAGTGTTTCTTCAGTGTTTCTGCGGGATTCTCGTGGCTCTCCAATCCAGAGCGTTCTCTCATACATCAAGGTGTTCTGGTGATTTATGAGAGAGTCTTACCCCCAGCAGATGTGCTGTGCTGTTCTGGGCTGGGATAAAGCTAATTTTCTTTACAGTGGCTAGTATGAGGATGTGTTTTGTTTTGCAAAAACAGTGTTGGTAATAACAGAGAAGTTTTTGCTATTGCTGAGCAGGGTTTACACAGAATCAAGGGCTTTTCTGCTCCTCACACCACCCCACCAGTGAGCAGGCTGGGGAGCACATTGAGTTGGGAGGGGACAGAGTGAGGAGGTGACCCCAACTGGCCAAAGATTCCCTTGCACTAAGTTTGCAACATACATATGGAAGTAGTAAGTGTGTGTCAGAGGAAAGGCTCTCTTGCAGTAACTGATTTTTCAATAGATCAAAATAACTTTATGCTACTTTTTACACAAATATTCTTTAATTAAAAGATAAGCAATACAGCTACAAAGATTTTCAAGATATTTAACATTTTCTCAAGTGATATCCTAAGGCTTAAATATTGTGAATCTTCCATCACAATTACACACAGCTTACACTACTAAGTGCTCTGTTCTTTGCAGTCCCCTTGATTACAGAAGGAATTGATTTTTTACCTAATTTTAGATTCTTTACAACACTTTAAATTGCATTACTAGATTAGAACATAAATCTTTACTGTTTGGGATGTTTTTTTTCACCCAAGGAGAAGTCTAATGAATTGCATCAAGGATCCCACTTGAACAGTGAAGCATCTAGACAAATATTTAAAAAACAGAAAAAAACACTTTGCTTCATATTATTTAATGTTAGGAGAAAAAAAAACAAACAACCCCAACGAAAAAAACCCCACAACTAAAAGAGTTTCTGAATCTAAGGAAGCTGTACTGAAATCATTCTTCTATGCATCTTCCTATCAATGAAGTAACTGGAAAAAGAAAAAATTCAAGTACAAATTTTCTCTGAATTTGAAGCCCACTCTACTGAAGACAGTGTAAAGACGTCATTTACGTCAAAGGGCTGTGGAGTCCCTGTATTCACTTGCTTTTTGCAGCATTTGATCTTTGCTGCAGAAAGTTATGGAGCGAGTCATTTACAAACCCATTTGGTCTCAAAAAGAGTGGTAAAATTGCCACCTAAGATGGCAAATGCTCTCTTGTTGCAGGACTGTCACAGAAAAATAGGCATGTGATCCCTTCATAATAAACAGTGTCATAACACACACAAACTAAAAGGCTCCATTAAGTCCACATGGCATATTTTGTTCTGGCATTTCCTGACCCTCAAGTATTTGGCTTCGCTTTTCACAGTGGAAAGGTACATGAGATATGCCAGAGTTATTCAGACAGTGAACCGTAAGCAGACATTTCATTCCAACACATGTGGCGGTACAAAACACAGGCATCAGCAAGACAGAAGAGTTTTTATCGCACAGGTATCTGCTGCTCAAGATGAAGTGGAACCTCACAGTGGCAGTAGACATTCCTGTCTACTACAGGCCATATCAAAGCAAAGGCTGTGACACATCTCAATCCCTGGCACTGGGCTCTGTACAAAGGAGTGTTGTTCATCCACTCTCAGTTCATGTTGCACGGGAGAGCAGCTACTCCTGGATGACAGTTTCTGCCACAGGCATATAATACTTGGACCCTTGTAGCAAGTACACTAAATGCAAAAATTCTTGTGCCAGCAAGCACAGCAAGAGCAGCAGAGGTGACTATAGGCAAACATTTTGTTAACAAAGGTGTTTTTTCATTGAGAACTCTGTTATAAATTATAGATATAGAACAATCAAAAAAAACCAACAAAACCCCCAAAAACCTCGGGTCCCATTCCAGACTGTAGCACAGCTATACAGTGTTCCTTTATGCATCCTTCCTGTTTTCTTCCACCTCTGCCTACCCTGTCTCTTTTACCCTTACCTCAGTCTCAATTTCTGCTCTTCATTTGAGCTAATATCACCAATCTTCTACCAAGTTTCTTTGTTCACTAGCTACCTGTCTTGAGTGCTTCTCAACCCACTCCGCTCTTCCACAACACAGTTCTTTTGTTTCGGTTTGGGGGTTTTTTTGGTTTCTTTTTTGGAATGGGGTTTTGGGACGAAGGAGGAGGGGAGCAACAGTCTCTACCCCGTTCTCACCTCCTCATCTGAGCTCTTTCCAAATCCAACCAAAGTGTTGCCTAGCCCTTCCAGTTCCTCCTGGCAGCTATGCTAAGGCACATGGAGGACAGGGAGACGACTGAAGACAGTCAGCACAGCTTCACCAAGGGCAAGTCTTGTCTGACCAGCCCAATGGCCTTCTATGATGGAGTGACTACATCAGTGGACAATGGAAAGAGCTACAGATGTCAGCTACCTGGACTATCTGGGTCCCTCCCGACATCCTTCTGGATGACTGGAGAGATACAGGTTTGAGGGATAGACTGTTTGATGGATGAGGAACGGCTGGATGGTCACACAGAGAGGGTAGTGTCAACAGTTCAATGGCCAGATGGAAATCAGCGACATGTGGTGTCCCTCAGGGGTCCATACTGGGACCGGTACTATTTAATGTCTTCATCAATGACATGGACAGTGGGATTGAGTGCACTTTCTGCAAGTTTGCAGATGACACCAAGCAGAGTGGTGCAGATGACATGCCTGAAGGACGGGATGCCATCCAGAGGGATGTGGGGACCTGGACAAGCTCAAGAAGGGGACCCATGAGAGGGTTCATGAGATTGAACAAGGCAACAGTCCTGCAGCTGGGTCAGGGCAACCCGCAGTACCAATGCAGGCTGGGGAATGAAGGGATTAAAAGCAGCCCTTCTGAGAAGGACTTGGGAGTGCTGCTGGATGACAGACTGGACATGAGCTGGCACCGTGCACTTGCAGCCCAGAAATCCAACTGTGTTCTGGGCTGCATCAAAAGGATTGTGGCCAGCAGGTAGATGAGGTGATTTTCCCCATCCTGCTCTGGTGGGGAGATGAGACCACACCTGGAACACTGCCCAGAGGGAATGGAACACCTCTCCTGTGACGAAAGGCTGAGGAAATTCCCTCATCTACAACACAGAGAACCTAGGCTTGTTCAAAGACGAGACCACTGTATTTTTACATTAAAAGTATGAAAATGTCACTTTCTTGGAACCTTACTTAAGGTTTGTTTCGGCTTTCCTTTGCAGTTAGAAACTTAGAAACACAAACTCCAGCACAAAATTCTTTTAAAGTCAGCACTTCAAAATGGAGTATTATAGTTGAAGTGTCAGAACACCTTAATAATAACTTCTCTTTAGTGCAAAAAAGCATCCCAGCTTCATTAAGATCCTAAGTACTAAAGACAAAAGTGTTGCTGAAACCTGCAGCAAGAAAAGCATAAATTTTGAAGAACTAAGTTTTAGGTTATCATCAGATTATGTCTATACTAATAGAGGTGTTTGTCTCTCCTACCCAACATATATCAGAAGATAACCAATCCCTTGAAGCTTATCAGTGCTTTTGTTCTTTAAAATAACCTTTATACTTGCTTTCAGCATCCACCAGGATGAACTTCCGCTGGCGTTAGTACCTGAAATAATTTCATGTGACTCTTCCATTTGCACAGGACACGGTAAAGGCTCTCTACATTCTGAAGAAATTAAGTGCTTAACTCAATCCACATGTCTTTCTCTGGGTTTTCTTAATTATTCATTTATCCATTAGAACAGAAGGTTGCAGGTCTGGAGCTACATATAGAAGTAGAAGAAGAGAACAGGACAGAAGCCACTTGTCCATGTTTGTATATTTTGCTGGGCAAACTTTATATCTGCATGAAGTGAGAAAGCTAAGAGAGAAAGTTAAGATAATAACTCTTAATATAATAACTCTTTTCCCCTCACCCAATAAAAAAAAAATTATCACAATCAAACAAAAAATAAAAACCAAACATACAAACAAACAAAAAAAAAGAACGAAACCCCACCAAATCAATCATAAAAAAATAACCACCTACTCAGTCAAGCAATCACATTATAGTCACATTATATAAGTGCACAGGATCACCTAATGCTGGAATTGTCACATGTTTCTGTAATGGCACTTGGCAGCTCAATCAGTACCTCTCAGTACAGTTCACACACTTACCTACTGATAAGCACCGAGTGATCAATCAGTCCCAGTGGGGCACATATCAGATCCAGTGGTGGTGACAGAAGCTATCTAAACCCTTCAGAGTCATGGCATAACTCGATAAATCTTTTTAGTGTTAAGGTATTTGACAGTTTGGCTTCTTTACAAAGGCAAAAAGGAGCAGCTCATCCAAACAGTTTCATCATGGAGCTTTGGCCCTGGCAACATCCTCCCTGTTAAAAAGCTGGCCAGGGGAACTGACATCTTAATCATTCACAAATATTCAATGAGCTGTAATATTAGTTCTCAAAGATATATTGCAGCATCCTTCAAAGAGACGATGACAAGAGGAGATTTAAAAGAAAACCGTGATTTGTTTGTTAAATGCTGTGTTATTTTTTCTCCTTAATATTACATTTCAGCCATTGCATTCATCAATAAACTTAGCAGGACTCTGCCTGACATTTTTAAAAATGCAATCAATTATGAAAAGTCATGCTGTTTGAGAAAAATTTATCCCACATTGAAAATATGAATTTAGTGACTCTCCAAGCTTTTAAGCTAATCTTATTATCCACATAATAATGTCCAGGGGCATAATAGTCTCCAGAGGCACCAGACCATTGTGTTAGCCACAGCAGAGTAAGTCTGTAGAAAAAAAAATAATTGCCTTGACCTTATCTAAAGTTTTCTGATGGAAACATCTGAAACCCAGTTTTTCAGCCGTGATTGTTTGTTTGCACTCTCCTTTTACAGTCGTGAAGGACAAAAGGAATTCTGGCCTCTGCTTGCAAGTCCACTCCCACCAAAAATGCCACCCCACCGAGCTTAGACTACCACAGTCCAGTCTTCTCACACAAATCAAAGCAAGCACATCCTTGGATGATCTGGATCCCCTTCCTAACAGCTGGGACTATTACACTAAAAGAATATTATTTTTTTCTGAACTGTGCATAAAAAGCAGACCATGCTGTGAAAGAAATCATGGAATTATGGTTTAAAGTGTAGCCCTGCACCCACGTGCACCCACACTTGCTGTATCTCATTTCAAAAGATCAGCTGTTTTATACCTGAAAGTGTTAGCACCTCCTTTCACCTGAAGTGAAAGAGGAGCCTTATCAGCACAACTGTGGCCAGGCTTAAATCTTTAGGCAAACAACTCTTGCCTAGAAGAATCTAACTCCAATCTCTTTATTGCTCACCTAAGGCATTTGTTGCACTTGATAGGCTGTGAAGAAGGACAGCCAGATTGATTCCAAGATTATAGGATTGAAACTAGCGGGAACTGTTTCAAAAATTTTAATATATGCCATCTTTCAGACAAAAGGAGACTCTAGGGAGAGCTGATCTCTGAGTGCAGGAACCTTGATAGCATGTCAACAGTGGGGTTACATTTTCAATACAAAAAGGAATGGCAAAATTTGGGAGATTGCACTACAGTTGTACCATTTAGAAATAAGATGAGGTTTTTACTAAGATTAAGTGAATTTATAGGTTATATAAAAGACTGAAAAAACATAGAGACATAAAAAACGCTGATACAGTTGCCATTGATTTCTAGCAAATCTGTGCCAAACAACAGTTCATAGATGATGCAAGTGTTATCTCATTTTAACTTCCAATTATACACCCACAGTATTGACACTCTTTTTAGCAGCCAACTCCTCCTTCAGTTTGTACCTTTCCATTCACAACCAGTATTAAGGGGGAGAAAAAAAGCAACCGCCCACTCAAAATAAGCAGCATATTCTTCTCAAATAGAATTTCATGAAATTAAATTTAACTAACAGTTTTGGCCAGAGGAAAAATAAGAGTCAGAGTAGCTTAAAATTTCAAGGGATGTCCAGAGGTCATCTAGTCAAACCCAAAGGAAGGAATATTTAATAAGTTTAAAAGCCTAATTTTAAAATTTCAGAATCATTTTGCAGGTGAAACAGTCTGTGATTGCTGTCAAGTTTATTTTTTTCAAATTTGCCTTAAAAAACATGCATAGAAAGTTGGTCCTTTCAAACTGATCCTGTCCTGTTTTATCTCAGTTGTTCTGTCCCGGAAACATCATTCATCATTTCCCACCATCTCTTGATTATGGGGCTCTACCCAGTCTTATATCCCTGATGGCTAAATTCTTTTCACAACAAATTTCAATCTTCTTATACATGTAACAACAGGAATGGCATTTAAAAAAACCAAACAAACCAAACCCCAAAAAAACCCAAACAAAAGCCAAATAAATGCCACAATCTTCAAAAACGTCCTGCAAAATGAAATTCAGTGCCTTCAGAGGAACAGCATTCAAGAAACAGATAACTTTCAGAATGATCAATAGTTCATTTCACATTAAGAATATTTCTTATCTAGCTGCTCTACAGAATATGCTCCATACCATTGTGCAGTACTCCCACTGGCTTTTATTAAAAATTCAGAATATAATACAGGAAATTTATTGATTCTTTTTCTGGTTTTTAAATTCCCTATGACTGTAAGTGTCTGGCACCCACCAAGGAGGAGATAACAACTGGCCTCTGGTAATAAGGAAATTGCACAAGCATATATAAAGCACAGGCTGTCACTCATAACCACCATACGTTTAAGTTAATACTGACCTGGAAAATACTTAATGCATTGGACCTGCTAGTAACAGTAACTGGAATACTCAGCCCTTTGCTACAAAGCCACACCAAGAAAACAGCACTGAGAAAAGTACTTTTACCTTAGTCATTCTCAGAAACATTCCTCAAAAAGCACTGGAAAGAAAAGCTGTGTGTTTATACATGGCTTTGGAGTAAAGCCATGCACTTCCCTGTTTTCACCAGCTTTCCACTGGTTGTCATGAAACGACGATGATCCTACACTAAGTCTGTACAGCAGATATTTCTGTCTTTGCACTGTGTGAAACCATTTGCTGAGGTTTCCTGTTTACTTTCCAGATCAATTATTCAACCACATGTGTCTGCACAATATGAGAGTTTTTAAAGCACACAAGGCCTAATTATTGTTCTAGGTTTAATAATTAAACCAGGATTGCCAGAACGTTTATCCTGGCATTTGCATTCAAGAAAGGCTCCTGGAAAACAAGTAAACCCCAAATATTCTCCAAATAAAAGCATCTTCAGGAAAGGAGGGTGGTATTAACTTTGAAGAACCAATAGTCTTGCTGTTCTGCCAGCTGTCTCCTGCCAGACCTCAGAGTCACAGTGAAAATTGAGAGAACCATGAAAAAGTCCTTGTCACACAACGGGCAGCCGGAAGATCTGACTTCTGTCAGCTCTATTTAAGGCACTCCAGAGAGGGATGTGACATTTGCCGCTTACCCTCAGAATGACCAAGAACTAGGTCTTAGATGGGCTTAAATAGAAATATTAATATAGATGCTTTGTTCATTAAATTCTTCTTAAAAAGTTACTTTGACTGGCTGATCGATCAAGACCAGAGAGCTAAGACTGAAGACTCCGCAGCAGGTTAAAGCAGAGCTCCTCCATGTTTTATATTTATTTGTTGAGAGGTTGCTAAAGGGACTTTTGTATTCAACAACTCAACACAATCTCCTGGCATAATTAATTTCATTTGTCCTTTCTGAAAGTTCTAGACCATTTTAAGCCTACCAGCCTGCTAGCACCGGTACAGTCCCTCCAAAAGAGTGGTAGTCTTAAAGATGAAGCAATCCTAATAAGCCCATAGAAACAAGCTGCATATTGTTTGCAATTGTTCACGTTCTTCTTTCAAATTAAGCAAGAAATAAATTCTATAAATCATTACAGTTAAGCTGCTTTGCTCCTATACCCAGCCCTTATGGTCACAGCATAAGGTGCAATGGTGCATACTTCAGTGCTGGTCTTGGTAGAATTTCAATTTAATTAGCTCCAGGTCACTACTAATTTTATTCCTTTATTTAAAGACAACACCAAATATAGAATGAAGGACAGCCCCACACTATTTGGTGCCTAGTTTCTCACTAATTGATCCTAGCTTTTTTTTTTTTTTTTAACTCTGCTCTCTGTACTATACTGTGGTTGCAGGATTCTGGCAGTCAAACTGCAGTCCACAGTTCAAAATGCAGATTTTATTTTATTTTCTGGCAGTAGTTTTCTCACATGACACTTTTGTCATCCATCTTTCTTTATAAAATACTCAAATTAAACCCTAGGAGCCCTATTTTCCCAGATAAAAGTGGCATTTAACGTATTTAATGCCACATTGGAGGGGAGCTGTAAATGTTGTTTCTTTTTTTCCCTTCTTCATCTTCTCCTTTATAAAGCACTGCAAGCATACTGTGAAGTAGCAGCAACTTGGAAGGTATTTCCAAATAATTTCTAAAATTCCTAGTTATTTCATGTATAGAAAAATGAAAATATGAAAGATGTTATAAAAAAAAGTTGATTTACAGCAAAGAGTAGCAAATCTCTTGACAAAGTAATCTCACATTCCTATTATATCAAAACAAGGAAAACGTTGAAATAATGTTGTAAACCAATTATGAACAGCTGAGCACAAGCCAGAGTCTTACTGTTCGCTTTAACAGGAAAAGTATTTAACCTTTGGAGGTACTTACTATGGATGTAATGAACTTACTAAATTTTAAGATGTATTCAGCATTTCTGTCTTTTTAAATGTTCGTCCATTTATTCAATGATAAATCACAGACTCGCTTTTAAACTTAAATGAAACATTCACTTTCTGATGCAGAATATCAAACTTCTCATTTGATCACTTCAAAAGATCACACCGTGATCTTTTCTGTCCTTAAGGTAAGGGCTGGTTGCTGAATGAGAACTTCAACCTGCTGGCTTTGTCAGGGGGTGGGTAGTCTATTTGTGTTGTATTTCACTTTTGTTATTCCGTACTCCCCTAGTTGAATCATATCTGGATCTGGTATCATAATTTAGTCTTGGTTTTCCAGGGTAAAACACTCTTGCAGCTCAGTACATTGCACTGCTAAGGTAATAGACTAAGGAAGATTTGATGATGAAGAAACAGTGATATAAGAAACCAGATAAAGACTTATACAATGATTGATTTTCTCATCTCTAGCAGCCTTAGAAAGAGATCCAAGAGTCTTTATTTCTAGTTGCTACGCTGTTACTCTGTCTACTGAAAATTGGATAAGATGATGGGAAGACAGGTCTCCCGTGAAGACTGCTAGCTTGTAAAATGGTAACAGATTTGTGGATGTACAGCAACATACATATCTATGTTTCTTGTCCTGAAGCTTTATTTCAGAAGGGTTTCTGCAACTCTGTTCTCCGCTCCCTTGTGCTTTGCTGGTTACAGTAAAGTCAAGTGAGACTACCTCAGAGTCAGCATTTTGTTTATAGGTCTGTGCCACATAGGGCTATGGGGAAGATAAAGCACCAAAGGAATCTCTCTATATGTTGCCAGCAAAAGTTTTAAAAGCATCATGAAAACAAACATGTTTAAATCAGGTCTTTTTGAGTGTGTTGGGATAGAGAGGACAGGTATAGGGAGAGCACTATTTGTTCACATGGTAATAGTGTTATACATGGCAATAGTGTCCTATTTTAGACTCACTCTGACCTGAATCTGTCATCTGCAAGAAAAGGTAGTTTTAAAGAGAATGGAGTCAAAAAAAATGTTTTTCCCAACCTCTCCTGTGCGTTGTTTAATTCTCCTTTATGTTAATGGATGCAAGTTAAATGCAAACTGTAGTAGCTGAATTAATGTTATGAATGGTGGATGTTTAAAAAGAAAAAGCAGTTTTAGGAAGGGTTGTTTTTAATTTGTGACATTGTAGTTTGCCAGTTTCAGTGAGTTTCATAGACCTGTCAGATGCCATTCTTGAATCAGAAAAGGAGATGGGATAGCTACTAAAGGGCCTAATTCTAAAAGACAGAATACATGCATGATGAATTTTAAATGATGAGGCAGAGCTCTGCTTCAGGTCACTGGTGCTTATATGAAGGCTCATCAGCACTGTGCACTGGAGGGAATTTGCTGGTGCCAGGAGCTCTTTGTGCATCTGTGTAACAGGCTGCAGAAGGGATTATCAGTCAGCAGGCAGTGCGTGGCACACCGGCCTGCCCTCGGAGCTTTCCACTGAGCGATATGCGGGCTACAGCTAGTGGCTCACAGTGAGGCTGCTGCAAAGTGTGCCATGTAAGAAATCCTGTGATTCAGTAATCCTTGAATGAAACACAGGAACTTGTGAAAGTGTAGGGTTTTGCTGCTTACTTAAAAAACTGCAAACTGATCAAATAAAAAAATCCCCACCTCCCCCAAACCTGAAAAATGTCCATGTTTCCTCAGAATTGCTTCTATCTCCCTTCCTCCCTGGTTCTTGCTTTGGCCTATGCTGCCGTATCCCTTGTTCAGCAGAAGTGGGTGCACAAGACCGGTGGCTGCCTTTGATGACCCTGTCAGCGTGGCACATGAATGCCCCCTGAGTGTCAAAACCCACCTTCTGAGCTCTGTGCAGTATTTGAATGGCACTCTCTGAATGCCCCAAGTGCTGGTATCGCATCTCTTCTCATTCAAAGCATATCTTGATGGTGACGATGGGTTATTATGGGATTGTTACAGTAAATGTACTAATGCACTATTCCTAACGCTATTGAATTGCATTGCCTCTAGAATAACAATCTGGGGGAAATACTTCTAATTCACCCAGTAATATGATTCGCAATGTGGTCATGCCTGAATTGACCTTTTTTTGGCTCTGGCAATGCGCTGATTGCTTTGCAGCCCTTTTATCAGTGCATCTTGAAGAGAAGCCGGAAAAGTGAAGTGGGGGATTTGGAAATACTGGGGTGAATATTTCAAAGTGGAATATTTAAAAGCAGAAGGAAATTTCCAGGAAGTCCTTGTTTTGACCCTATTTCCCTCCACAAGAGCTGCCAGTGTATCTCTGAAGTGCTCGTATGGTGGGCATCCCAGCCTGTGCTGTCCTTTTAAATGAGAAAAAGTTGATGATTATCATCCTTTCTATTCAATCTGTGTGCATGCTTTCTCAGTTCAAGTTCAGCCACCTCTAACTCACTCATGCAAGTCCTTTTGATCAGTTAATTTATTGCCCTTATTGAATGTCATCCCAAAATTAAAAGGCTGGCGCATGAAAGCTTCAACACAGGACCTAAGCTGGGTCTATTTGTTGAGCAGTCCAGTCCTTTTAATCAAGTTACTGAATTGCCCTATTCCATGAGGCATGGTCTGCTCTCCTGAGCCTCAAGAAACTTGGATGCAGGAAGAGGAAAATGTTAAACCTATTCTAATTTAATAATCTATGTTCAGAAAAGGGTAAAATTGCTACTTAGGTAAGTAGATAATAAGAAACCAATTTTTAAAGGAATTACTAATTCTGGAAACATGCTTTGGCAATTTTTCATGGCAAATTGAACTATTAAGGTAATGCAAGTTCTCAAGGTTTTGACTTATATGGCTAATTTCACAATTCTGCATTACTCTTTAGAATGAGGCAAAGTGCTGTACAAAAGTCATCCTGGGAAAGTTTATTTGTTGCAGCTTTTGAGACAGCACTCTCAGCCCAACAGACTCTGCAATACAGAGGCTGTGCACCCTTCTGGGGAAGAAGGGACTGTATTGTCTGGTGCTGTGAAAATAGAAAAAATTCTTGCTGAAACTCCTAGATTAGATGTAGATTGGATGTGTAGGATAAAGAAAGGAAAAGAAATACATCCATGAACGTAAACCACACAAAAAGACACTGCAAAACACTGTAAGGTCTTTGAGTCACAGCTTGTGTTAACACCCTTTCATAGATACCTACTGAAAACTGACTGGATAATTGCTCCCTGTGGCTAAAGTTATCGCTGTGATACAATACTGGGTGGGAAATACCACATTACTGAGAGGTCCAGTGGTAAATTCATATGTGGCCTCCAAAATAGAAGACCCAAAATTAAAACCCATCTTTTCAGCGTGTCAATTCAAGAATGTGTTTTTTTCCTTTAATCATCTGGGTGATCAAAAAAAAAAAAAAAACACAACAAAAAACCCACAAAAGAACCCCCCAAACAGGATAGAATGATTTACTGAAGCTCTGTTGGGAAGCTGAATTTGAGTTTCCAGAGTCCTGTTCCACTGACCTATCATTCTCACTTTGTGTTGTAAATCAACCTTTTTATAACACATTTCATGTTCAGAAAATTGAAAATATGAAGTCTGGAATTTTAAGAAATTACTTGAAAATACCTTCCAAAGTGTTGCTACTTTACAATGTGTTTGTAGTGCTTTATAAAGGGGAAGATGAAGGAAGAAATTAAAAAGAAAGAAAAACCTTTTACAGCTACACTCCAATGTGGCATTAAATACCACGCCACTGACTAGGGCTCCTAGAGTTCCCTTTGAGTATTTTATAAAGAAAGACAGTTGGCAAAAGCGTACTGTGAGAAAACAACAGCTAGAAAATAAAATCAAATCTGCATTTTGAACTGTGGACTGCAGTTTGACTGCCAGAATCCTGCAACCACAGTATAGTATATTGGGGGGCGAGGGGGGGGGGAAGAACCAAAAAAAAGCCACCAGAAGTTAGCATCTTCTAAGCCACAGTCCCAAAATGGCTTGGCTGGGCTTGTCAGATATTCACAGGGATAAATCTTTCTTACATAGATCTGCATGCTTGAAAATAGCCTTAAACTTGTTCAGCTGGACTGGCTACTGCTGCATTACTTGACAGGGGGAGATTTTTATTAAGCAGAGATTTTTAAAATAATCAAAGCTAGATGAGGTGGAGGAATCAACATAATGCTTTTGTCTACACTGACAAGAATTTGCTGGGACACTGAATTTAAGAACTCCTCTACCATGGTCATAAGAGGTATCAATGTAACCAGACTTGCTAGCATCATTTGGACCACCCTGAGCACTTTTACACACTTTAACCTCTTTAGCTCATATTGCAGCAAGGTAGGGTTTGATCAGGTGGTAACACCCAAATGCACAGTAAAGCTTAATTCCAAGAGAGACTGAAAAGAGTATCAAGGTAAGGCTGGGAGACCACAGACCTTCTCCACCCACCAACCACCCCTGAACACGTCCTCAATCTCTCCAGTTTCCCATCCACCAAGGTCCACACCTCTAAGCAGGTCTTACCTGCATCATCTCCTTCCTACCCCCTTTCAGCTCAGCAAGCTCTGCTGCTTGGCAGCATTTTTTTTTTCTTACCTCCCACCCAAAGCAGCTGCTTGTCATCTCAAACAGTAATCAAAGGTGATGCTAAGTCTCAAACATCATCCACTGCTGCAGGCAGAAGGATTTAAAAATACCATACAGTATTTGAAGTAAAGGACAGGCTGTGTATTGCAACATGATTTAAGTCACTGTCTTCACCATTATTCCACACACCCATTTGGCTGCCAGGGTGGAAAATGCCAAAGCTCTAAAGGTTATTAGACTATTGTTTATGACAATGGGAGTGTGAAAGTTGCAGTCATGATAACACATCCAACTTCAAAGAAAGGAAAATGGAAGACATGATTAAAAAAAAACGCAAAAAGAATGCTTACACACAAAAGCTCTGACTGTCCCTTTATGCAGCTGACAAAGGAGCTTTCTTCCCTCCTGCCCTACTACCTCATAAAAAAAATTAATCTCAAAATATAATAAAGACTGAGAGGAACAGAAAAAAATAATGTAATGGATTTTTTTCTACACGCATTATACAAAGCAATTTTTAGCCTAGAAAGAGGTACTACAGTTTATCTAAATTGACTCTTGAGGGTATTTTACTTCGAATGAATGTTTAATAGATGTTAGCTCAGTTGAAGAAGTAAATAGCTCAAGGAAGAGAAATAGCTCTAAATCTCTTCATAAATAGTAATTTTTCCACAAGGGCTTCTACATGGGCTAAAAGCATACCTGTACTACTGATATATCACAAGCAACTATTTCTGCCTGTCACTTCATTTGTTTGAATAGAAATTAATCAGAATTTTGAGACCAACCTTTCTGCTCTTTTTCTGCAATACGCCCAGAACACTGCACAAATACTTTTATAGGAGCAATGCACATAATTGTGTGCTGGACTGGAAGTTTAGACACCCTTTTTCTGGTGCCTCACTGCCACAGATCCCTTGTATGATTGCAGACAAACCACATAACCTTGCTGCCCCTCAGTTCCCAGCCAGCAGAGCTGGAGCAGCATTACTTCCCCTCTTTACACAGGATTTGAAAGAGCACAGCAGCAATGTTTGTGACTCATTCACCATGGCACAGAGGAGCAACACTTATACAACGTTTGTAAGAACTCATAGTCTGGTTCAAAGTGTGACTTGAAAGGCAGTTTTTCTTTTTAATCTTCTCTTCCTTTTCTTCCTGCTTCAACCTTTCATATTGCCTCTTCCTTCCCAGGGGACTAAAACCTGCACCCAAATACACACCTCACATAAGGGAGACTGTGACAGGGAGTGAAGACTGATCTGTCACCCGGTATTGCTGCCCAGCCATCCCTCACACCTGAGCCCGCTTTCCCCAGAACACCTCAGATCCTCCCTACAGGAACAAGAGCAAAGAAAGCTTAGAGTCACCACTTCCCCTGACAGCTGGTAAGACCCTGTGCAATAGCCACAGTGTTCAAACAAGTTGAACAGGATGGGGGAGAGCCACCGAAAATGTTTATTCAAACAAACAACCCCAACCCACAGAGTTTCAGTCTCTGTCACACCAATTTATTCATGATTTCCACTACTTTGCTAAGTACTTTCAACTAGAAATTGAATGACAACTTTGGTTCCAGTACTAGAGCTATTAATACAGTTACCTGATGCTGCCTCAGTCTCTCCTACAGATGGTGTGCCCAACAAGTGATGTACTCCAATTCTACATGAAACCAGGCTGAAGCCAAAGACACTGCACCTCCTCTCCCTACCACAGCTACCTGAGCAGGGAAACCAGAAGGTTCTTTTATCCTCTGTCCCAGCTTTGAGTACAAACATTTTACAGAAAAAGGAAAGTTTCAGTTTACCCACAGAAAGTGCTCTTGACACTGGACTGTGCACTTAGATATCAGCAAGCCTTGCTGTTGATTTTTAAGGCCACCTATGTGCTCAGCTGCCATGAAAGCTACTTGAGATGAAAACAAAATTTTGTTTTCAGGGAAGGAGTATTTCATTTAACCCTCCCAAATCTTTAACAAATTTTTTTTTCATTTGTCTTTCAAAATTAATAACAAGTTTGATGAAGATTTCTATCAAAACAAAGCTAACAAGCCATTTGTCATTTACTTCAGTGTCCAAATAAAAAGAAATAAAATACTTTATTCACCTGACCCTGAATGCAATGACAAATGTTTCCTGACAAATGAACACCGGAAAGCACATCTGCTTCAATCCAGGTCAATGGTTTAGAAGTACAGTTTGGGCTTCCCATACCTCTCAAGTCACTGAACCTTCAGGAGGGGCTTGGGAAAGCAAAGCCCCCCCCACTGTAAGCCAAGATCACTTGATGAAACTGAATAGCCACAAGTCTACAGAGCCTGACAACATGCATCCCACGCTCCTGAAGAAACTGGCTGATGTTGCTACCGAGCCATTCTCCAAAATATTTGAAAAGTTATGGCAGTCAGGTGAAGTTTCCAGTGACCGGAAAAAGGGAAGCCACTCCCACTTTTTAAAAAGGGAAGAAAGGAAGATACAGGAAACTACCAGTGAGCCTCACCTCTGTGCCTAGCAAGATCATGGAGCAGATCCTCATGGCAGCAATTTGAAGGCACATGCAAGACAAAGAGATGATCTAAGACAGCCAGCAATGGCTTTACTGAGGTCAAATCATGTCTGACCAGTCGGGTGGCCTTCTATGATGGAGTAGTGGCAACAGCCAACAAGTGAAGACCAATTGCTGTCATCTACCTGGACTTCTGTAAAGCTTTTGACTCAGTCCCATGACATCCTTATCTCTAAATTGGAGAAAACAGGTTTTAAGTGTGGATTAATTGTTGGATAAGGAACTGGATAAACAGATCCAGCTGGAGAGTTGTGGTCAGTGGCTCTATGGCCAAGTGGAGGCCAATGGCACATGGTATTCCTCAGGGCTCTGTCTTGAGATTGGTGCCCTTTCATGTCTTTATCAATGACATAAAAAGCGAGATTGAGTTCACCCTCAAAGTTTGTAAATGACACGAAGCTGAGTGGTGCAGTGGACACAACAGAAGGATGGCATGCCATCCAGAGGGACCTGGACAAGCTTGAGAAGTAGGCCCATGAGAACCTCATGAAGTTCAATTAGTCAAGTGCAAGGTGCTGCAGCTGGGTCAGGGCAATCCCAGACATAAGCACATACTGGGAGGTCAACTCATTGAGAGTAGCTCTGTGGAGAAGGAGTTGGAAATATGGGTGGATGAAAAGCTGAGCATGACCCAGCAATGTGGGCTCACAGCCCAGAAAGCCAAGCATGTCCTGAACTGCATAAAAAGCAGCATGGCCAGTATGTCAAGGGAGGTGATTCTCCCACTCTATTCTGGAGTGCTGTGTCCAGCTCTGGGGTCCCCAGCACAAGAAAGACGTGGACCTATTAGAGTGGGTCCAGAAGAGGGCCACAGAAATGATCAGAGGGCTGGAGCACTTCTCCTGTGAGGACAGGCTGAGAGAGTTGTAGTTCTTCAGCCTGAAGACGACAAGGCTCCAGGGAGACATAATTGTGGCCTTCCAGTACTTAAAGGGGGCTTATCAAGAAGAGCGAGAACAATTTTTACATGGGCAGACAGTGATAGGACATGGAGGAATGATTTTAAACAAACCCAAATCTCTAATCTTTTAGATGTTAGGAAGAAATTCTTTATTGTGAGGGTGGTGAGGCACTGGAACGGGTCATGAATGCCCTGTTGCTGGAAGTGTTCAAGGCCAGGTTGGAGGGGGCCCTGAGCACTGTGACTTACTGGAAGGTGCTCGAGCCCATGGAGGAGGGCTTGGAACTAGGTGATCTTTAAGGTTACTTCTAACCCAAGCCTTTCTATAAAAATTTCAGAATTAGAAAAATAGGAGTTATTTATTATACAAATCTGAAGTAATTAAGGGCCCTTTCAGAAATTCACTGTCTATATAAGCCAAAGCGTACAGGCATGTAGGTATTAACAGACAATTCAGGCAGGACTTCTGCAAGGAGCTCAGCAGTTCCATCCATCTCCCCCCGTACTGACACCTTGCAGCCACTCTGCTCCAAAGTTTCTGCTTCTCACACATGGTTCTTTCTGCAGAGGAATCCTGGCAACCCACTCTCCACGGTGTATCACAAACAAAGCAAATCAAATGTAACTACCTCTCTCTTGACAAGGCTCACAAGACATTTTACACTGACAGCAAATGCATTACCTTTCCCACAGAGGTCAGCTCCTGTGTTTTCCTCAGCACACGGCTACTAAGAACACTTAACACCAATCGTTCACTTATTCATAACCTTCTGGCTTCATACTAATTTTTCCTCCGCTTCAATACAACAGACATGAACTTCTACCTTATTTTCCAACTACAATCCCACTGAGTGGCTTCCATCTGCTTACACTACCCATATTCAGTTAAAAAAAAAAAAAAAAACCAAAAAAACCCACAAAATCCACACTTCAAAAATTCTTTGCTATCGGAGCCAGGGATAGGTCACATCAGAACCAGTTTAGAGAAACTGAATTTGTGGTCTACTGTATATCATCACTAAGCCAACAAGCCACAATCAATAACAGATCATGTTCAGCTGAAGTTTCTTGGCAGCAGATGCATGAAAAATGTTAGGGCTACTCTCCCCTTTGTTTTCCCATATCTTGCAGAAACCACTGGGCATCACCACTTCTGCAGAACTTGTGCACTCTGCTGGAAACCTACACAGCAGCAATTTGTGAAAATTTCTGGAGTGCAGCTCATACTTTGTCTGTGAATTTAAGGAGATCAGTTACACTGCAAGTCACTTGCTACATCCATCTTCCTTGATTCTCTTGAACTGCAGGATAAATGGACTACTTCTAATTGATCAAACCCTCACCATTCTTCCTTTGTCACTTCATTCAACCCCAGTTTAGCCTCCAGTCACAGGTAAAAAAGCTGCACTCTCTGAAAAATTTAGTATCTGACAATGGATGACCACTGAGAAATGGGTGCAACAACATGAAAGAATTATTCACCTGCTAAATGGGTTGTTAAACATAACTGCTTCCACAATAAAACACCACCAAGATGTAAGTGCTAATAAGAAAATTAACTCTGGGCACTTACTCAATGCTTATACAGTAACTGTTTGCCCACAGTGAAAGGAATTGTAGGAGGTAAGGTAGTAAAATTCAAGTCACACAAAACTATGCTTTATGCAAATTATGCTCCTAAATTCCTACTGAATATATTTGACTTCATCATTATCACTTATAAAAGTTACACTTACTCAGTATGAACCAGGTTTAGATCTTAATGTGATACAGGTAGTATTTATGTAAGAAAACTGTCAGGATCAGATTTATTTCAGTAAAAGAAGGGCTCATATAGCTTAATAGGACAAGAAAGCAAATCAATACATTAGCATCACAAGTACCAAGGTGCAGAAATTACAAACATCTCCACTGTGAAATTACTTTTTGTGAACAAGCAGTAAAACTTTGGTTAAACTGGTTTAACTTTGGTTCAAAGCAAATCCATTTCCACGGGAGATTAGAATTGCTAATTTTTAAATCTACCTCAGTCAACCCTACTGAGAATCACTGCTTGCCTTCAAGTACATCTCTTTGAGCAGCTAACTCCAAAAGGTTTCAAGGACAGTTCTTAAAAAAAAAGGTTTTACTTAAATTCAAAACTGGTATCTGATATTCTTGACTTTTTTTAAAACAAACAAACCAAATCCATTTACTTAGGTGACAAATTCAACCATAATTAGGTGAACACTTGGAAAAAAAACACTCCCATAACAAATTTCAACTGGATACAAGAACAATTGCAATTTTTTGTTTTGCTACAGCAGGAAGTAAAGATCACAGATGGAAGGAGGTCATTCCTCCACATCACGTCCCAATAGAAATGAGGATTTAGACAGTGTACAGTCTTGTCATCCATTGAGTTCATTGAAAAACAAAATTAGCAGAAATCATCCTGTTAAGACTGCTGTAATGCTCTCAAGCTAAATGCTTCACAAAAAGCAACCAACCCACAACCAACAAACCACACAAGCCCCTCACGCACCACACACAAACATCACCACTCCGGTGCATAAAATAATCCTTAACGAAGCAATTCCTAACATTTTACTGCAGAAGTAGTTAGAGGATGACTGATGTGCCAGTCACTTCAATAACACCTGATGAATGTTTATGCCACTGTGTCTGAAGGTTTAAGTGGCATCTCTTCGATGAAGGTACCACAGCCTCTGTCCCTACTCATAAGGAACAGTGGGAAGTCATTCACATCACACTTTACACATCTCTAGCAGCAAGATGGAGGGCACTTTTCAAGCACATCAGACTAGTACTCGACTAGCGAGTCACGGGGGTCACTTTTATGGGTCAAAATAAATATCTAAGTTGCAATAGCAAAGAGATAAAAGAGCATTAATAAACAGCCAGTTTACAAAATAGTACCATTACCAGCTGCACACTATCAGAAATCTTAGCTCAAGAAAAAAAAAAAAACAAAAAACAAAACACACAAAATCAAAACCTCTCCAAAACAAACCACATTATTTGCAGAGTTCGTTATCTCTTGTTAACTCGTGAGATTTTATGTCATAAATGTGTTGACCTCCTTCATGTGCTGCATAGACATCAACAATTTAAGAAAGCTTTGTCTCCTGTGTAGAAAGGATCAATCATATCTGAAAGCCTGGATAATTTTATAAAATCACAAAGGGCGTGGCTGAAATTTCACTTATCCCCAAAACTGAATTAACTGTATCTGAAAACTTCATGGTAGACATTCTCTGATCTTCAAACCTCCAGATGATTCAAATCTCAATTATTTCAGAATTATTTTTTTTTCAGCTGCACCACTGTTCCAGTTAGAAAGTTTTTCCTAGTGTTTGACTTGATTTTCCACTGCAGGTAGCAAGTGTTCCAAGTCTGTAAACTTACAAATACAACAAAACATTTAGTTTCTTTCCTGATACTCTCTTCCTTTCCTGACATTCAAGACCAGAATAATTCCAGCAACAGTGGAGGCAATGTCAGTTTTGCTTTGCATTTCACAGAGTCAGAACTTTACCAGCTGGTTTTTATTAAAATCCACTTATAATTTTTGATGTGTCTATCCCTTGGGAAATACCAAAAGTATATTATTCTCTCTTCATAAAACCTGTTCTTATTTTTCCCTCTCTAATTTTACCTACTGTACCACCACTTCCTAACTATGAAATAGCTTATTATGTAGAAGGCCAGTGTACTGATTGTCACCCTCAGTCCATTGCTTCTTTACAACTCTTGTCAACATCTTGAGGTCCACCTTCCACTCTTTCCTCTTTTTTCTTTTGATATCTTTTGTGCTAATTTTTAGAAATTATAGAAATACTTAGGTTGAAAAAGACCTTTCAAGTTACCAAGTCCAACAGTTAACCTAACACTGTCATTCCCACCACTAAACCATGTCCTTAAGTGTCACATCTATAAATCTTTTAAACACCTCCAGGAATAGTGACTCAACCACTTCCCTGGGCTTCTGGGGTTCCAGAGCTTGACAAGCCTTTTGGTGAAGAAATTTTTCCCCATATGAAATCTAAACCTTCCCCAGCACACAAAAAAAAAAACAAACAAAACAAACAAACAAAGTTTTCCTGATCATAGGCAATTCACATCAGCAAGACTTGCCACTTTCTAAGATCAGGCAGAGTCAATTTTAAACCCTACTAGTCTCAGAAATACACAAAAAACCACACTAACAGGTAAAAGTCCAGCATAGAGAAGGTTTAAGTTACAAGGTTTCTCCTGCAGACATCCAGTTATTTTGAAAGTAGCTCAAATAACCTTGCAGCAAGTGTTCACTGTGTGTCCTCCTAAGGGAATCAGCACAGCATAGCTCATACTGATTTCACATCTCAGCTTTGTGTGAATCCTCCTCCTAGGGGTTCAGCTATCTGTGATCCAAGGCCTAGTTTTGACACAGCAGAACTGCATAACCTTGAATGGAACTTCTAAGGAAACTGCCAGCTTGCAAGAAAGCTGTGCAGCAATACTTAGGCCAGAGCCATGATAGGAGTGGTAATTTGCAGCCAGACACAAGGTCCTTAAAATATAGGTTCTTAACAGCTCAAGGACTCCAGAAAAAAAAAAAGAAAAAACAAACCACAAAAACCAACCAAACAAAACAACCCAAACGAAATAAAACAAAACAAAAGCAGCAATACTGAGAATCAGTCCTCCCAAGAAGCACCAGAAATCAGCCTTCCCCAATACTGATGACTGCCAGGCCAGCAATGGTACCAGAATGGGTGTGGCTACACACAGAGATCTGGGTTGCCCAGTGAAAGAGCAATACGGACATACTGGAGAGACACTAGCAAAGGATCACAAAGATAATGAAGAGATGGGAGCATAAGTCACTCACATAGGAGAAAAGGTTGAGACACCTGGGACTGAGAAGAGGAGGATCAGAGAGGAACTTACCAATGTATACAAATATTTCAAGGGAGGATGCATGGAGGATGAAGCCAGGCAGTTTTCACTGGTGCCCAGTGGCAGGACCAGAGGTGATGGACACAAACGGAAACACTCGTGGTTCCTTCTGAAGATCAGGAAACACTTTTTCACTGTGAGGGTGACCAAGCACTGGCACAGGTTGCCTTGAGAAGTTACAGTTTCCCTCACCAGAGAAATTCAGAAACCATGCAGACACAGTTCTGGGTAACTGGCTCTATGCAGCCCTGCTTAAACACAGGGATTGGACCAAAGACCTCCAGAGGTCCCCTCCAACCTCAGCTATTCTGTGAAGCACATGTCTTACCTAGAGGTAGTATGTCAATGCTTTGTCTGATTGCTCGCTAATCCTAGTTATCTACCACACATCTCAGTCAATAAATAACTGCTTAAGTATATCTTGCTTTCATAGTCTCTTTGTGTACAGTAAAGGATGTACAAAGTGACCGAGAGGATTACGGCTAACTGCATTAGCTCTTCCCCAGGGGAGCAGTTAGTAGGATCTCCATCTAAGAGGATCTATGCTGCTGACCAAGTAGACAAAATAGTTCTTAAAATTCTATTGATATGAATGCACTGATGAAATCAGAAAGTTCATAACAAGTCCCTATGAACTAGATGTTCTAGCTTTGAGCTCAAAAGCTGGAGCGTGGTCTCCCATACCAGTCAATGGAAAACATTTAAGAATTAATCACCTAAAGACTACTTTTCCAACTAAAATCTTCTTGCAATTTATTTTATTTAATGTTGCAATTATTCTTATATACTGTTTTGATGGGGAAGCATTGCTTCAGCTTATTCAGGTATCTTTTCCTTCAGTCTGTAGTAGAACACAGTCCATAAACAGGACTATTACAATTACACACACACAAAAAATATTTTCTTGTGTAATCGCTCACTTTCATATCATTATTGGCATCTAATTACAGAAGTAAGACAATATCTAATTCAATACTAAGGGATAATCTCATAAAAACATTTATTTAAACATTTTCACACCTTTTTGTATATACTTTAAAATCAGCCATTCATTACAAATCCATGTTCAGAGATGAAGTTTTAGTTTCCTATTTCTAATTACAAGCTACATCTGACATTTCAAACCGCAGTTACACCCTGCATATAATGAACATTTATTCTGCTTAATATCCTAGCCCTTGACAGAGAGATACAAAGCATCTGAGCTTGTGAAGAAAAAGCGACTTACAAATATACTTCACCAGCTTCCTCATTTCTGACTACTCTCCAGTCCTATGGCATAATTCTTTCTTAAGGAAGATAAGAAACTAACAGAAATATGTATTCAGAATCTCCACTGACATTAGTACAACTGCTTTTGTCACAAAGAGAAGCAAAATCAAAATTATAGTTAGTCAGGCAACGGTTAATCTAGATGAAGAGAAAAAAAGGACTTTTCCTAAATGCAGAGTAAAATTACACGTGCCTTAGGAGTTTCTGCTTGATCTTTCTTTGCTTTAGTGCAGCCACCTCCAGCATATACTGTCAGCCCCAACATAAAGGGCTGACATTGGACACTTGCAAAATAATGAAGGGGAAAAAAAAAAAAGAAATCAAACTGTAGCGGTCCCTCTGTTTTTTCCGCACAAGTGAAGCTGAGCCTCAGCCCAGACCTTCAACACAAGCTTAAGACTGAAAGCCTTTCTGCAAGTTAAAAAGAATATCCCCAATAAGTTACCATCTCCCTGCAATCTGTCACAGAGGACTGGACCCTACTTAAAACACTCTGACAGGCAGCTTAGTCCAATTTTCTATTTCCTTTTCCCTCACTCTTCTCTCCTCCTTTATCTACACGCTAACTAATTTCATAGATTTTTATAGATTTTTTTTTCTTCCTCCTTTCTTTGATCACTGTGCAAAGATGAGCCTGTCTGGCCAAACATCTGGCAAGATCTCAGTCACTTTCAATCTTTCTCAATGCATCTTAATGATCCCATAAAACTTCCACCATAAATTAAAAGCCAAGTAAAAGCAACTGCTTTTATCAACACATGAAGTATCAGGGCAACATTTGCACCGAGATCATACGGATGATGGGCAACTCCATCAACTTGCGAATGCAACAGCAACAGCAATTAGCATAAAACCAAATAAGAAACAGCTGTCTACATTACTTAGCACGCTGTTAGCTGCGGGTTATTCATTTGTTCACATTTCCAAGGATTTCACTGGCAGTGACTTCAAAGTGCCAGTCACGGCCCTCACATTACAGTACACATATTATCTTTCACAGGATATTTTTAATTCAATGAGCAAGTTCTGTGTTTTTCACAGTATCCAGCTGACTATTATTGACAGAGTCCTTCTAGGTGGCAACTAACATTAACAATCCTATTCCTTCACATTATTCTGAGCCTCAGTGACAAGCATTACTAAAGACAACAATCTTGCCTGAAGGCTCTAGACAACATAAAGCAGGAGGAGAAACTCCCTCAAGTAAACTGTCAAAAAACAGTTAGAAATTTATTCCAAATACTGCCCATGTCCAAGCTGCACCCCACAGCCTAATGATTGCCTTTTGCCACCTTTTAGAAAGGTGTCTTGCCCTCTACAGATGTACAGTGAATGTCTGTCTTGCCACCTAATCACTGACAATCCACACAACATTTAGCGATCAATTCACAGCAAATAATTCACAGGAGGAAATTAGAGAAGGCAGTCAATTAGAAAAACACGGACTAACTGCGCAGTTGTCACGCCCAAGCAGTTCAACAACTCACAGTCTTTTACACCAAGAAAACTTTTCTTGCTTAGGGCACTGCTTTCCATTTGTCCACTGTTCAACTAAAGGGAATCTTACCCCATACTACCCTGCCTATAACAGCCAGTTCCAGACCTTGCTGATTTATGAAACAGGTCATCAGTAAATGAAATGCTGTACTCCCCCTGTTTCAATCACAAATTTATTGACAATAAATAAGAATTAAGGTCACATGAGTGGCTACAGCCGGGAATCACTGTTCTAGCCACAAAAGGTTGGTCTGGCCAAGGGTCCTCTTAGCACCCCATCCTGAGGTGCTTCTTGCACTCCTTTCAGTCAGGCTACCAAAGAAGCTGACAGCCATTTCATTTCCAGCTTTGGAGGGCCTGGGTTGGCAAAGCAGGAAAGGTTAGTGGTAAGAACGGGGTGGGGAGGAGAGCAATGAGCTAAGTTAGGAAAGGAATCTCCTTCTGGTCAGACCAGCTCCTATTCATGACCAGGCGCACAATGAAAGGACTTTGCTGTCGAAGGACACCGCTGCACATAAAGCAGCCCCTCGCTGCGAGCGGGAGGGCGCGCACGATGTGCCCTATCGGAGGAACGGATCGGGCAAGCCGGGATGAGCGTCCCCGCCCCGCGCTCCCAGAGGGATCCCTGTAGGGAGTGGGGAGAACCGCCGCCGCGCTCCGCCGGTCCTCGGGCTCCCTCCGGCGGGGACGGGGACAGGGACAGCCCGGCTGCGGCTCCAGCGTTGCGAGACCCCCCAGCCCCACTCCCCGCCTGTGACCGGCAGCGACACTGCTGCCCTCTTAGGTCTCGGGTACAGCAATCGAAGGAAGAAGGGGTCAGTGCCGGGACTTACGTACTTAGCGCTAGTCCCGCTTATTGAATCGGTTACCAGGGACTGACACAAAAACGTCACGATTGGGCAAATCACACCGTTTCTGCAGGCCACGGGTAGAGTTCCCAAGGCAGTTTACTCGGACACGCACTTTGTATAATCATTTTCTAAAGGAAATGAATGGGAATTGGGTCATTTACCGCATCGGGTTTCACTCTGTATTTGAGTACTGGAGAGAAAGAGAGAAGTCCTGGTAAAATTTCCAGCAAAGCCACTCGCGATGTTATGTTTCCACTCCTGTCTGTACTATGTACGATCCCATTCCTAGTTCATTTTTGGTGTTCGGATGGTCTCTGAACACCTGCCCTGAAATCCATTCCAAGCGCTGTACTCAGCTGCAGCAGACGCTGTAGGTATAGTATTTCTGCACGCTCACAGCTGTGATTCAGCAAAGCATTCAAGCTTATTCACCAAAACACTTGGGCATGTGCTAGTTTTTAAGCGTGCATGTAGCTCCTCTTATCTCTGTGCAGCTCTTTCTAGGCCACAAATGCCACTTACCTGTCTTTGAGAATAAAAGCTGTTTGAGGACATGCACACTACTTGGAAGAAGAATGTTCCTGAATAAGAGCTAGATGGCAACTTCACAGCTGTGTAGTGCCTGCAGCACAAAAGTGCAAGCAGAAGCAAATCAACACAACTTGGTTTTCTTTAAGACAGAAACTACAAATGGCTGATTAGTGGGAGACAATATGAGGGTCTTCAGCTACTGAAAACTGAATTGACACTGAATAAATCCCTGTCTCTGACATCAACTAGCATCGGTGCCACATTCAACTGCACCAGCAAAGGACACTTCAGTTCCAAGGGCAGACAAAAGCAGAGCTCCTCAGTGCTTTACTAATGCAGGTTTTGTTGTCAAGCATCTTGCAAAAAACCTAAAAACATTTAGCCGCTCTTTAAAGTTGCATGTTGCGGTTTTTAAGAGCAAAAATGGACTTAAAATTTGAGTCACAAACACCTAAACCCCAAACTTACCATTTTCACAGCAACCTTGGCACAGTTCTTTGTAGGCACGTATCCTTCATCATCAAGTTAGAACTTCTTGCTTGCCTCAAGTCACCTTTCCATCAAGATACAGCGGATGACATTAAATTTTAGATTGGTTATTTATGCAAAGTGTTGCTGACTAATGGTTGCATCAGGAACCATAATGCTGACCGCTGGCTATCTCGCATTCAAATTCCACCACTCTAACAATCCATTAACAGAGCGTTGTTTTCACATGGAGTCTACTAGATGATTTTAAAACATTAAAATAATAAACCTAGGAAATGGGAAGCTACAACAGCATAATAAAATACCAATGCCTACCAAACACCACGTGCATACAAAGACATAGAAAGGCATATAATAGAAAAGCACTTTTTAAACTTTGAATGTTGTCAGCCAACCACTGAATGCAATACCTAGGAATAGCTGTATTTTATAACATAATTCAAACAATCTCTAGCAAAAAAAGACAGACAATCCAGATCAGATTGCCAGTCTAGACCTTTTTCCATATGGCTTCAATATCTTGGTCTTTCACAGTTCCCGAGCAACTCAGCAAGGCACTTAGTCTGACACATCCATGGTGCTTTCCTAACCCATCCCATGAAGACAAATCAGCAATTGTGATATATGAGTGATAGCTGCCATACAAATGTCTCCTATAAACCAGCACTGAACGTGTAACACCATCATGTATACCCCATTAGCTTCTCTGCGTATGGAGAGCTCCAAGCTTTGGCGTGCTGCTAAGAAGGTAATTTTTCAGTGCAAGGTATAAATACCCAATCTCTTGAGCAGAATTACTTACCATAATTCACCTTAGTTCAGTGTTTCAAACTGGGGTACATTTAAGCACCCTATTTTAGAAAAATCTCCCCCCAAAGATTAGGAGATGGACAGTTCAGCATGATAGCTCAGCTACACAGTGGCTACTGAGCTACACAAACTGATAATGCTCTTCACATGTGTATTAAGAACCTCCTTTTGAATGTTATTAACAGCTTTCTTGAATAGTTTTAACTTTAGTGATACACAATTTGTTTCCTATTGTCCTAGCCCAGGAAAGCCGTTCAGCACATGCCTGAGTTCCTGCCTCACTAAGGGTTATTTTAAGGCTCTTTGAAGCTTTCCAGTAATGTGCATTTGAACTCCACAGACCACACTACAGTGTTTTTCCTCACTTGAATAGCTAGATTGATCAGACTTTCACCACCTGAAATTTCAAGGAACCAAGAACAAACTGTGAAATGCCATCCCAAAGAACATTTTCTTATCTGAAAATAGTTACAGCACAAAGAAAAGCATTGGGGTTTGTTTGTTCCACCCTCACCAAGTCTGACCCTATGTTGGTGCCACTTAAAATGCAAGAAAGTTTCCATTTTATATTACTTACTTTCATGCCTTAAAAAAAAAACCTCAAACAGTTTGACAGAACTCTTGCAGTTGCAACAACAAAAGTTCCACAAACAACTGACCGGATTCTGCAAACTGATTACTGTCAGGTATTTTAGCAGCACAGAAAAAAACAGAACAGCAGTAACTGGATAGTCAGCTCACAAGTGTGGAGATTGCAACCTCCAAGCTTTTTGAGGAGCAGTGCTCTCTTTTCTGTAACATTTCTGCGTAACCACACCAGAAAGCATGTTCTTTGGTGAGAGACTGATTACATGCATGCCTGTACATCTATTACAGCTGAGTCCCTGGTTCTTGACTAGAGCTTCTGAGGCTCAACAGCAACACACGTAACATAAAACACCTCCAGGATGAAAACAGTTGACCTGGCACTGCCAGCAAAACACACGGAGCACTTCTAAATTGCAATCACTATCTCCAATGAGTGTCACCTGCTTCTCTGTTTAACCAACAAGTTTACTCTTCTTTGAAGCACGTAAAAGAGTCCTCCCGCTCCCCTGGACACATCGAGTGGAGAGGGTTTAAAGCGGAGCACTGAAGCTAGTTTGACTTGAAAGTACTTCAGCTGGACCAGTGAAAACAAGACCCAGATGCAAAGTTACCTAACTGAGCCCGTACTGCACAAGTACAGCCAGTTGTGTAACAAACCTCAGGACAATTTTTGCAGCTCTTAATCAGGCAAAACTCCCCGCTGATTTCCACGAGGGAGCTCTCATCAATCAAAAGCTGCGAGAACTAAATCCGGTTTTCTCCCTTTTAATGAAAAGGTTTACTTTGAGCCATGAGAACATCAGATTATATGAACTCGGAAACCCATAACGCTCACTTTAACGGCATACGGAATTCATCCTGTATTTAATCTACCAACCACAGAAAATAATCTCATCAGCACTCTATCTGGTAGTGTACAGGAAAAAAAAAGAAACAACACCTAAACTGACATAAAATAATTTCAGAAATAACGGACCTGTTCTGCTGACAGCTAAAAGATGGAACAGGCAGGAGAAGATCCACAGCTCTTTAATTAAACTCTATCCCCTCTGGGCGAACGGGGAAGACCATCGTCCCCGCCCGGGTTCCTCCCTAAACTTGCGCGGCTCCCCGCGGCAGCCGGGAAGAGCATCCACCCGCGATGCGTTCACAAGTGACCGGCGGGGGTCCCGCGACCACGACGAAGCCGCGGCGGGAAGACCCTGGCTAAGCCCTGGCGCCGAGGGAGTGCGGAGGACGGGATGCGAGGCTCCCGCTCCACGTGCGCCCCGCTCCGCTCCGCGCCCGGCACCGCCGGCCGGGGCGGCACAGCCCGTCCCGCCCGTCTCGCCGCCGCCCGACTCCCCTC
>VXAY01001426.1:1702151-1739254 GCA_013399855.1 Oxyruncus cristatus | reverse complement strand
GAGCCCGCGCAGCCCGCGGCAGCGCCCCCTGCGGGGGGCGGCGGGCACCGAGGGCGCGCCGGGGATGCTCCGGGCCTCCCGGGCACGTCTCTGCCCTCCCAGCTGGGAGCACCGAGCTTTTCCCCGGTGCCATTTCAGCACACCCGGGGAGGAGACGCGACTTGCTTGCAGTGCTGAGGGGCCGCCAGTACGTGGTTAACTAAGTCCAACCAGTATTTCCAATGAGCCGCCTGGTTCAAGTTGGGTATTGGGTTAAACTCGGGCTGTAACATCCACATGCCGGCAGAAGTGCAAATGCTCACAAGCCGGGGAGGCAGCAGTGCCAGCCTGGGAGAGTGAAACAGGCTTGAGTGGTTGCTGAGGGGCCACTCTCCTCCTGGCATCGGAGTTCTTGCTGACTCTGCAGTGCCTCTCTCGATATTCTAACAGGGAGAAGGGATAGGATGGCCCCAACTAAGCGAAAAAAGAGTTCTTACGCTCAAAAAAACAGCACAAGGACTTGGGATATCAGGATTCACTGTTTGACTTTGCCTACCCATGGCAGCCACTCAGTTCTTGATCTACTGAGCAACTGTGGCAATGCCAAAGTGTGTTCTTGTGAAAAGTCTGGCTGGCTTCCCAGAAATCCTCAGATTACGCAGGGAATTGGATTTACACTTGTCAGTTAAACAAGTGCCCAAATATTTGTGGAATACAGCATCTTTGTGCCATAGCTCCCCATCTGTATAATCTAATTTACTCTCCCTACTTCATAAGAATCCGATGAAGATAAAAATTCACAGATCTCTCTGAGACACACTGATTTGAAAATGATGGAGCTCCCAGAGCATATCCCCTGAGATACAGATGCTGCAGTCATCCCCCCAAAAAGGTATAAAGATATAAACACAAACCATTTTGAAAAGAGTGATGCATATTTTTCAGGAAAGGGAAGGAGTGCAAGACAGAAACAAGTTAGTCTTATGCTATGAACTTGATGGCAGGTGTTTTCTGAGCTGGCAAATCCTGGACTAATGCTCCTGAGCACTGTGAGGTGTCAAACAAAGAACAGGCAGGCAAACACATTTGCTAGCCCAAACCAGGAACATTCATCACTAGTCTTCCAAATTAAAAATGGTAAGAGCCACCTCATGAGGTGTAGCTGAACTCTTCTGTCAGAACCTCCTGATTCTCTGATTAGAGATTTCAACATGATACTGCTGCAAATGTCAGAATTCTACACTAAACCTGTTTTTTTTTCAAATTTCTTATGAAGTGCAACAAAACACAGCGTTTTACAGAGCATATTATGCAAAAGATCCTGCTGATCAGTAATTTGTTCACAACACTAAAATCAAAGTCTTTCTATTTATGCATTCACAGAAATAAACTTAAATTACTTTTAAAGTACAGTAAGAATTACACAAAGCTCATCTAAATACAACAAACAGTATGATTTCCCTTGTCTTTTCTGCTTACCTCTTCTCTGTTAATGTGTTTGCAAAGCTGTGATTTTTTTTTTTCATTATGCACCCAGTACGTAATAGCATAACCCCTAAGCTGATGAAGTTCTCCGGGAAGCCAAGATTTCCCCTAGTTTTACTTGGATCTCACAAGTCTTTTAGCTTGATAACAGCAGAGTCATATTGCACAGAAATGCATGGTTGAAGCCTCCAGGGAAAAACTGTGTATTAATACAAAGCCAGGTTGTGCTGTCCCAGAATAACTGCTGGGCAAGGCTGCTTGACTCCTAGACTCTGCATGCTGTGTCATGGCTGGGAGCTGTGACAGCTCCCTCGAGCTGCTTCCTGCTAGCAGGATGCAGCCTCTTGCACACCAGGATGCTGGATGTTTAGCTCAGCTCTCTAGAAAACAGCAAGAAACACAGGATGCCCTGCAGGAATAAGGGAGACCTCATGCATCTGTGACTTTGGCAAGACTTCCACAGAATGTATTTGTGGTCTAGCCGTAGGCTGGAGGATAACCTGCAGTAGGGGACTGTGAGAAGGAACAGGATCTAACATTCATCTGTGTTTAGCTGAGTCCAGATGAAGTGTGAGCTCTCTGTTCTCTGTTTTACACTCCAGCACTCAAATAACCCTTCTCATTCAGAGGCACGGATCCGATAAGGGCCTTGAATCTCACCCTGTAGTTACGTGCCCACACAGCTACACTCCTTGACGTTCCTCTGCTTGCTAATATTACCTGCTAGGGTTGCTAAAGCACCTCTAACAGGACGCTGTAAGTACCTGCGTCCTCCTGCGGGTGGCATCAGAATATCTTCAGTGGACCAAGGCATGCCCAGGAAAGAGATAGGAGAGGGATGATGTTCCTGCTTGCCAACAGCCAGTCTCATTACAGTTCAAGGGCAGCTAAGCAGCTCACATAAACCATTAGATCTTTAAATTAAACGAATGATATAAAGTAGTAAGAATTAACTTGTGTGTTAACTAAGTGTAAGTACGAGCCAGGATATCAAAGGCTACAGATTTAAGGTGTCCACGCACTCGTAACCAGAGCGGGGTTGCTCTGTGTTTTTAAACTATCGTGTTACGATTATCATGCTTGGTTTTGGTGCCTGTATAGATCACGAAAGACCTTATCACACTGAGACAAGTTAGTGCATAGTCCCAAGCCATTATGCTCTTTGAAAACATTTAAGTGCTATTCAAGTTCTAATGTCCAAAGCCTTACGAGTATAACTACTGAGCAAATGAATACTCTGCAGCCTTACCTGCAGAGTACCTGTGCTCATTTTAGAATACTTTTTTCACAATTTGTTCATGCCTTGTACTGTTCAGTTGCCCATGTCACAAAATTCTGCTGCCTCAGACCATAACCACAATAAAGGCTTAGTCAGCTTATGCCCACCAATCACCAACAGTTTTAAATGGAGGAAAGCACGACCTTCAAAAACACATCAGGAAAAATGTTTCTTTCTTTTTTTTTTTCCCTTCCTCTCCTTTAAAAGCATTTTAAATGATAAAAGTTGGTGTTTGCTTCCCTTGCAAGCATTGATCGGCTCACCTGACATTTACATCTGACTTTTCTACCAGACTTGTACTAGATTTTGCTTAGGAACTTCATTGACATGCTTGCTTGCAAAAGACCTGGATTAATTGTATTAGAGACCAAATACTTGATCTCTACAGTAACTAGTGAGATGGGACCCTTTTGTTTTAAAGCTTAGGTATGTGAAAGAAAGATGAGGTTCAAATCACCTGCCTTCTGAAAAACTGCGTTCTTTCGGGGTGTTTCCAAGAAAAGAAATCACATATACTGCCCTAAAACTCATCTCCGATCTATGCTGATAGAGTATGAATTACAGTTTTCCATTTCCTTCAGTGAATTTATTCTTAACCAAGTTATTATCCAAAACCAGCAAGATTTGTTCTCCTGAGATTTAGAGTTATGAATCTGTGTGTACAATAGTCATCATGAGTAGGTGGCACAGAGACTGTTTTTTTCCTGTCAGGAGTGATGTTATTCTTATTTTTGTGTGTGGTCCTTACATGTGTCATAAATAGGCACAATAGATACATACTGGCAGCTTTGATTGTATTCAGAGATGAGCTGATCTCCCAGTCCAGGAAATTATCCTAAAACTCTCATCATATTGGCAGCAGAATTTTAACCAACAGTTCCCAAGAGCCTCTGCCAGCACATTGTTGCCTTTGCAGGACTCAGAGCTACCAGACATTTCAGAGAAAATGAAAATGGCATAGGAGTCATATATTAAGAAAACCAAACCCACCAAAAAAAAAAAATCTACAGTGGCTACAGTTATAGCTTTGGATCCCAATGGTTTTAGAAATCAATCAGGCAGTCTTGTGACATGTGGCATTATCTGAACTCTTAAACTCTTGGCTTCAATTCTTAGTTACTCTGGGGTCCCTTAGCACAGCTTCGTGGCACCAAATATCCATAAAGCTGACACCATTGCTGACAGTAGGATGTGCTGCTGAGTACTGTGACAAGAGAAGGTACACATTAGCCTGAAGGCAGACACTGTGCTTTCTAGCAAAATAAAAATAAGCAATGTAATCTCTTGCTGTCACTGATGAGTCACAGTCATTCCTGCCATGGCATGACTGTAAGGAGTCTGAGGCTGTAAGATATCTGAGCATCTTCCACGAGAGAAGACTTATCCCAAGCAAGACAATCATAAGCAACAGCTGATGCAGAAATTGATGCCACTGACTTGGTAAGATTGTATTATCTTCAGTGCCACCTGGTGAGCTATCTTGACATCTCTGGAAATTGATACCAAGTGAAAGAATGGGAAAAAGGCAAATATATCCTTATTTCTCTAAACCATTCCTTTCTTGACTAAAATTATTTCAAAAGGAAGATAGTCAAAGAAAGTGATATGGGTTGAAGATTCCAAGGTACACAGAATCACCTCACCTTTGACTACTCAGCTAGTTAAGGGGTCCTTATGCCATTTTGCCATGGGTGGTACTGTTACCCTTCTCCAGTGTGTACAACCCTTTTGTGCAATCTCACAAACCCAGCCCTGCTTAGTGATATCAAGTCAATCAACAGAGAAGACTATAAAAATAATCCTGCCTCTGAATAAAAATATTTATCATTGCCCGAAACTTAACAGAGGAAAACTGAATCCTTTCTCATCCTCCCCCAGAAAGCCACAGGAGATTTCTTGTGTCAACCAGGACAGTGGCCACCAGTGATGCCAGAGAGCCTCTCCCATCTTGTAGCAATGCAATGCAACTGTCAGTGGACTGCAACGTGGAGCTCATGGCAACTGTGCTTCCACCTGTGGAGTTCAGGCCTCCAGTACCTGTCTGTATGGCTCTGGCCTGAATGCTTTACTGAACTTTTGAAGAACCATATAGCTCAGCAGAGATCAGAGTACGCAGGCAACCACGCACTTGGCACAGTTTGCAGAACTTGTGGCCACGCTCAGAACTTAGCGCTGCCTAAAACAAAGGAGTCCATTGCAGAAGGGGACCCCGAGCTTCTCTACAGGGTCTGTAACTGTATTCAAAAGACACTCACCTATAGCTACTGTATAACATTGATATACCTTTCACAATATTAGGGACTTGACTTATCGCAAGTGCCATAGCGCCACATTCCCCATTTTTCATGAGTCTTCATGTCATCAGACAAGTAGTTAGGAGAGGTTATTCCTCCCTGCTACTACAGTATCACTGTTTTGGCTCCATTTACCCCTATGTGGATCTTCAAGCTCAGTACAGGCAGCCAATATGGTCTTTCACTGGTCAACGGACTGGCAATGCAAGACCCATCCAACACAGAGGATGCTGTTGTGGCATCTGGCAACATTGCAAACTGGCATTGGTCAGGGTGTCACAACCAAACTGCCTTCCACAGTGTGGCAAGGGGTGAAGTTCACGGTTGGAAGGAAGCTGTTTGCAAGGTTTTTTGTCATACTTGAATTTAATGTGGGTAAATTTAAAAGTCAGTCAAAAATGTAAACTAGTTAGATAAAGACTGTGGAAAAGTGAAGAAAAATCACAGCAACGAGACAGAGAGATTATGTTTTAAAGTGGCATTGTGTTATTGAATAAAGTTTTCCCCACCAAAATGGTAGAACTGGGAGGAATTATAGTAGGCATCATCTAGTATATTTTGGTGGTAATTTGGCAAGTATATGTTAATATTCCAACACCTTTTCCTCTTACCAGCCTCTTCTGGGTTTTGGCAGCCCATAATACTTTTTCTGTGCACCTTCCACTGCCCTCAGAGCAAACATGAGAATGAGAAAAGGTTCCAGCCTAAACCAAGCTGAGAATAATTGGTCCATCAAAACCTTTTCTGAATGAAACATGACATTTCACCCAGAAATAAAGATGAAGTTTAGTGTGTTTTCTTTGGTCCACTAGTTAACAAAGAGTAAAGATTACACTTTGGCCATACTGTTGCCAATGTGTGCTTGGTCATTTGCCATGCTGGTTGCTTTTTGACAGATTTTTAGCTACTGTGTAGCATGTGCATTTCTATCACTCTGAGAAACAGCGATTGATTATGCCAGCCTCAAGCTATTTTCCTTGGAATGAAAAACTCTAAAGCTTGTTTAACGGTAAGAGTCTGTTGCTTTCTCTCAACAATTGTCTGAGAGAGAAAAAGCATCTTTTGTTAAAAATAATGGTTTGCTTAAAAACACTCAGGTCCTTTTGTGCTGAAGGTTCACACACAGCAAGAGATGATCTGTGTTTCAGTAATAATCTCTACCATCAGGGTCAGAGGTATTTCTTAGCAAGGTACTGCAGTTCCTGGCAACACTTAGAGCCCTGATATCATAGAAGATATTTAATAATCCATAGGCCACTTATCCTACAGATGGTGATTTTTATTGTTTTTATGAGAATATGAATAAGGAGGTACTGACCAAATGGGAATTTACTAATAAAAGTACATCCAGAGCCCTTAAAAAGCTTGTTCTCTTCACCATTTAAAGACATTATTAAGCCTGTTCTCTGTAATAAGGTAACAGTCTATGAAGGTAAAAATCAGTTTTTCACCATCACAACAGAAGATTCCTCATCACATATCCTCTAAGCAAGAAACAGAGGAAAAGCATTATTGCAGTACCTTCTGATGCAAAGCTAAGTTATTGCTCTGCATAGTGTTTAATAAAAAAAGGGGACACCTTAATGAAGTTGATGAATTCCAGTTTTGTTTATAAGATTCTTTAGTATTTCACTGCAGAAAAATGTTAACTTGTCTAACTTGTTCCTACAGTCTCTTAGTATTATTTTATTTTAAACATCAGAAGCAGCTTTCCTAGGCCAAAATTACCTCTAGTGCAACTCTCTTGTAGTCATGCCATTAGGTCATGCCTTCTTTTTAGCAATAATGATTATGGAAAGCATTTCTTCCATCTCTCCTTACCCTTTGCTGTGGAAAGCCAGTTGTGATGTCCAGGCCAAACAAAGAGAGACCACGAGGGTGGTGTTCTGAAACGGAGAAGGTTGGTTTCATGACTGGAGAAGAAAGAACATCCTGGAGTATTTTCTCTTTTTCACTGGCAAACCTAGAAAGCCTTTGAGATTTCCTGCAAAAAAGCTGGGAATAAATGTGAAGAAGAACATTTGCAACCCTTGTAAAGCAATTAAAGAGCCAGAACTAAATTCACTGATGTCTGGCAGTGATCATTCACAGGCTAGTCAAACAACGTGATTTCTTGCTTCTTTCAGTAGTTGACCCAGAATCAGCCACAGCCTGGCTTTTATTTCTGTATTGTGCAATAATGTCAGTATGTTCATCTGAAATGTTATTATTGCACATGGCTGCTTTGCCTCTTCACCCCTCACTCTTTAAAGGGACTGCAGGTGTCCTGGAACAGGTAAGAGAAGGCAGATTTCCAGTGAAGCAGGCACTGAATGGGCAGCTCCACAAATGAATTAACAGGAATTACATGAGAAATTCAAGACTGCTGAAAAATTAATTTTCTATGTCTTAGAATATCAGATTTTGTTCTGCTAAACTTGAAATTCAATTTTTTTAAGTTCAGTTTTTATTATTGCAGAAGCTGGCCTGGACACTAGCTCCACTTCTGCAAAGCATAAATTGGTGAGATTAATTGCTGAAACTAGTTATCACAATAGGAGCCAGGAATCCCATCTGAAACTGAAGCCCCCTGTGTTGGGACTTTACAGGAAAAAAATAAGCGGCCAGTCCCTGTGCCAAAGCAGATGACTAGATAAGGTGGACGTGACAAGGCAAACAGTGGCACAGATTAAAAGTGTGATTTATGGAAAGAACTTGTTAAAGAGACAACAGAAGACCCATAACTTCCAATAATACCCTTTCCACTTCAGCAGCTGGTGTGCAAAACTCTCAAGAACAACCAAGCAGTCTCAACTCACCTACAGGTTTTGAGCACAGGGAAGTACTTACTATTAAGCAACTGCTTCTTATTCAAGAAAAGGGTAAACTTTACAGTTGGAAGTGTACAGTGAAGCCAGTGAAAATTTCAGGCAATCTGAGCTTTCTGGATTGGGATAGATCCCAGATTTTCAGAAGAGAGGCACAGAATTACCCCAAAAATGTGTGTGCACACAGCATATTTTCCACAACTGCTTGGCAAAAACTGTAGCAAGGACAGGGTGAGGAGGTGTCAGATGTAAACAAAGAGGCCTGAGCCATTCTGGCAGGTGCTGCAGATAGTGCTAAGAGAAAGACCTACCACAGTGGAAAGGGTGGTGGAGGCCTTCAGAGGTGGTAAAAATATACAGGAAAAGCATTTACACAAAAGGATGCTTGATACGTGTTATTTGTAGTTATTTTTACGAGTACCATGTGAAGCAGGATGCTGACCATTTTGTCTCTTGTTGTTTCTGCTCTCCTAGCAACAGAAGAAGTGTTTTTAACAGGCGTGAGCAACAGAAATTCAAAGAGAAGATAACATACGTCAAGTGAAACAAGAATAACATGATCCTTAAAGGAGATTCTTGCCCTGCCAGATTACAAGGGTGCTCTGAAGAATGTAATGGGGAACAGTCACAGCAAATCACATGACAAAACAAGGGCTTGAGAAAAACCCACCCATTATATTTATAACTGCACTTTTCAGAACTTATGACTATTTAAAAATTGACTTGTTTAGGAGTGCAGCTTTTCATAATGCACAGCAAATCTCAACCTCTCACTGACAAGATTAGGAAGAAATTTTGCCTATGCACAGGTTATTCTCCATTAATCACCTGTCCACTGAGGCAATGTTAGAATTCACAAAGATAAGATGTTAGAATAAGATGAAGCATTGGTCTGATTCAGCATGAAAAGTTCTCACATGCTGTTGCTTAAGGTTTTCCCCAAAGTGCTGACTTTTATTCTCCCAGACTTTAGCTTATACACAAGTGTATTAAACAAAAAAAGAAAGATTGTCATCCTCCTTTCTTTAGACTGCTGTGCATGCATGTATTTTTTTCAGCCTATAACTGGGCTTTCAAGAACGGGGTCTGTGATGTTTCAATGTTTCATCCATTTTGCGTCATAAATAAAAGGACTGAGGAATCCTCAGATTTCCGACAGAAAGGCTTTCTTTTGTACTGTGCCTAACACTGCTGAGCTGATATTTTTCTGCATAGTTGCTGAAGATGGAGGCTGAAGGTAATGAGAAGAACTTCAAGGGCACTGTGATTTATACCTAAGTTTTAATGAGGAAGAGTTATCTCCTGATGTGCCCCTTTTCAACTTTTTTTCTCTCAACTTAACAAAATATTTCCAAGAGTCTACCCCGAGTGACCCGAACCTGTGAAGAAGACATTCAACCATCTGCTAAAAGCATTTTTATATAGCACCTTGCTTAAATCAAAAATGTTAGCTGAAGTTCTTAATTCATGACCAAAGGAAGAGGGGGCATGTGCACATCTGTGCCTCAGAACAGTTTGGATGCTCCATGCAGGCAGCCTACGTTAAAAATCAGGAATTTGTGGGTTTATCCTTCCCAGGCTCCTTTTTTATCTTCTCTGTATGTGTCCTGCATCTCTTCAAGGACCTTACATCTGGCATGTCATCTGGGCTTCCATTTTTTGGTTTTCTGTCTCCTTCCTCATCCCCCATCTACTAACTTTTCCAGCTCTCTTCCACTCACTATAGGTTTGGGTTTATTTTCCTTTCCAAACAATATTCAGGACCATCAACACTATCATTAATAACACATTTTATCATTTTATTAACAATCTTTCATTATGCATCTGCTGTACTGCTGAAGCCAATTAGGATAATAATTACCTGAGCAGCAAATTGGCTTAGCTCCAGAAAAAGGTGTTCCCCTGGAAGGTTTCCCACTAAAATGTAACTTACAACATGCAGTGGCCTCCATGCTATTGACTCTCTTTACTGTGTCCTACCTAGCCACAGTGTTTATTTCCCACAGCAAATTCATCAGTGATGAATCAGTGGGTTCAGCAGCTCCTGTCAAAAGATTTGCACTTGCTTACTGGAGGGAAGCCTGCATCATCTGTTATCCACAGACTGCTCTCAAGGGTCATCATTAGCTAAGAAAGAGCCTGCTATTTCTCATATGCCATTCTCTAGCCACACACAGATCAGCTGCTAAAGTCTTTCTGGGTTCTTGGAGGCCATCCACTCAGGCCCTGTAACAGTCAGGCCCTGAGGGCATCACCAGCCTTGGCTGTCTCTGCCCAGCTTCCTCAGGGCTCTTCTCACCCTGACCAATGCCCAACATGCCCAGGACCATCAGATCCTGCCCCATCAGTGATGCAGCAGGGCCAGTCTCCACCATCCTGTGGCCCTGCCTGGTCACAGGCCCCGCTGATTTGGGTCCACAACCCATCCCATCCCATCCCATCCCATCCCATCCCATCCCATCCCATCCCATCCCATCCCTGTGCCCATGGAGATGCCTGATGCCCAGGGCTGGGGCTGCCTCGCTCCTGGGATAGTGGCATGGGCCCTGATTTGTGAGGTCCCATCCTGCTGCCCTGGGAAGTACCCTTGGGTCCTTGTCCTTTAGGGGGTAGCTGACGTACACTGCAAGTAACCTGACAGTAACCACTCTAAAGTTTTTTTATGTCAGACTCATTGGAAGAGTTGGGAACAGGGATACTGAGGGACTAAACAAAAAATACTATTTATGAGTGTTGAGAACTAGAGATTTTCCTTCCAGAGAGAAGTATTTGCCCCAGCTATGGACAGAAACAAATCTGGGTCACAAGGAAGAAATAAAAGGGACCAGTTGAACAGGATAACATCAGCATGAAGGTGTTGCAGCCATCATCTCTTCTCCTGCTCCTGTTTGGGTCAGTTTTTATTCTGGACTGCACCTTGGCCTCACTCTCAGCACTTTAAAATCCACACTTCCTAGCTACAAGGGCAGCAGGACATGGAGGTCTCTGTAAGAGCCCTGACAAGTTACACAGAATCAGATGAGCCACCATTCAGTGTCTATACAACTGCAAATATTCAAACACTGTTTGCTACATCAGCTCCATTGCCGAGGCCACTGTCTGTCTTGATTCCTTCATGGATTTGACCATTTGCAGGAACACGCCCTCTGTCCATGACAGGGAAAGAGCACATCTACCACATCAGCCACCTCTCAGATATAGCCCCAACCTTGGCCGGCCGTCTCCAACCCTGGTGCAAAGGGCCCTCAGGATTCCAAAGTTTGACAAACAACTAACATGACCTGTTTGCACAGGATATCCTAGGCTCTGCTTACAGCTGTGTGAAATCAGAAGGCAGCACATTCCTACCTTCGCTGGAGCTCTCCTCCCCAGGCCATCCACCTTCTGCTTTCTTTTCTGTGACTTCCCAAGACAGTGGAGGTCTTTCATCTCCACTGTGCTGCCCATCCGTCATGTTCCCAGACATCCTTTTTGATCTTCTTTCCAGCCTGCTGCTTTGCTAACAGAAGTCATTTTCTGTCAGCGTTGCACAGCACACTGTGAAAGGTGAGCATTTCATAAGCCAGATTTCCATCAAAGTGGGCTCTCCTCTCTGTACAGCCCTACCATGCTTGGAGAGTGCCCATCAATTAGGGTGGCAGCAGGCAAGTACTTCCCACCTCTGAATCAAACACTTCTTAGCTGTTGCTTTCAAGTTTTATTAATGTTTATTAATTACTGCTGATATCTTGCCAAAAGCATTTTTTGGAAAAGGGCAAAACAATTAGAAGGTATCCAAACTTTCTCCCCATTCTCCCCTCCTCTCCTGGATGCTGCACAAATTGATTATTAGAGAAAGCCTAATTCATTATCCACAAATAGTTAATAGCCCAAATACACTGCCACCTGAACACATTTACTTTCAGTTGAAGTATTCTCTTCTGTTGAAGTATTCTTCTTCATAAAATCCTTCACTTCTAAAGCATGACAAGAAAAAAATTGCTGTGGAAATCTGAGGGCAGAGGATGACTAACCCCTAACTCCAGCACTTGGAAAGGTGACAAGTCTGCATTTATTTTACTTACCAGCTGCAGCACAGCAAGGGAAGAGTTTACTCCCTTCAGTCTGGAGTTTTCACTTTAACAGTAATAGCAGCAGCACTTGGACAATTATCTGCATTTCTAAAAAATTTTAAGCATTAATAGTTTGACCCTCACAACTTCTCAAACAAGGATAACATCAGGAAGAAAACTGAAGTAACTTGCTATTGTGAAATCACCCAAACCACAGTTATCCTTCAGGAGTTCCAAATGTATCCACACTTTTGTCTTTACATTCTGCCGGTTGCTCAGATAACACTGCATTTATTGACTTTTTCCCTCTCCACATAGACAGCCACATGGTCTGTAAGCAAAAAAGATACTTACATTCTAACAAGGAATCTGGAAAAACACTCCTCAAGAAACAAAGATGCAGCCAAGTATTAATGTAAGAAAAAACACAATATAAAGTACAAGGAACAAAGCTGAGACTATGCCCCACAGTCTGTCTGTAGTTGTCAAAATGGCCAGGTGTCTACCACCCTCTCATAGACATTTTAAGCATGCATCCTGCAGATGGGCACTGGAATATAGATCCCGAGGTTGACTGTGAAGTATCCTTACTTTTATATTTCTGTTTCACCACCAGCCAAAGGTTTACCTATACATAAAACACAGCCCCCGGTGTACAAAACATTTCCCATTCTTAGCGCTACACAAACCTAAATAGGAAACCCTCATGACTTAATTTTAACCCTGAAAGAAAACACTGAAAGAGGACTCAGCTCACAAACAAATATCCTGATAACAAGTCTTCCATCTCCTCACATGGCATTAATGGACTTACACACTGATAGTGTCACACCCATAGATCTATCCTGATTGCACATTATTATTGTACCAGGGAATGCCTAACTGGTGAAACTGAGTATCAGAGTGATAGCTAATTCAGGATGATGATCTCTGTGTACAGAACACTCCAGAGTACATACAACCTTTTTCCAAACCATTATGTCTCTCCTATGGTGAAATAGGTATTCTGAAATACTACAACTTTTATTCTGTGTCAGAGGATTCTCATAGAGAAGCATTCCAGTACTACTACAAAGGAATAATTTACACCAGTTCTGCTGGGTAAGCCTTAAGCCTCCTATACATTCATCACACAGTTCTGCAAACAGAAAGGAAACTGAAGATACTGTCAGTGAGTGGAAGACCTTTCGCATCAGCTCTTCGGCACAAAAGCAACACTTTTTGAGGCTGTCCAGAAAACACAGCCAGAGACATGAAGCAGTGGTAGAGCATGACCAGGTTATGCTATTTTACTGTTCACTATTAAACCTTTTCATGCTGACAGGAAAACTCCACTGAACCCATAGATACTTATTACCATTCCAGGAAGAAGCTATGCAACTTGTGTGGCTTTCCTATATTCTGTAATGTACACAGGGTAAATTCTATTTATTTCAGTTCCACAGACTTAGTAATTCCAAAAGTGAGTAAACAAGCAAAAACCTCTTGACATTACTTGAAACTGCAAAGCTGTTATGTACAAAATGTGCCTTTTTTGTTTGTTTGGTTGGTTGGTTTTTTTTAAGAACAATCTCAGTTCCAAAGGTTTCAGTGACACATAGACAAGAAGTGTCTGGGCAGGTAAACAAAAGAAATGTAGAGGGACTGTCTTTTATTCAAGGTCTCACAGCAAGCCAAAAGCATCATCAAAAATGCCAGAGTTTCCCAATTCACAGTGCGGGACCTACCTGGATTTTAGAGGCTACAGTGTCTACAAAATAGAATTATTTTTCTGAGCCCTGAAAAACCTCTACCATTCCATACTGTGCAACTACAAGATGATCAGAAATTACTCTGCATATGTTATGTGCCTAATGGCAAACACGGGGTCAAGAAGAGATTTTTTAACAGTAATAAACCAAGGGAAAATCCAAAAAAATTTCTAAACTTACGGGAGACTATAAGCTAAAAAAAAATGAAGGGTCTGAATTTCTTACTCCATGACACATGCTGATAAAGTATTTCAGTCTTCTGAGCAATGAAGATCAGATGGACACCCTCAGAAGATCCCTGATGTCAAATCGTCGGTGAGGCACACTTTAAGCATCCCTGGACCTGGCAATCAAACTTCGGTCAGAGCCCACAGGGATGTGCCTCTGTCCTATAAAGCATACCAGACTGCAGTTGACCTCTTGTCATCAACCTGTCAGAGCGAAAATTAGAATGACCACTTGCAAAGTAAAGATGTTTAGAAAATGAATGCAGTAACATCAAGATTTTTCAAAAGGAAGCATTTTTACTTGCACAGAAGTGCTTAAATTGACCCCTTTCTGGGACTAAAGTGCACTCTGGGTCTTCTTGTTGAGCAAAAGATAATAATTGAGGTGTTGCCCCTAATAACAGTACAGTGACCTGCAGACATTCCTGTAGTGTCAGGTAATGCTTGAGATGGAAAGAATATTAGTGTGGTTCATGAAAAGGTGCAGCATATTTTCATACTTCACAGCTTGGTCAGCTTCTCTGAAAGGTGAATAGAGTAAGAAAAGCAATATTAAATTCCCTACTCCCATCATGCCACCTGAAATATCTGTAGATGATGCACTTCCTACTAGCTCCGAAATCCAGGCAAGTTGGAGGAAAGAAAAATCTACCTTCAAGAGATGCTACAGCTTTCACAATTAATTTCTGTACAAATGTTAAATAACTATCCTGGAGTAGAGGAGAGCACTTCAGGATGATGCTGGGGTACAGAATTATATCCCATGATTTGTATGGTTTCCTTTCAGCACTGATTTTTGCTTAGTGTTATAGTCTGATCTCGAGTCATTAATGGAAGTTTTGAGATTATATAATAACTGGGCAATATTCTCTAAGGGATGGAGTGAGTACCTAGTGTATTGATTCACATAATTTCTCTGTGGGCATTTCCCAAACCTATATCCTCAGAGGATCTAAGTAGTCCAATGTACCTTTCTGTTCTGTTGTTCAAAATGGCAAAAAAATGCTTAGTAACTTCATAATAAGTTTCTGCTAAGGAGGATCAGGTTCTTTTATGTAAAATGATAATATGTCAATACTTCATAACTGAGATATGTTGGAGAGGTTTTCTTCCTTTAGCCAGCTATTTAAAATAGCTAGTGATGTGTGATGTATATTTTTAGAGGCTGTCAGGCAATGCTATTTTTGATGATACAATATGCCTGTTTTTCCTTACCACAGAGGAAGACAGTGATGATGGACTGAACATGTTTTCCCCCCCAGATGACATGACTTTGGGGAAACATCAAGAGAAGTGACAATGCATACACAAGAAGAAGAGCATAATTTAATAGTCCCTGCCATAAGACCCACTATTTAATTGAAAGAAAGAAAATCTTTCCTGATTGATTTTTTCCAAGAAAATTAGTGTTTTATCAACCTACTCCTGCCCTCTCTGAAATCAGTAGCAGATTTGACTGCTTTCAATCAGACCTCGGGCAATTCACTTATTGCTATTGCTGTTACTGGATTAGAGAGAAGAGTCTACTAATAAGTTAGTGCTCTAATACCAGTATCAGTCTCACAAAGCAGCAGACAGAGGCTGTAATTTGTGAGCTGGTTTGTGGTGAGATAGCTGTAGGTGTGTGCAGTAGGAGTATAATACAGGCACCAGGACTGTGTTGTGATTCATGTTATAGATCTTAATATAAACTAAGAAGGAAAACACATTTATTAAGAACTGGAGTGTGCCCATTCCTTGCAGGGATGCATAGAAGTAGAAGAGGAGTGTGGTCTCTACACCCAATGGTCTCATTATCAGCAGCTAATGTTGTGCCAAAAGTGTTCATAGCAGCACTGGCTTTGCTCTTTAAGACCAGAGACAATAGACAGCTAAGTTCAGCTTTGCCCTTTGCACACACGAATTTAATTGTTCTGCAATTAGAAAAAAACCAAAACCAAAACCAAACCAACCCAACCAAGCAGACAAAACCAAGCCTAACAAAACAAAACAAAACCAAACCAAAACAAACAAAAAAAGAAACAAAAAAAAATTGGAAAGACTTCTAGTAAAATGAAACAAAATCCCGGAAGGACATCACTACAGGGGGATAACATCTGTGGGATGTAACATCTCTGGGAACAGTAACTGGCACAGGCCAAAGACCTCTCAGTTTCTTCAGTAAAAGGAAAGGGCAGAATCTGTGCATAACATAAAAGCCCTTCAGTGTAACAGTGTTGGTTCAAACCCAGCATAAACTGTGATGGCATATAGAGAGCAGGTAGGTGCTTCTGACCTGATCAGCTCCCATAGGACTGAGCATTTGCACCACAAGCCAGTCTGCTTTCCAATTGCTGCCTTTCAATCTCATCCTTAAGGGCTAGACAAAAAAATGGTTAAAGGACTGTTCTGACAGATAAAGAACGAGCCTCAGGAGCAACATAACACATAGCAAAGTACCCTGATTCTGACTGCTGAAGTTTATATATTGCTCCTAATTAATCCCAGCTGAACCTACACTGTCTTCCCTGGAGCTAAAACACAAATGAGTTTTGCCCATTGTGTCCAAAAACAATAGCAAAATCCAGAAGTCAGATGAGAAGTTGCTCCAGATTGGTGGCAAGTAACAAATCCAGGCTCCTCCCATAAGAAGCATCCATAGTTACATACCTTCTGAAAAGCCAACACAGCTATTTGCTGGCATAGCAATCTGCTTCCACATAGTGGATTTTCAGGCAATGAACTGCAAAATAAATCATAGGGATATTCCAGAATCTGTATATGCATAATATCAGGAGTCAAAACATTATAAACTTATCCCTGTTCCACTGTAGCTATAAAAACATAAGATACTGGAGTCCTACGACTGATTCTTATCCCACAGAAGCTGGACCACATGTGATACCATCTTGGATAAGAATATGTCCTATGGATGACAAGACAACCAAGTATGGCCAAGAGCTGCAAGGGACTCTTTCCTCTAAATTTCTTCATCTACAGAGTTACAGGTTTTCATGCAGTCGGTGGGACAATAGAGCCTAGGGCAGAGGTCTGGTTTCAAAGATATGAGCTGTAGGACTGTCCAGAAAATGAACAATCCTCTGCCTGCCCAGTGTCATTAGTACGCACTACCTATGTACAGTCAGGGACCTCATTTTTATACTCAAATCAAAGTTCCTGTGTGCTTGACACTGTTCAAAAATAGTGAAAGACCTTGCCCAAAGGGCCTAGAAGGCCAAAATAAGAAACTAGAAATATTTCAGTAACGTTTCCACAATCAGTGGAGTCGAACACTCTGTTACAGATGACTATAACTAAGACATGCTTGCCAAACTGATCTTAAGTGAGAATTACGTGACATGTTTTCATTCTGTCACTGTTCCTCATTAAAGATGCGGCCTAAATTGAGTTTATTATGAGAGAAAGGCTCTAATATTTTGCCCAGGTCTCTGCACAGCTTGTGAAAGGAAGCTACTTACTGCATGATTTTCCCTTGAAAGAGCAAGAACACTTGCAACCAAAGAGCTGCAGGTTTGTGGAAGGGATGTATAAGTTGCAATGAACCCCAAAGCGGTGACTGCAGATGAATACTTCCTTGCAAAATTTCCAGTCTCTCCCTGCAACAGAAAATTCCACAAGTTGAATTTGCTACTAGTAAGTTGCCAAGTTCATAATGCCTTAAGGTAGTTTGCTACAGACTAGCTGAACTCATTCCAGGGAAATAACTCCCTAACTTTTTAAAAGCAGCTGGTAAGCCTTGGCCCCTGATTTATCTTGCAGAGCTGCGGTATGGTAAACTTCCAGCTGCTATGCTAGAGAGCATCATCATGCTGCTGCCAAAGCAGAAGGTGCAGAAGCTGCAGTGAAAACAACCTGTGGTTTTTATTTAATTCCTTTTTTTTTTGTTTTCTGCACTGGCTTGGAACAGCATTAGGGGTTCAGAGGGTCTGAGACAAGTAGGAGAGATGAGGTGGAGAAGGCATGGAGGATCAAGTCCTGGAGCAAGAAGAAAGTGCTGGCATGCTTTTATTTCGGAGAAAGGGGAAGGATTGTTGAAAGTTTTGTGAAAAAGTGAGATATTTGGCAGCAAATATTTCCAGGCTAGCATAGATATATTCAGTCAGTTCTATAGCTTGCAAGGTATCTTCCACATGTAACCTTTCCCCACAGAAGGGTGAAAAAATTTCACTGTGTGTAACAGAGTTATAGAGGAACAATTTAATAACTGACCCAATAACCAAATTCTGCAATTCTATGTTTACCTTATCTTTCTTTCTATAAATGTAGAGCTTATACTTGTGTGTATGTGGTAGTAATGTTTTGCAAACTTCCTTGGACAGTGAGAAAACATCTCAGATGTATTTGCACTTATAAATGGTTCTAACTTCAAAATTTCTGAATGATGTGCTGTGTAAAACCACCTTCCCAGGCCACTTTCTGTCAGTGTGGTTACTAGAAGGACCAGACTCAAGAAACTCAGAAATCACAGGTGCAGGCAGTACAGTAAACATACTCTATACTTCAAAAAATTGCTCACAAAATCTTATTCTCCAGTAGGCAACTTTCCATTTTAGCTATTTTATTTTATTATTCCTTCATAAATGAGTTTCCTTCTCTATTTTCAGTGAGCTTTCATTATTAATTTCTATAGAAGACTTAGCTGACTGCAGTTATGTTCTCTTATTAGATCATCCATTCAACCCACTGCATCTTATAGGATTAGTCAGGAAACAGGAGAGCACAAACTATTGAATTTCGGGCTTTGAATCTCTTGTGTGTAGTTCAGATCACTAAAAGGGCCACTGCAATTTAATTACTCACTAAAATCAAGAAGATAAGTGCTGAGCAGTGATGAACTGTATATTTTCCCCAAGTACCCACCAGCAGTTAGCACCTATTCGGAAGTGCTTCACTGGTTCTTTTTCTGGCCGGCAATAAGCTGCATCACATCATTTTAAGGACCAAAGTACTTTTGCTTGACACTCCCAAATCCCTTATCATTTTAAAGCAAGTGCAAACTTAATTTGTCTCCATAATCTCGCATCAAATTCCCACAGCCACCTGCGACCTTCCTTCTATATCCCACCATAAGTACTTTTACACATATGAAGCATTTCTTTTTAGTTGTACTACAATTAAATGCCTGCGACAGAAGCATTTGTTTTACGCAATATATCTGATGGAACTGTAGCTTTGGAAATTTCTAGCAGCTATGCTTAGACATCTGGACAGTTGTGTAATAAATTGATTCTAGGGCAACAAAATAACCAAACTTATACCTCATATGCCCAGTTGTCTCATTGGAATCATATAAAAGATGATGCTCCCTTTTCCCCATTATCAGTCCCATGTAAAAGCTTAGAGGAAGAAGGATGCTACAAGTTCATTGCCACGTCTTAGAGTGTGGGACAAAGTTAGCATAATAAGTGGTATTTCCATCCATGTCACTCACGGAAAGTCCATGTAAACTGGTTGTTTTGCCAGTACCTTCTTTCAAACACAAATCCTTTCTGTGCACAGAACTAATCTGAGCAGTGACCATCATAATGGGGATACAACACCCTATGTGGAGCTTTTCTTGACAGAGTGAACTCAATATTAGAAAAATGTTGGGCTCTCAGAATAGACTGCTGAGGGAAGGCTGTTGCCTCTGACCTCATATTTCTTCTAACCTACATTTCTATTTCCAGATATTTGTTTTAAAAATTAAGTTTGTGCTCTTTAAAATGTGACAAACTGACTGCATGGAAGTGAAACTTTCTGTCTAGAGAAGGCTCACCTGTCGAGGCTGATCATCCCAAGAGCAGAGAAGATATACCCCTGCTGTTGATTATTTGCAGTGCAAAATCTCAAGGGTAAAACATTTCAGCCCCCACAATTCCTTCAGACATGAGTGTTTGCTCTTTTCAGGAAATCCTCAAAATGTTTACATTGGTATTCTCATATCAGGATCTAGACTTTCATTTCTATCTTACAACTGCTAAAATAGTTCAGTCATAGCTGTCTGACAGCTTGTGAAAGGGGTTTATAACCACCTGAATGCAATACAAGGCTCTTGCTAGAAATAAAGTGTTGGAACCATTCTCCTGTAGTTTTGAATCAAGAGGGTCCATTTGAACTACATGATCATATTCCAAGTTTGGGGGGAACATCTTGCAGCGTCATTTCAATACGTACAATACTTGCATAAGAGTCATCATCATACAAATCAAAGTTCGAGTAGGATTTTTCTCTCATATAATCATGTCAGGCAAACTCCCTCTCTTTTTTAATTATTCACCAGTCAGTCAAGTCCAGGCACAGAGTAATATTTCAGAAAGAACAACTCGGTCTGTGGGCACAAAATCTTTCATGACCTTTACAAACCCTTGCGTGGACTATCTTGTGGATAAAGATGTTGCTGCCAGAGTACATTTTTTCACCTTTGTTCCTCTAAGACTGGTACAGATTTTTTTGCTAAATCAAAACCTGCTAACTAGGCAAATACATTTATTTGCTTCTTTCCCCAAGGACACAGTATTTCAGTGAACAAGCTCATAAACTTTTCAAGAAAACTCAATATGGATGAGCTTCCACTGCATCACTGTGTGTCATAATGCAGATTCTCAGACGGACAGTAACATTTACTGCTGTGAGACTATAAGTAGACTTTTCTGGTCCTCATTATTTCACACTCAGTCGCGTGCCAGGAATGTGCAGTTGTCCATAAAATAGCAAATAAAAAAAAAAGGCAAAAAATGAACCAAACAAAAACAAACAAAACCCCCAAACAAACAAAATACTGAGAGGGGGATGAGAAGTGACAAGATGACATATTGGGTTATATTTCAGCCTTAAGAATAATGAAAGACTTTTCTACATGTAATAGAATATGGTGATAAATACGTCTTCAGGCAGTTGTGAGAAACAACTGCTACCTACTGTTTAATACCTTCATTAGAAGGATGGATTTCCATCTTCAAAGCTTGTTTGGGAAGGGGCCAAAGAGTGGTTTAAGGACTAGCGCAGGTGTCCACATTCAGGTCCTTTCTAGTTCTTCCAGTGATGATGGGAAGTCACTTTGGCTCTGAAAGATTAGGAGAGAGAAATCAGTGAAGGGTTCCTGAGGAAGCACACTGAAGTTAGATCTGCAACAGTCAATAGCAATTCAGATTCTCAGACTTCCTCACAGTTTTCAGAGTCTACCTTTTTTCTCCTTCTTAATCAGGCAATTTCTCCCAGGAAAGAAGAAGGAATTAACATACCTACTAAAGACAAATGAAAGACCTAACTAAACAGTCCACAAAAGCAGAGAAAGAAAGACTTTGCAAGATAAAGGGAAAGGAGAGAACAGGTTTCCTCCGTGTCAGTCATGTTGCCCTCACCAAGTTTCCCTTTAATTGAGGTGAGAAGCCTGCTCTATAATTCTAATTGTACTGTGATTGTCTGCTGTGTATGTTTAACATCAGCCTGTGCCATAACAATCAATAACAGTTAACTTTGCTTTGCCTTTTCGCCCTTATGTGGCAAGTACTGTTCCTTTTAGCTTGTGTCACAGTTCATATTATCTTTGTTGACAACACACTTTGCAAGGGAGTCCCCTCTTCACTATTATGTTAATCATTCCAGAAGGTAAACACACAGTGCTAATCCCTAAAAAACAGGCAAATGGAACACCATTGTGTACCTGGCTATAGCCCTAAAATTGAAATGACAGAGCTATTTTGTCTGAGTGCAATGGCACAGATCTCTCTCTGTAAAATTATACAACCGTACATCAAACCAGTGGTTCCATTATCTGAGTGTCCAGCAAACAAAACTGGACATCTCATCCTGGACCCTGAATTTCTGTTATATGGACAGCTGCACTAAATATTTGTTTGCTGACAGACCATCTGCAAGACATGTCACTATAAATTGATTTATGGGGGATGGAAGGTAAAATTCTCTGGAGATAAAGAGTTAGACTTGCAATTTCAGGAGATTTTCTTCCTTAACTACTGCAGTCAAACCGAAGATTGGCAAGAAAAAACAAACACAGATGTTCCCCACTTTTGGCTAATGCTTGGTGATAGGCAGAATACAAATGTCCCAAATCTGCCTTTGGTAAAAGGCCATGAGAACTCTGGGTCCTTGTCCAAGTTTTTGCATATGATTCCAAAGATCTTCCACTCTAACAAAGTCTTCTCTGGGCTTCTTCTTACATGGAGAAATAAGCTGAAACATTGAAAGAACAAACACAAAGCATCCATATAATTTTTACCTGTTTTTATGTTTGAATGAAGCTGTGACAATCTCCAAATTTTTATCTAGAAAACATAACATTTATAATGTATTTAAAAATTTCCCATGAAGAATATAGGTTGCATAACTTAGTATTTACCAGTGAAACCAAAAGTTTTGCTCCAAACTTAACAGTGAACTAATATTATATATCATATTTAGGTATGCCTGTTTTTCACAGGATGAAAGAATTGAAAGGCTCTCCTCAAGATAGTCCTTGATGAACAAAGCCCAAGAAGTTTATCAAGATATATATTCAGTCAATGCAGTTGGAAAAAGTTTAAGACAAGGCATCCAGATTCCTAAATATTTATTTCAATCAAAGCTCTGAACCATGACAGGTAAAAGCATTCAAAATATAAAAGATATTTTAAAAGTCCACAAAGCTAAAATATAAAGGCTCTGTGACACCCTATAATTGTCTATGACAGCTTAATAGCATTTCAGGGATATAATAAATACAGCAAAAATTTCTCCAGAACATTAAATCTTGGCCATATTAGCTCAAAAATAAAATGAATTATTTGACATTGATACCTACAGAAAAACTTAGAGCCTTTTCCTCCCTGGTTATAAACATTACATATCTTCCTTACAGGAATATCCTTAACAGCCTCATACTCTCTAGTACCACTTTAGAAAAAAAATGGCCATAAGGCTGCAAAAAAGCCTGTGGCATCCATCCATACAACTCCTGCTTCTGACATTAATGTTCATGGAAACCAGCAAAAGAGCACAGTAATAGAAGCCCATGAATATGAGAACATATAACAGATTTTTTTTCTGTTCTGTCTTTTTGAATCCTTTGTTGTTTGAATTTTTGTGGATATATATTGTTTTCCTTTGTTAGGACAATGAGATGACAGTTCTTTCATCCTCCCCCAAAACTAGCTTGACAGGTTAGCTAACTTAACAAAAGATGAAAATGGAAAAGGTGGGGAGAAAAAGAAAAACTTTTCCCTAAATAGTTGAGCTCATAATAAAGTCTTCAATAGCTCTTCTCTACATTGAAATGTGCACCTTCATGGTTTTTTGAACCTCCCTGCTAAACACTAAGCTAGAAACATACACCAACAAAACCATAGTGGTTCTCCCATACTCATATGTTGTTATATATATACTCCAACTAAAACATAAAGAATTATGAAGGGAAAGTATCAAAGTATTTACATTAATTACACTCATGACTGCCAGAAACTGCAATTTCAAAATTTTTAAATATAATTTAGTAAGAGAAACAAAACCACATGCAGCCAATTCAGAAATGAGCAAGCACTCTAACTGCCTTTTTTAAATACTAAGTCATAAACCCTCAGAAACAAAATATAATTGCACAGATCATGCCATGGAGGAAAGCTAGCTATGAGAGGGTGCAGGAAAAAAAAAATCCTTGTAAAAAACCACTGCACAGGTAAAGGCAGCACTGCAAATACAGCCAGGCTTAATTAAACACATCAAGGGATAAAACATTCTGAGGACAAGCTTAGTGTTAAATGCATGACTCTTGTGAGAAGCTGCGGGTGACAAAATTCAACATAGCAGCAAATTTGACTCTAAGAGGAAAGGGACTTTAATTATTTTGATCATTACCACTGTTACTATTTTTTGTGATAAGCAGCATCTTTAAAAGTGAGCAATACTAAGCTAAGTGGGATATGTGCACGGTATACTACTGCCCCTGCGTCCCTAGGAGCCCATCACTTTCCAGCTTTCAAGATAGACATGGTCCAAAACAGGTGGCCTCTTGTGCAGTGTGCTCAGTCAGCAGGATTGATTTCCACTTTGGTCAGACTTTTAGAGATGGTCAGAACTCCCAAGAAGGTTCAAGATTTATTTCAGGCTACTTATATCAGTTGGCTTCCTTGGGAAGAAACCTGCTGGAGGGTTTCTCCCAAAGTTCTTCCTTCAGAACCAGACTCTCTGGAGGCTGTTGCCCAGATTCAAAATTCACCCAGAAAAGCCCCATGGATGGCTGCTGAGGAGCTTTTTGGCTTCAGCTTTGTGCCAGGCCTGCTGCTGTAACCACCAACTCCTGGTATTCCTAGCCCTACTCCTGACCAATCAAAATTGGCAATTTCAAGTATTAAACTTATAATCTTAGTGTTACAAAATTGCTTCAGAGAGAGTTGTCATCAACTCAAAGGGAGGTAACCAAGGGCAGAGAGTCATCCTAGTTCTCCAGGAGGATGTGAGCTGTGTAGTTAATTCATCACACAGAAAGCAAGGGGGTAGTTAACTTGTCTCACATAAAGAGCAGTTGAGAACAATAAGATTTGGTCCTGGCTACGATTCCTTATCTGTGTGCTGACACACCAATGCTATTATCTGTCCTGTCATCACTTACTCTTACCAAATGCTAAAACCTCCCAGCCTGTTCTTTGCTGATAATTGATCATTACTAACCATTACTGGCAGGTGGCCATGAGGTTAAAAATATACAGTGGTGGTACTCCATGCTGTCTTCAGAAAAAAAGTCCTTAAAAACTCCTTAAAAAATAATATGTAAAATTTATGCATGTATTTGACACTTCAGAATCAGAGGCATAGTTAGATGGCACAGGGACCATTACAGACATCCATACACATACTGCATTAAACATCTAAAGATCACCAATTACTGCAATATTTAAAATAAGTCATTTTTACTATAAAGACATAAGGAGTTCATTTATCCCTCCCATTCCTGTCTGAATCTCCATAACACTGTTTTCCTTGAATTACTAGAAGGAATTAACAGTTCATCCAAACTAGTGCAAATCTTTGTAGCTCACTGCTGAGATTTTTGGGAATTTTTATTTGTAAATGAAGATCTCATTTTTCCAATGAAGAAGAGTCTTCTATATCCACTCTTTAATGCCAGAGAGTTAAGTACTGTATTCAGAGCCTACCTGATAGCAGCATAACTCCTAAGAATGAATTGTCGGAAGTCTATTGATTAATTAATTAACAGAATTAAATGCAGAAACTAATGATGTGATGTCACCAAGAGATTTTTACACATAGCTGTCAGTAAAGCATAGATCTTATCAGGAAAATACCATATGATCTCATACATTTCTCCCTTAAAAGGGAAGCTCGCTTCTCTAAAGACACAATGATTAAAATAGCCAAGAAAGAACACTAAAGTCTCCACTCCCTGGTCAATACACTGGGCATTTGCAGAGAGGAGCAATGGAGACTATCAGGAGGAACTTATTGTCTGCTAGGGAAGAAAGTACTGACAAAGCACTACGTTCCCAAATACTCAGCACTAAATAACTTTCACTGGAAAAAGAATGAAGAAACCAACCTCACATCAGAGCCAATGACAGAATACTTAGAGAGTTAAAGACCACTTTGTGAAAAGGGTTGTATAGACCTATTAGTTTGTTTGAAGCGCAGTTGCAATCTGGGCTGCTCAACTCATGGGTGCATGAAAACAGCAGAGATGGTCCAGGGCGAAAAGTCACCAATCCCAGGGCCAGGGTACATCTATGCCCTGGAGACAATGGCGAGAATTTCCTAAGGCAAGCCTTTCACCTGGGTACTGAGAGAAAGGCATCACCCTGGTGTTTAAAGGAATCTTTTCTCTAAGCCACCTAGTTTTTAAATTTCATTTTCCTCAAAATTGCGTTCTCTATCCCAGTTTAAGTAGTTTGATTTGCTTTTCCAAGTGTCTGTCAAAAATATTATTCAAGTGGTTATCATACTTTTAAATTAGTATCTCTTTCCCAAATGAGAAAGGACTAGAGCTTACGCTAAATAGAAGTACAAGGCTGCATCAGCTTAAGAGCACGTAGCTGAAAAAAGGCCAATCATAAAAAACAACTTCATTTCTCATAGAAAGGCAAGGAAACCTGCAAAAGAGAAGATAGAAAAGAGCTACCACTGTGAGAAACAGAGTCTCAAGTTAAGACAGGTTTTCGAATAGGAGTTTATTATATGATAAAAGCAAGCAGCATGCTGGGTGGCAGGGGAGTCTTGCTCCACAACCTGTACACACCTCACAGAGTGTTCTGCAGCCTTTTATACACTTGTTCCAGGAAGGTTACCGCCCAGTTTCATTTCTCGGTTGTGAAGTCAGTTTCGTTTCTTAGGCCCATGTAGGTTCTTATCAGTGGTCTCTGGGATTGAGGGTTAAAAGTTCAGCTCTTCCCTGTCCTTTGGATAACCTCTTTCTTCACGCATGCATAGTTACATATATAAGTGGTATATTTTATTTGTCCTATTTGGCTATAGTGACATATATTTGTCAAAAGCAAATTACATAAACATAATTACATAAGCAATACATTTCCATTTCATATTTGGCAGTTTAAGTAACACTCTATTTTTTTTATTAACACGAATCATCTCATAATTCCTCACACCACCAATACAAAGAACAGGAAACGTCTCAGACAAGGACAGTCAGCAGTTAAAGCCATGCCTTTCTGGAATGAAAAATCCTCAGAGGTGACAGGACAGACAACAGAGGCCAGGCAATTCTAAACCATCTCATGCAAATCCGTGGCCTCCACCAGGATACAGAGTATAAGGATAAGTTTGACTCAAGGATACATACTACCACTTCACAGTACCTCCACACATTACCACATTACTGCATTGTATGCATTACTGTATACTCATGCACATGAATTTACAACTTGCAGGTCCAGATCTGGACACAAAAATTACAACCCTTCAAAGAAGGGTAAGAGGAAGAAAATCTTTCTTCCAAACACTGGAAGTCATTTACTCAAATCTTTCATTTCTTTCTTTATAAATCAGCATTTCGAGAATAGGGCACAAAACATGTCTTGATTTTGAAGGGCTTACTCATCACTGATATGGTCTTTCATATGGAAATCAGACAGTATTTCTTCCCTTGAACAAACCCCATGTTTGGTTTATACAAAAATCTAGATTTACATGCCCTGAAGAAGTGTAACCTGCCATTCATTTCCAAGCTCATTTTGAAGTTCAACCCAAACTCTGGTGATTAAGAGACTGACCCACTACCACTTACCATCTGTCCAAATATACCCAGCTTTGGCAAACCCTCTTTGCCTGCTCTTCCAGGATTTCTGCGTGTTGTTTAGACAGAAGTTCACTCAAAATGGTTGCTACAAATCAGCAGTGCACAGCTGGTGTTTTTTGTGGCTTTGTTACACAAAATCTGGAATTCCCAAAGATTTTTGGCTTTCCACATATTGTGAAGATACAATGTTGATTTAATGGCCCAGAATTGCCCAAACCATTCACTTCTGTGAGAAGAATGAATAATCAGCACCACACTAGCATCATCTAGGCCAAACTTCACAGCATTTACATTTGCTCAGCACCTAAACTTTGACAAATACCTATCCTAATCCAGATGAGCATTAGAGCTGAGAATGTTCCTTCTAAAAAATCATGTTGATCCCTCAGTTGAGTAATATAATGCACATTTCAAAAAAACACTTTTGTCTGATTGCTATAATGTAATTTTCATTCAAAATATTTTAATTATTTTTTGGCTTATTTTCCTATGAAATTGCGTATAAGAGTTTTTCTGGCATTTGATTTTTACAGAAGTTTAGACTCTGGAACTGACATATGAAAACATTTAGAAGAAGGACCAGCACAGGGATATTAACACGGGAATAACTATGGATCCACTTCTGCCAATTAAGGTGCTCTCCAAACCGAATAGTAAGAAGTGACCTGGGGAAACAGTTCTGTGGCACTAAGAGCAAGACATGGGAAATAATTTAAGAGTAGTCAGCCCAGTTTTAATTAGGATGTTGACTTTCAGTTTCCTGGTAGTGTCAGAGAAACTGAGACAGAAGATGATGGTGGCCCCAGCGCAAGACTTTCCCTCACCACCCTGGGCACAGTCCCACAGGGTCTGAACACATCATGCAGACCTGAGGACTGGTAAAAGGCCCCTTCAATAGCCCCAGGCACAGAATGCGATTAATGAGGTCCGAGGTCCAACCAGGGGCTCCAGTCAGGAGCAAAAGAAGAAGTGCCTGAGACATGGCTACAACACACAACCGAGGAGTTCATCCAAGACAAGCAAGAGGCAGGTGAACCTGCACCACAGCTCAAGAAGGGACCAAAGCTGCCAGTTTAAATGAGGCATTAATAGGTGTGGATGGAGAACCCAGGTGAGGTTGCTTGGAGCCAAAAAAGTTTGTTAGTGCTCTGAAGGCCCTGACAAAGACTGGACAATGTCTCTTTTCTTTAAGGACCCTTACCTCTACCAATCATCCACATGCCAGCAGATGAGCTGCATCTTATTTTAGGAATACCCTCATAGATCATCTGTTTTCTTACATGTTACATACAGACACAGCATACTATCTAGACCCTATTGTGATCAATAAAAGCATTTGCCATTTTCTTCAGTGAAGTCAGGATTCCACTTACTACATAGTCAGCGCACTGTTTGGAGACATGAGCCAAAGAAGAGCTTTAAAAAGGAGGATGTGCAAAAGCTTTGATTTTGTAGAGCTGCATGCAAGTTCAAACAGTCAGTTCTACCAATATGAATTGACTTTGCATGGCAAGGTTTGTGTAGGGGTGTTGGGTAGGTGGAAGGGGAGGCTTTAGGGGTGGCTTACACGAGAAACTGCTAGAAGTTTCCCCCATGTTTGATAAAGCCAATGCCAGATGGCTCCAAGATGGACCAGCTGCTGTCTGAGGCCAAGCCCACAAGCCATTGTGGTAGCACCTCTGAGATAATATAGTTAAGAAGGGCGAAAATCACCAAAAATTACAGAACAGGAGTAGAGAGGCAAAAATGTGAGAGAAACAGCTCTGCAGCCATCAAGATCAGTGGAGAAGGAGGGGAAGGAGGTGGTCCAGGCACAGGTGCAGAGATTCCCCTGCAGCCTGTGGTGAAGACCATGGTAAGGCAGGCTGTCTCCCTGCAGCCTGTGTAGGGGATCCACCAGAGAAGCTTATGATTAAAAGCAACATTTGTGTGCTACCAACAAAACCTGCGTGCTATGAGCTACATATGTTCCCCTTCTGTGATGGTATAGATCTCAGAGAACCAAATATTCACATGTGGTGGCCTTGGCCTAGAGTATTAATGTTGGATCTCTTGATTTCTTTTATTTGGGCATACCATCAGCATTACACTGGCTAAGAGTATACATATGAGGAGTCCATGTGGACTGAACTTGATCACTCATTGTATGATAAAGACAAAAGCCACCCTTTTCCCTGTATTTCATTTGCATCTAACAGTTGCAGAGCTGAAGGACAATAAAAGTGTTGCAGAGTTAGATTGTTGCTGAGTTTGAAATTTTGATGTTTGATCCTGTGAAATAGAAATTAATTCTGAAACATTGGTATGAAGGACATGCTACATAAAAAAGCTCCAGTTCAAGCCACCCTTTGGTAGCCCTTCAGAAAAGTCTAAAATGAACACAGCTTTCTGTAGCATGAATGTTTAATCCTAGACACATTACATTCAACCACAAAATTCTAGCTGCTTTCTTCAGTATTGAATGGAAATAGTCTGAAGTAAATGGAAATTTTCTGCTTACTCCAAAGCATTCTAACACAATAGCTAGCAGAGACTATTCATATAAGTTTCTCACCTTTAGGCTTACCTTTTGAAACAAACAAAGACTGCTAGTGCATTTTTAGCATCATTTAATTATAATCTAGAACAGGAGAGTCCTGGGCTAGACTGGTGTAGGTGGAATGGACATCTGACAGGAGCCTGATTTGTCCAGCCTTAAGAACAGAACACTTTGTGGAGTCCTTGTCTACAACTGCCTGATGGGTGGAAGTACAGAAGATGGTCAGACTCCACAGTTACACAGTAGTGGAGGAGAGGCAATAGCCACAAGCTGGAACCTAGGAAACTTCCACTGGGTAAAAAAAATTATTGTCAGAGTGGTCAAAACACGGACCCAGAGAGGCTGTGGGATTAAACCTGTTTTGAGCAGGACTAGAAACCTCCAGAAGTTACTTCCAGCCCTGGTGATTCTCTGCAGCTTCACCAACATGAGCCCCCACCTTCCCCCCCGCCGACCGCGAGCTAGAAACACTTTGATAGTTGTCAAATAGGGGTGATGCTCATTTGCCCAGAAAAAGGAAATCAGAAGGAAGATGTAAGGAAAAGAAAAATGCCTGAAGTGAGAATTTTCTCAGATCAAGAATGAGAAATAAGAAAAACTGTGCGGGGTTCTTTATATATGCAAGAAGAGCTTCTGACTTCACATCTCACCATCAATTAACTACATGTGCCACTGTCTCCCAGAAACTTACTCCAGTTTATGTTGGTGCAGCTAGAAACCGCATCCAGTCTAGAGAATTTTCTGAAATTTTTCATAAAACATCACCCCCAGAGCATGCCACTGGCACTTTGCCTCAGCAGTGTTCATGATTTCATGTCTCACTGTAAAAGTTTATGTGTGCTATAATTTTGATGTCTATATTTGTAATTCCGCTCTGGGTAACACTTAGAAGGCACTGCTACACTCAGAAATTTTTTTTTTTCAATGCACTCTATATGTACAAGGACATCTGAAGTTTTACAAGCTACTTATGCTTTCAGAATTGTCTGATCCTTTCATTTATTCCCTACCTGAAATCATCACAAGGTGCATAATCATTCCAACAGCAACCAACTGATTTCACAGATTATTCTTTCAGCTAAAAAATAAGCAGATGATGAAACCTGCAGGGAAAAAAAAAAGTATCTTTTAAAATTTTCCCTCATTCCAAGCTAAAAAAACAGAACAGCAGATAAACTATATATGTAACAATTTCCAAATGTTTCTCTTGAGAAACAAGTAGACTAATGATAGTCCTAATTCAGCAAAGTAACAAAGTATTTGGACAACCTAGGAATCGTGAGTGTTGACTAAACAGATGCCCTACTGAACTTAAGTCAGTGTTGAGCTACACTGTGTCCTCTCTTTTTCTTATTTTCATTGACCAAAAGTCTCCTCCCTACGTGGCAGATGTACCAGGAGAGCTAAGGAGGCTTCACAGGTACCACCAACTGGTGTGTGCCACCCAGAAGTGGAGTGTTAGCATAACTCCACGTAGCACTGCCATTCCCCATAGCAGCCGAGTTAGGCCAGCCCTAAAATGCCCAGAATGCCATTTAATCCAACATCCTATGGGAATAAAGCTGGACTTTAGACCCCTCTACACATTTGCGTCAGGTAATGGAGGCACCTGAGGTAGAGCCTCTTCCAACATTACCTCCTTTCTCTGGTTGTTCTGCTTCCCAGAGTAAGATATCACCCTCTCTCATTAGATAAAAAATCCTGCTCACTGCACTGACTGAATCAGAAATACAAAGAGCAGGTGCTTTGTAGTGACAGCTAAACAAGTGGCTCTGGATCTTCTATGAGCCACTTTCACACAAGGTCAATTGCACCTATAATTAATTTACACAAGCTGAACCCTCAGCTGCAACCTTACACAGCCTTGCAAATGCACAGGCTGCACAAAACTGTATTGGTAATTAATTTGTCAAGCAAATGCTAGGGAAGAACAACACTGGTAATTTATACCATAGATATTCAAATGAAACATCTTGCCTGAGTAATATAATGTTAGAAAGTAGAAGAGCAGCAAAGCAGAACAAAGAATTGGAGTCTTCCACCAGCTATCTCTTGAAGGGACAGTACTTTAATGTGTTATGAGCCAATTTCAGATGCAGTAAAAACACATGCCTCTTCACTGAACTCTTCTGGACAGATTTTGGCATCAAAAATGGTTGTGAAATTATAGATGCACAGCCTACACACAGAGACTGGGATGACAGAGAATGATAGAACTCAACCAGGAAAGATCTATAGGGAAAACACTGTGTGTTACTCTGAGAAGGAAAATGTAGATCAGCTATTGAAAATATATGTAGCATTCCAGCCCTTTGCAAAAAAAAAAAAAAAAAAAAAAAAAAAAAAAAAAAAAAAAAAGAAAAGGGGAAAAAAAAGGGGAAAAGAAAGGGAAAAAAAAGGGAAAAAAAACCCCAAAACCAACCAACCAAAAAACCCCAGGACTGACACCTAACACTTTTATCTTTCTCCTTTATATGCCACCCTTAGTACTGTCTGAGGCATTGGGATCCTCATCATTTGTTGGCAGCAGTCAACTCCATGATAACACCAGTTGGTTGTTGTTATTGATCTTACTTTTTGTGTGTGTGTGTGAAATAGAATGTTACTTAAAAATAAAACAAACAAACAAACAAAACAAAACAAACAAAAAAACCCCCAGAAACAAAAAACTCCCCAAAACTACTTGGGTATTACTGCAGCGTTTTGCAAGGGTATCCTCAAGTTTTTATTCACAGGTGTACGAGGGGGAGGAACAATCTGCTATTTGTTCAATGAAAATTTTATTTACTTACAATCTGGATTAATTATTACTCCTCTCAAGAGAGGAAGTTCAAGTTAGTAGCTGTTGGAAAGCTTGAAAAGTGTATCAGTGACCATAAAACTCAGCTACATGTCCATTACATTACAGTCTGATGAGAAATGCAGTATGGGGACTGCCAATTCACCAGCTGACTAATGCTTCAAACACAAGGACAAATAGCATATTACAACTCAGTAGGAAAGGAGACCATTTCTAAAGCATAGTAATCTCCACATGGTAATTGTTTGATGGTTTTCAGCTGGAAAAATATGCTAATAGGATCAATAAACAAAGAGAAAAAAGACTTTGAAACAAAGATGAATACAGATAAAATAGCCCAGTGCAGCAGAGATATTTCCACATGGCAGCCAACCATGAGCTAGGAAGCATCGCATTGTCTTTTCTGAATGCAAAGAAATAAACAAGTGAAAGCAACAGACCTTAAAGCTGTACTTACACAGGGAGGAAAACTCAGTTAGAGGCAAGGATTGTGAGGTTGAAGCAATCTGTACCATCTCATCTCATATACAGTTACTTTTTTTTTTGACACATTGGTCAGAAGTGTTGACTGTCCTGCTACACTTTTAAAAAAGACTGTGGTCTGTGATGATGGTCATCTTTTCTGGGTGTTGTACTTCATCATTTATCTGCATACCTTCATTTCACACCTTTTGCTAAAATCTGAACAAAAAATCCTCGGGATCTGTCGTTCTTCTGGCCAAATTTCCCTGAGTCATTCTGTCCCTACTTAGAGATTATCAAGAAAAACTTCCTTATCTCTCTCTGGGTCCTTATCAAATGTTGCCTGAAAATCTTAAATGCTGTGGACCCATTCTTTCTGCTCTCAAGTTGTCAGCCAATATTGCTCACCAGATATATCCCCACAGATGACATGATGTGAGAGTTTATATTCCAATGCTGAGAAAGAGTGAAGGCACAATGTGTGTTGTGGGTCAGTGCAGTGGTTGAATATTGGTTAGCTTCACCTCACGTGAAAACCTGGCCATCAGCTGTGAAACTGAAGCCAAAAACCAGAGACGTCATTGCAGCGGATTGCAAAACACAGGGCATGCCAAGAGGAGGAGGACAGAAGAAGAGAGGACCTGCTCCTTAATTATTTTATGATTTTTTTCCACCAGAAAATCAAAGACTGGCCAGGTAATGTCATTGACCTGTACTAAAGAAACGTCGTGATCCGTTCTCATCAGACCATGCTGACTTGCAGAGTTACTGTACAGACAGCTACATCTCTCGGAATATCTAACGGAAAGTTAGCAATGCAAGAGCTGCAGAGGTGGGTCACATTTTATTCAGTGGATTTCAAAAGAGGGATGGTTCAAGAAACAATGGCTTGGATGCTTTACCTAGTGTTGTGTTAGTTTAGTTACACAAACATAGGTTTGTTGCTTCAAGTCACAAATCAGAGCTGATATGAAAAGTGCGTAGGTCTTGGTGTGGATAAAAGGCCCATGTAAGTGTCCAGCAGACAACCAATGATGTTATTTTCTTTACCTTCCTGAAACTGCACGTTTCATTTTGATAGAACATACATCTTCTCTGAAAAGTAATCACAGACTGAGCTGGTGCTTTGAGATGTGCATTGTACTAACACAAAATAGGCTGCAAATAGCTGAAAATTACTGCAGAGCTTCAGCGAGCAAGATGAGATTATTGGATGAGTCCCATTCGATACAGGGAAAAGGGGTCACATACTGTGCGGAATCACAAAGGTCTCAATTCCAAGGACTTCAGAAAGGGGCAACACTTCAGTTCCTTCTCATTCTTGGGGTTATTTTTCCTTTTTTTTTTTTTTTTTTTTTTTTTTTTTTTTTTCCCTGTGAAAAGAAAGAGGCTTGAGTAGTTTGCAATATGGAAGGCCATTCTTGCTTCAGCCTACAACAGCAGTTTCTGTGGTGTTAAGACCTGTCAGATACTCTGCCATGATCAGGAAGGATGCTATCCTTGAAAAGAAACACTTGTTCCATTATAGGACCAACATAAAGCAGTTTTAAACAATATTATTGACACATGGACTTTTAAATCTGGCATGCAGCAGAAGATAAAAAAATAGTCTTATTTATAGTCTTCCACCCAACTACTGCACTAAAATGTGATTCTTCTCTTTCTCATTGTCTGTCTCATGCCAGTCATTTCTATTTCCTTCACTGTAACACAATTGTTATGATGCAGCTCAGTGTAAGTACAAAACTATTCAATCAAATCATCACTGTTATGTATAATACTGCAAGTATTTGATTCTGCTGTCCTTTTCAAGTTTACTCTAGACATACTTCTATTTTAGGCTGGCAAGCTCAAAGGAAGAATGTCTCCCAGGGTAACCCTCATAATTTATATGCAGCACAAATTATGGACAAAACTGAAACCCAAACGTTTGCCTCTAAAAATCATGAAAAGAAGATGACTGCTTGCATCAAATATTAGTACACTATATAATTTATCCAAATTACTTAAATCACTGAGGCCCACATGTAATCTTTTATGAACTAGTACAGAGTATTTCACACAGTTGGAACACTAACAGGAAATCTATGCTTGCTTGCCTTTCTTTTCATTATTTAAATGTTTACCCTGAGAAATAATTCTGAAAACATGAACAATTTGTTGACTATACAACATTCTTCTTGTAATATTGCAAAGAGGTGACAACTACAAGTTGAACGCTGTAGCACATAAAAAACCAAAAGGGGAAAGTCAGGTGAACTAGTCCAGATCTTTTTGTTCATAGGTTGCTTTTGTTTGCTCTTTAGGGCAGGAAATACACCTGCTTTCACAATTGTATTTCTCTGTGAAGATATTCTAGGCCTAAATGTACTCTATGGCACTACAGCAGAAAACACATGTTTTTCAGAACTTGAAAACTAACTCACTGAATTATGCATTGGCTAATTATTTTGTGAGTCTTATAAACGACATAAGGTGAATATTAATTTTTGTATTGCACATGGTGATCATCAAAAAGAGAGAGAAGATTCATGTTTGATATTGCACTGCCTCATTTTCACCAAAGTTCAAGAACAGCACAAATCTGACCTGGCTCTGTTTACTCAGCAAAAAGACATTAAAGGCAGTCTGATGTTCCCTGAGTGACACAGTGGAAAGAAACATATTTTACAGATCAGAGATGGCAGAGTCCAAAGCAACCAAGCATCAGATATTTCTACACAATATTGCAAAAACAATTTACAATTTCTTGCAAGGCAAGTCACTGGAACTTTTGGAGACCAGTAGTTTGGATGCATGTGTATGTGTGGGCGTGCATGACATGTGTGCATACACATTCCAGCTGAGTCACAGATGCGATTAAAAACAAACACGGAGACAGAGACGCAGGACAACAAATGCACTGTTTGCCTACAACAAATATTTTTCTTCCTCAATTCCATGCTGAATTAGTTACCCAAAGAATGTTCTCCAAGAAAGACTGCTGCAACAGACACCAAATGAGCCAACACCAGTGCCTCTTTTTACTTTTACTACCAACTGTAAATGGAAGGTACTTTTAGACTAGTTTTGCCAGATGCATCTAACATTACTTTAAAATTAGTGAAAAAAAGAGTAACAGTGATCAGACAAATTGTAAGACAGAACAAATGATTATGAGTTACCCTCTCATCTAGCTTTTGTTAATGAGTCCGTGACTAATATAAAGAGGAAGATCTCAAGCACTGCACAAACTCCCTGTGTGCAGCAATTTTATAGCACACAAATCTCACCTGCTCTGTTTGGCCCTCCAACCCTACTTTATAGCTGCCTTCACAGATAAATTGATAGTTTATAGATATCCATACTTCAAGGGCTCGGATTTTTTGCCATTTAACTGGAGTTCTTCCTATGGAAATGGAGTTACAGGAACTTGGTACTTTGTTAAACAGGTGGTGTAATTTCCATTTTATTGAGCCAGTCTAACCAATACACACTCTCAGCCATTTATCTGCCCAGACTGTTATGAAGCCAAGGGTTTATAATGACCTTTCCTTGGCTTAAGTCCTTGGCTGTTATAACAGCCATTTCTTTAACTATTTTTCTCTCCTGAGTAGATGTTACAGTTTCCCCCACAGCTTCACAGTTGGAGATGTCACAGTTTCCGATGTACTTTGACACTGTTGATGTGACTGATCGTTCTTCATGCAGCAGGACTGTGTTCACATGAAGCAAATTTTTTAGTCCTCAGGATCAAAAATCTGCCTTTTTCTTTCCAGGAATCAATATATCTACTATCAACAAAGTTTCTGACAGAGGTCAAAACTTCATCGTTTAATCAACAGCAATGAACATAAAGGGGGAAAGTATATCCAAGTCTCTGACTATGTGAAGAAACAAACCAGCATTAGCTTCTGGCACAAAGAGGGCTGAGAAACAGCTGCATATTTGTTTTACTTCCCTTAGGGAAGTAGATCCTAAGGGAGGAGCTGTTGTCCCTTCTTTCTGAACCAAACCCAGAGCTTTTAAGTCTCTGAAATATGCATCTTCTGGCTTCTTGCTATAGGAAAATCTCAGTCTGTGGCTCACAGAGACTGGAAATTTGGCCATCTCCTCTCTTACAGAACAAAAATTTCTAAGTGTTGCTTTCCAGGCAGTACTACTTGTGCTGGGTCTTTGAGGGTTTTTTTTCTGGTTGGTTGGTTGGGT
>VXAY01001426.1:1516422-1702130 GCA_013399855.1 Oxyruncus cristatus | reverse complement strand
GTAAGTACAATTTAAGCATTCCACTTTTCTTAATAACATTGGGTCTATGCTTAAGATCTTTATAATAATGCAAATTTAAATTTTCTGAATAAGTATTGTTTCATTCAAACTAATTCAGTGGCTGTTATAACAATGCTGTCTTATACATAGTACTAATAGAAGTGTTACCCACATTTCTGCAGAAGCAGAAATCATTCTCCCAGTAGAAATAATCCTCCTCCAGCATCCATGTGCATCAATTCAGGGCTTCCTGTTCACTAGAGAGATTGACCAATAGCCAACAGGTAAGATGGGAGAAAAAAACAAACAAAAAAATTCTTTTCACGGATTATGGGAGCAGAAGTGATGGGTCTTTAGAAAAGTAGCAATATTATCTACCAATAGTTTACCAAAAAGGGAAGGGAAATGCAGTTATTCTGTGGGAGAGCCGAGTGAAATACATCACAATACCTGTATCATCCCTAGGCAGTGTTCCACCAATGTAACTCCACAGTAGTGTCACTTACTTTACAGAATAAATCTGGAGCCAGTATTGAATACAGGCCAGTTCCAGAACATTGTGTCCATCCCACGGGTTTAGAGGTGGATGGTAACTCAATTAGAAAATGTATAAAGATATCTGCCAGTGGTATCTCTCCTTTTCCTATTTAAAGGGAAATAATTCATAAAATTTCCCAAACTTTACTTGTAATTTTCCCAAAATGTCTAAGACTGCCTATGTTATTATTAAAACCACAGTCACTTCAATAAAATACAGATTTCCAATAGAATATTACTAACAGTTTAGAAATGGAACAAAGCCATACTAAACCTTCCAATACGTCACAACTTGTTGTTTCCTGGAAACTAAAATTTAAACAGCAGGGCGTAGACCTAGATATTCTTTGCTTCACAAGGTGATAATGGTGAGGAAAACAGTAAAGAAACATCTTGTGAGTAATTTTCTTAGGCCATTACTGACAAAAGGTAGTGAAAGTGCTATGAAATCTGCCAGAAATTACAAACCTACCAATCAACAAATGTTAGTTACTTGAAAAAGAGTTAGCAAGGATCAGAACTATGCACCAAAAGATGAAGAAAACGGAATATGGTACCGTATGAGAAAAAAAATTCCACTGCAGACATGATTTTCTGACAACAAAGTATTATCTGAAACAAAATCAGGTCTTTAAACTAGTTTAGTAACAGCCAGTAAGCACAAGAGATGCTGTTAAGTTGACTTGGAAAATTCTGTTCAAGTGCAAGGACAGAAGCTATACCAGCTATTCTAAATATGTTCATAGAGCTAAGAATGCTTCTTATGCTTCTTCACTGCTCATTCTCAGGATGAAAAGAAACAAGATGTATTAGCAGTCCAATAGCTAAGTTATACATACATAGTTAGTAAATAAATAAAACTCTGTATTTACTTTTACCTTTCCAAGGTCAGCAGATAATAAAAAAGACAGTAAACTTCTCCCTTTTCCTTGTCCTTGCCTACCCAACAGTTTTCGACAAATGGTTCCATGAAAATGCCTTTTTTTTTTTTTAACGTAAGTCATAGAGAGAGGAAATTACAGCTTCAATCCCTGAAGTAAAGCCAAGTTTTATGTAACTATAAAGCAGGATGTCATAGAGGTAAAAGCCCTTTCTAAAAGGAAGCATTTCCAGGTAGCTGACAAAATTCGCTATCTGGAAGTCATTGCTATGAATCAAGTGAGCTTAAAGTTAAGAGAAAACATGGAAGGAGAGATGTGACAGCTATGTCATCTCTGAATGCCATAAAAAATAAATTATATGGGATTTCTCTCTTTTACATTAAATAAAACTCAGAACTGAGGGGCATAAAGCAGAGGAAAAAAAAATAACTGTGAAAAGTGGAAGAGAAGAAACTACAGTACCAGAGCTTATCATTCTGACCCCTCAAATTCTCTCACTTTGTAAAATTAATCTAAGTGCTCTCTCTTGCTGAACTCCTACCACAACATAAATAAAAATATACAAGGAGAAAATTATTTAAGAGTTAATGATACAAGTATATAAAAATTACTGTATTGGTTTTTCACCACTTCTCATAACGTTGAAAGAAGAACTGGACACTGACTTAAACAAACCCTTAACTTCTGGAGGGTACACTTATATTGCCAGAAACTCTTAATATAGGAGTGAAAAATATTGAACTTAATTTTTATCTAAATTTGGAAATGTGGCCTTGTGTTCTTGATGTCAGCTTGCAGTAATGCATTTCTCAATAGATTATGTGATTTCCAATGACTCTCACAGAAGTATGTGTCAGGAATCTACTGCAGCGGCAGTAACCCAAAACACAATGAACAGAAGAGAGTTTAACACTAGATGGCAATATGTTTTTGTGAAATATTTATCTGAGGTGCCTACACATATAGGTAAATATTTTTCCAATATTGTACTATCTCCTAGTTCTTGTGTAGGTTTAAACATACAGTTTTTGTTTGGTTTGCACTAAAATAAACTCTCATTTCATGCTATTGCATGTTTCACATTGTTTGCTTTAGAGTAAGTTTGGACAATACTCTGATCCAAATAGAAGAGATTCATGGTTTAACTGAAAGCACGTTATGAATTATTCAGTGTGTGTGGGAAACGTGAAGAATCACACAAGGAGTGTTGACCAATTCTATCCTGCTTGGTGAAATACATTTTTGTGAGCTATCACCTTGCTTCTACTGATTTAAACCAGAACATGAACCCAATGATGCATTGTTCAAACTCAGGATTCCTCTGGGTAGCGTTTTTTTCCATTACCTGAAGCATTCATCTTGCTTATCCATTTTTTGCTCTGACCTAATCGTGTAGCTTCTACCAAAGTCCAAGTCAGCTGCTCAGGTAGAATAGCCTGGATTGTACTACAGTTACCCAAGGTTCTTTGGCTGGGTTAAAAAAAAATCAAAGCATACTGAACTTAGTGCAGTGCTTTTCCCAATTTCTTGGAAAGCCCAACGTGTTATAAATCAAACCTATAAACCTACATTTTGTGAAACTAAACCCACACTATAATTATCAACTAAGCTTCTAATTAATGAGTTGCTTTGTTGTTTCCAAGAATGATCAGTATTTGAAGGTAACATTATTCTGTCTCAGCAGTGGCAGGAGCTCAGAAAGGCCTTGTCCAATTCCCTGCATGATTTTAAGTGTATCTTCCTTTTACTGGCACTTCTTTTTCTACCAAAATGGGTCCTTGAAGCTATTACCACTCCCACACACAACTTCTTCTCCCTCCCACCAACTCAGTTAGTAACAGATCCCAAAACAAAACAACAGGGTGATCGCCAGTACCATTTTGTCTGTTCATCATTTTAGCTATTGCCCTCTGGATAGCTTGTCCCAAATTTCTGCAAAAGGCACTTTTACACCTTTTGTGTCTGTGAAGACAAACATGGACAACACAGGATTATAGCAGATAAGAAAGTGGGACATCTCTTTGAGGAACTTTGTAAAGGCAGATCAAAATAGCTCAGAGAACTGTCTCAAATGTCACTTCTAAATAAAGGGAAAATAGAAAATTTCCATCATCCTGATAAGGACTATTTATTTTAGTTTGATTTAATGCCGGAGAAACTGGATATATGAACTAAAGGAAAAGTACAGACTTTGCTTCTAACAACCATATTGACAGTCAAGGTAGATTTCCCTGATAAAAGTCACATTGGAAATGCCAAGTACAGCTTTGAAGTTACACCACCACCAGGCCTAGTTAGTATTAATAAACACAGTGTAGTGACATAAAAGCACAGTTGTGCATTTTAACAGTTGTGACAGTTTCATTCAGAAAATGTTTGTGGGAATATTTAAACCAATCACCAGCCTCTCAAGAAGACATCTGACCGAAAAGGATTTGAAAGGTGCCATGAAAAGTATGCCTATGTCCTAGCACAAAATGCTTCCCTGATTAAAATGAAGAAGGGCAAATAGAACCAAAACCTCCAATAGTCAAAGAGCCTAAAGGATGATAAAAGCACAGGAACAGAATGGAAATAGGGAAGGGCAGGAAATAGCTCTGAAGCAAACAGGTAATTTACTAATTCTTCACTACTAATTCAAGATTTAAGTATGAAAAAGCAAAACATCCAAATTGGTAGATGACACTGATTAACAGCAATGTGCAATATTTATGAGAAATTACTGGCTTATATTTTACCTGAATTGGATTTTTTATAAGGGACTTTTTATTTTTTATTTCAATAAAAATTAAAAAAGTTATTGAAAGAACATTTCTGCTCTCACACATATTTGCTCTTCAGATCTTGCAGCAGTGTGCTAGGCATGACCAGAAATAATTCCAGCTGAGCAGAACAATTGCTTTAATCATAGTTATTGTAGCCTACCTCAAAGTTAAATATAATTATTAATATTTAAAGAAAGCAGCAACCCAAACCCCTCAGGTATTCTAAGGTGCACAAGGACAATAGCTTGATGCTTGATTACACACAGGGAGGGTGTTGTTTGGACTGATGTCAGCACCTGTAGGAAACACTTCTGCTTTATGCCCAAGCTAGACAGCTGTAGTGATGACAGGCTGGAAGAAAATGTTCTTTCCTTCAGTATGAGAATATTTCATCTCCCATTGTCAAAACAACATACAACTCATTAGGAAGTATAAGTGATCAGATAGCATCACTGGTCTAAAGACCTTTGTCTCCTAGTCATTTTCTACAAACCTCGCCTCTTTCCTCCAGTGGCAGTCTGGTTACGAGACACAGCCATCCATCACACCCAAGCAAAGCTACTTGAACTTGTTCATGGAATTTGGGAAAAAAAAGAATGGTGGACTTTTACCCTCCACAAAATTCAGGTTTGTGACTCACTGATGGCCTAAGACCAAAATAAGTACCACTGCTCTGTGGAATAATGCCAGCTAAATCCCTTTGATCTGATATTATAGTAATCATGTGTTAAAACACAACTATCAAACTCAATCTGCAACTCCTCCATGTCAGTCTTGCTTCTTGAGTTGTTTATTTTATGACCACAAAGATCATGAATCACATGGAACTGAAGAGAAAGTGCTCACATTTGAGAGAAGGGAGTTTCATAGTCCAGCAAAACTCAAGATGAAGGTTAGATCTAGAACTTGATCTCTTTTCGCATTAACTCTGGGATCCAGTTTCATAATAATTTTTTTTCATCAAGACCAATAGAGGAAATGGAATTTAGCATTTTCCTGTGCTTTGAAGTCCCTGTAAGACAATGTAACTCTATAAAAGTTAAAGAGTTAGTCTAGCTCATACCAACAGAGGATCTGGAGTAGCAGATGCACATATCGCAAACACAGCCACAACATGCAGAAGATCAGAATGTGCTGAGAACACAATCAGTGGAAGAATGTGCAAACCTCAAAGGAAAATATATTTGGAATAAGTTCATCAAATTCTAAACAATTACTCTATATTTGCATCAGTGTAATGGAGAAGAAGCTGGCCACTGGGCAAAAGAATTACTTTATCTCAGACTGACATCAAGAGTGCAGCTTTGAACCCAAACAGAGACCATTGTCTAGAACACCAAATGGCCTAAGAATGACCACAGCCCTATTCCTTACAAGGCCCAACACCAACTGCTGTCTCTTGTTTCCTGCTGTCATTTAAGGAAGAAAGAGGGAATACAGGGCAGTAAGTGATGTCTTCTGCCAGCAGCATCAAGACCACCCTGCACAGCTCATAAGGGCTGCAACTACCAGTGAATATTACTCTATTTGCAGGGCAAAGATGCTCCATTTTGTTCATACTCCTGACAAGCCTTGACCCAACTCCTCAGGGCAGGCAAACATGCCTTTAACTATGTCTTAAAATGAGCTGAAAGAGTATTGCTGCCAGCACTGAAATCATTAACAGAAAATGTGTATCTGATCGTGGCAGAATTCTTTTTGAGGTGGGGGCAATGTGTCCCTGAGACACAGACATGGTGACATGACATGACATGACATGCCACGCCATGCCTTTGTTTTCCTAGCATAAAGGACCAAAGAGGTCTATGTTAAGCATTAGCCAAATAAAGGCAGCTGATACCTATCTATTTAGATACTAAGCAAGTACATTGGAGTAGGAATTTTTTTGTTGTGGTTGTTAGTTTATTGCAGCTCACTTTTCTTTATCATTTAACTAAAGTGTGTAAGCAGGAGACAAAGAAGTACACTGTAAACCAGAGCAAACAGGGAGCTCTACTGACAGATACAGCCCTGATTTTACTGGGGCTGAGGAAAGAACGTGAGGAAAAGTCGTGGAAGTGGACATGGACATCAAAACTGCAGAAGTCACAGAGTTATGACTTCAACACCAGAGGCTGGAATAAGTATCCCATGAAGGGGTCATTTCAGGGAGGGAGAAGGAGGGGAGGCAGAGCAAGAATGTTGGAGTCCCTCTTCCACTTGCCTCCTTCTCCACTGCCAATGAAGAAGTAGCATCTCAAGCTGCAAGTCCAATCCTACATTATGTTCACATACCAAGCAGATTTAACCCTACACTTAAAAGTGGGGGGAGTGGGTAAGCATCACAGCCTGGAAAGGATTCTTCATATTATAATTTGGGGGTAGAGGGCCAAATTTTCTCCTTTGGATTAATAAGCTTTCAAATACAATAATAGCACTTAAACCATGAACCCATTTCAAACCACTGAAGCATTGTTAATGAACACTTACGTTCCCCCAACATCGTCAGAGATCCAGCAGCATCTCTTAACTGCCTTCAGATATCACAATGCAGGACACAACACAAAGCTGTACCTTTACTCGCTTAAAAATATTAGGTTTATCATGATCCCATAAATATTTCATCAAGTTTATTGGTAAGATAAAGGCATGTGATCTACACCTCGTATATTTTCCTTTGTCCTCCCAAGGCAGTGTGAGAGATTCATTTATTACCTTTATCATTATCTTCTCTTCTTCCACCTTCAGCTGTTGTTGTAACACAGACTGCAAGTATATTAAAGAAGCAGTTACTGTGACTTTCAAACGGCTGTAGTTCTCACACCTCTCACAACCTGCAACAAGGAATTTCTTTCTCAGGCAAGACCTGCCAAGACAGCTCCATATCCTGCTCTCTGCAGTTTCAGTCTCAGGAACACCAGTACATGGCACAGAGCACTGTTTCATTCTCCTTCTGTGACCTTCAACAGGAACAGAATTAACCAACACGGTGTACTTTAAAATAACTCCAGCCCTTTATGGGTCTCTTCCCACAGAATTAGAGGCATCATGATCAGATCAAAGGAAGCAAGCATCAATTTTGCACTATTATTTTTACACATTTTACAAATATTTGTACACCAGTATTTACGCTAATATTTTGTCATCCTCAAAGTAAGAGTAATTTCACCTCCCTTGTTACAGAAATCTCACTTAAAGTGTGAGACAATGGATGCTTGAAAAGAATGCTCCTGTTGTAGATCTGCTGTCCCTGCTAGACATACCCACAGTATCTGAAAAACCTGAATGGAGCCTTGTAACTCTGAGAACTTGCCTATTTTTTCTCAGTTGGTCTAATTAAAAATCTTGTCTGGCAGAGCAGTGTATTTTAGGAGTAGTGTCTGATGTCATGTCCTCTAGAAACAGCAAAACACAGACCCTTCAGAGAGATTTTTTGAGGTACGACAGCCAGTGGAGGCAAGAAAATGTACAGGGTGTAACTAGCTTTAATCAGTTGACCCACAACTCCCCCAGGTCCCTCAAAAAAAAAAAAAATTTCTTTTTCAGTAAATGTGGGCAACTCCCCACACTTTTCTATTTCTGCATGACTGTGTTAAACTTGTCAGGCAAAAAGCAGAAAGGACAGTCTAACCTCTGAATGTTTCATAGAGGAATCTAGCTCTGACAGATGTGAAAGATACAAAATTGTTACTTCAGGAAGGAGAACAGATCACTCTAGACAAGTCTATACCCAATAATTAAAAAGGAAAGTTTTGTTATATGTGCCTAGCTCGAGATTATATGATCATTTTCAGTAGCAACATGACAATTTTTTTTCAGTAATTTCTTTTAAATCCTTACATACAGAGAGCTTTTGATGAGGAAGAAATCACCCTCAATTTTAACATATTAAAAGGACTTCCATTAACCCTGAATGTAGACCAATAACTTGCAAATCCTTCATGTCTCTTGCAAAGATACCTGAGCTAGATATTTTTTATTATTTATTATTTTTATTTATAAAGTTTTATTTTTTATTTAATGACAGAAACAACTATTGATTTATGCATGCTGTAATAATGAGAGTGTTTGCAGCAAGAGAAATTTGAAAATAAAAAATTAACTGTATAAAATTAAGGGGGATAGTTCTAGAAAACAGTGGCACAGGTTTTACCACTGGAGACAGAGTCACCTGCTGAAGAGATTAAAATTTCTTTTTTTGTTTGGTTTTTTTTTTAATGAACTTAGGCTTATCCCTGGTCCTGTGCAACAAAAGCTTCTGCTATTTATTCCTCCTGCAAACCACAGTCAAATCCAGGGAAAAATCCAGAGATTCATTATAAAAGAACATTTGTCAGCACTGCTCCTCCTAGCCTTCTAGTACAAAGTGTTCAGAGAAAATTGTGAGAGCATTAGGAATGCAGATGGTTTACTAGCTCTTTTGCATACAGTAAGATATCTGCAGCAGTTTCACTTTTGGGAAGGCTGACTGACCCATACTAAATCCTAGCTTAAATAATGGAAGGCAACTTCTAGCTCTTTACCTTCCCCTGCCTTGCAAGCAGCCAGAGCCAGGAATTAGAGGGCTCAGAGATTCCACTCCAAGTTATAAATGGGACAGAGGAATTGAGCACAAATGAAAAATCTACTTTTCATTTTATAGTTTCCCTGAAAAACACTAACCCTGGAAGGGAAAAAGACAGGAGGAGGCAAGTTCACAGCCCACTTTCAGACTTCACTAAGCACAGCTGACTCCACCCCTCTTAGGCACATATCTACCACATCACCATCTCCAACTAGGGACCTTGGTGTGTAAAATAGTCGAAAGGCACCCTCAGGATGAGAGCAAGGCAGCTGGTCTGTGGAATCTGGAGTCTGTGTTTCATGTTCTGCCTTTTCTGCATCTTCCTTCACCAAACGACAGCTAAAAGAAAACTGAAGTTTGTGACCATAGTAAGTAGATAGTTCATGGGCAACTGAAATGTCTTCAAAACCTGTCACTTACTGCTCTTCTACTCTAGGGTAGGGAGGAGGGAGTACTTTTTGAATATTTAAGTGTTTCCTGCATATTCAAAATCCGTTATTGCCTTGTCTAAAAAAAAAAGTCCCAATTTTAAATAAGATTTTAAAATGTTATCTCCTTTGTGCACTCCTAGATGAACTTTACTTTCTGGATGGATATAGAATGCGTACTTCATAGCACTAAGAGAGGATAATGCAGGATTCTGTTTTAAAATGTAAAAGAGGATTACATAACTAAATATCAACCATGCAAAACCCTCTTTACCATGGAAGAGTTTCCCCTTTTCCAGTGGTTTCAATGGATTAACACGCAAAACAAATTTCAATATGTGAAACTCAAACAAGTGTACAATGACATTGAACAAGGCACACAGAACCAGTACTGTGAAACTAATGCTATTTGCAATGAGTATGACATACCATTTGTTTGCAGGAAGCCTGAATCTTGTTCTGAACATTGAAAATACTTGTACATCACTTCCATAATTATTGTGCTGCAGTTTTTGATTTTATTTCTCCCTGATTGGATCAAGATATAAAAAAAAAAAATCTGGTATTAAAATTTTAGAATTATATATCACATATCCACAGGAATTATGTTGGACAAGGAAAGAAGTCATTGTAGGAATGAAAAATTCTGATGTATCTTTATAAATATATCTTTTATCCGAAGCGAAATTCCAGATCAGGTCCAAAGTTTTCGGAGTAACAGTTTAGTCTGTATTTAGATATCAGATAACACTTTTATCACCCCTTGTGATGAAAAAGTCAACATATGGCTTTTTAAGGATAATTTTTGCCAAGAAAGAGCACTTCACAGCAGTCAGCCATAGAACTGTTATCTTGAGCAATAGTTTGAGTTTCCTCCTTCTGAATTCCAGCTTAGTCATAGCAAAATATTAATGTTCAAGTGTTTCTGCAAAATTACTTACATGCTTCTGTTTGTTTTCTGTTTATTTAATATTGCGGTCTATACCTCCTAAAACACATAAAACCTCTTTAATATCTTAAGATATATTGTAGGTTTTGTAACTTGCAAAAATTTATTTGAGCTAATTACTTCTCAAATGCCAGGGAAAAAAACAGTTATATGTGCCTAAATAAACCAAACAGGAAATGTAGCCATCTAGATTGAAAGAAAGCACTATTAATATGTTTAGCATAGATACAGTACTCACTGTCATTGCATATTTTTTTGTGAGTACACTAATAACTTATATTTACCACAAAACCACCAGTAACACAAAGGGAATTTTATCTGTTTTATCAGGTATTTCGCCATGGTGATCACACCCCAGAGGAGTTTTTTCCAACTGACATGCACAAAGAAATTGTAAGACAGCAAGGATATGGACAGCTTACCAAGGTGAGCTTGCTTACCTGTGGCCATATACTGAAATACTGGAGGATAGTGTGCTGATATTTGGGGTTTGAAACTTTGCTTCCACTTAGAGAAAGCCCTTATCAAGCTGCAATATACAGATCTCCACAAAGACAGCCAAAGAACTTACTAAGAAACTACAGCAACAGCACTCACTAACTTTAAATGACCCTGAGGCAGCCTATTGTGGCTCAGTAGCAGCGTATGTTGAGTTGTTTGATTGCAGACTAGGGTCTCCTAGGAGGAGTCAGGCGTTGGTGACCATCTCAGTTTACCTCAGACCACACATAAAGCTTTATCCAAAAGTAGCATAAGGTGGTGGAAGTACTCACAGACCACCCCCGCCCCTGCCCCGTCAGTCTCTGCTGAGTAGGAGTGTTTCCTAGCTCATGAACTGCTAAGGTCAGCACTAGCAGAAACTCCTCTCACGCTGTGTCCAGGAAAGAAGATTTAAAGGTCACTCTCATGACCAGTGACAGGACTCGAGGAAATGGCACAAAGCTGAGTCAGGGGAGGTTTAAGATAATATCAGGAAAAGGTTTTTCACCCAGCGGGTTACTGAGCATTGGAACAGGTCCCCAGGGAAGCGGTCACAGCACCAAGCCTGTCAAAGTTCAAGAAGCGTTTGGACAACACTCTCAGGAACACGGTGGGATTCTTGGGGTGTCCTTTGCAGGGCTAGGAGTTGGACTCAATGATCCTGATGGGTCCCTTCCAACTCAGGATATTCTATGATTCTATTTTAATGCAGGCATTGGTGGAATACAGCAGAACTGAGCTTGCACATAATTATCAGCTGTCACAGCAGCAGAGGCAACTGCAGAAACTGTGTCTGCATTGACTGTAACTTCCATTAGCTGCCACCTCCCATGAATGGAGCCAAGGGTGAACTGTGCTATCAGGCTGCAAGGCAATATGAGAGCATTTAGGTGTTTTTAACCCTACTTCTGCTCCACTCCCACCATCAGTACCCACTGGGTCTGTGTGCCCGTGCTTCATTCCCTTTTAGCCAAGATATGTTGTTTGGATGGAAAAATCCACTAGTTATTTTTCCAGAATTCTGGGAACCAGGCAGCTTCACTGAAGTAGTTTAGGTGTGCCGGAAGTCTGGTTGTCCCAGATAAATGGCTACTGTGCATGTGGAGGCAGACTCCGAGGTGTGTCGGCCTGTTAGGGCACACACACATCGACCCACTGGAGTGGGTCTCTTTTCTGGGCGAACTAGTCATTTGCCAGGTCTCCACCAAAACCAGAATAGAACAAACTGCCTGAGGGGTTCCTCTTCCCCACCATTCTCAGGGGCCAGGCTGATCTCCAATGCAAAATCAGGCCTGTTTCTTCCCATGTCTCCTCCCTTGAAGAAACAGGAGTAACAGACTGGCTTACTACACCCTAACTCAGCTGTGACTCAATCATTCCGTACAAACACTACTCAAGCTCACCTCTCCGTGCCAGCTTGCTCCAGGGCATGGAAGACTTCAAGATCCAGGTGTCAGGATTTCACAACATACCCATTAGGCAAGCTGGGGCAGAAGCCTAAGCCACACATATACCCTAGGAAACTGTGTGCACAATTCCAGCAACAAAAACAGGTGATCCCATACACACACAGTAGGCCCTGAGTAAGCTGACTCTGCTTTGAGCAGGAGGTTGGACTAGAGACGTACTGAGGTCCCTTTCAGCCTGAATTATCCTCTGATCCTATAAAATTACTTTAGGAAGCAATGAGTAATCACTGTAGTTGAGATCCCAGTGAACAGTAATGTTTACATGAGCAAAGTGGAACATATTTAAATTTAGGCCAGGTAACACCAGGTACGAGTAAAAAGATGACAATATTGAAACTATTACAGGGACAGTGCACCTGACTGATGGTGAAGTCACCACCCCTGGAGGTGTTTAAGGAAAGACTGGACGTGGTACTTAGTGACATGGTGGTGTTAGGTCATAGGTTGGACTCGATGATCTCAGAGGTATCTTCCAACCTAATTGATTCTGTGATTCTGTGATTCATCTGCTATGTGTTCACAAAAATATGTAGGTAAGTTGGAAAATCTTCAGCAAAGAGCTACTAAAATGTTGAGACTGGAAAACCCGTTTTGCTGCAAGGGTAGAGAATTGTCATCAGTCTAATTTAACACGGGGATTAACTGACTTGACTTCATTTTATAGATTTGTGCTTAACTGTGAAAAGGATCTGTGATGGTGAATGTTATTCAAAAGCATAACAAGATTCAGTGACTGAAAGCTGGGAACATAGTCAGGCAAGAACCAAGAATAGAATGTTTCAGACTGTTGATAATAATTAACCATTGCAGAAAAATAGCTGAAGGCTTCGCTGACTTTTACTTCAAGTCTTCTATTCTGAAAAATTAGGTCTTGCCCAAGCTAAAACTGCAGCCTCCATATGGAGTCACTGGTGATACTCTATGTGTTTCACATCCTGTATTTGTCTTCATGGGCAGGTGGCTGCTGTGTCTACACTCCCAGTTAATCATCTCTGAGAGGGCAATAGAGCTGAAACCAGACGAATGGTGTTGGGACATCTCTATGCCTGCTTTAAGTCACCCTGCCCCTCAGCCAGTCTCACTAGCTCAGATAAACATGAACATAGCTTTCCACAGAGCAATATACAAAACTGTATCCATCAGGAAATCATATCTAACGTTATCCAGTATTAGATACACAATAACTTTACTGCTTTTTTTCCATGTCTTCTGTCATCCTTCACTTGTGAAAGGACAAGTGTCTTTTCGAAAATAATATGAAAAATTTGGGGGGTTTTGTTTATGTTGTAGGAACGAATGCATAGCACATTCCTTTAGTCTCTTACTCTATTCTCTTACCTCTACAGCTTGGCATACAGCAACAGTATGAGCTTGGCCAGTACATGCGGAGGAGATACTCTCATTTCCTGAGTGTTGTATACAAGCAGAGTGAGGCAAGTGCTGGATCTGGGAGGGAGGATGTTTGTCACGGATGTTAATGGGACTTCCTGGATGCACGAGTGTCTAAACCTGGTGTGGCTGGAGAAAATTAATACTGATTGAATTCAATGTAATTTCATAGTATCCCTGAAACTGTGGTTCAACTTTCATTCAGATTGATGGTCAACTGAAAACCAGGCTGTACATCAGGTTCAGATCCCTCACCGCTGTATGGGAGAGTATCTACGTCAAATACCTCCAATGCCACTTTGAGATGGAGTTGCAGATACAATTTAGTCTTCATTTAGGTTCCAGCTTTTCAATGCACATATGATGTCCAAAATACTAGGTGGTCAAATAGAATCAGTCTTATGCTTTCCACTAGCACTCTGAAGGGAAATGCTATCATGTTGCAGCTCACTTATTCAACGAACTTTTATTCTAGCTTCACTCTTTGTTCATCCTCCTTCTTCATGCCACTCCATTTTAATGACAACTTCCCCAGCACAGTACCATCCCCTTTCTTTCCTACCAACAGGAAAGAAAAAACAACCTAATGGGAGAAACAACCTTCCAAACTTTTTCTTTTTTTTTTTTTTTTCTTCTTCAGATTTATGTTCAAAGCACTGACTGTGATCACACGCTTATGAGTGCTCAGGCAAGTCTTGCTGGACTGTACCCACTGACACAGGACCAGATTTGGAACCCCAGAATCCTTTGGCAACCAATTCCAGTTCACACGGTGCCACTGTCACATGATAATGTGAGTATAAACTAGAGGCATCTGCTTTCCCTTAATGGTTAGTAAAGTACACAGAATTTGAGATGAAGGCTCAGCAAAAAGTGCATGGCAAAGCCAGTGAAGAATACATTATCTTACAAGCATTGTGCAGAAAGGCCTAATAAGCTGAACAGAAATATTGACAAGAGTTTCCATAGGAACGGACTTACGTAGCAGAGACCTGGTCTTAGCAAAATAGGAAAAAAACCCAGAAGTCCTAGGTACAGAGAAAAATATTTAATCTGTAATGTGAATAAATCATTGTAGAAGTAGATTAATCCTAAACTTATCACAAACATGACTTTCTTTGTGTGAGAAGAGGAAACATACCTAATATCACTAGTGCTTCAACATTTCTTAGTCTGCAGCCAACAGAAAAGACAAAAGAATAATTCTGGGACTTACATTAGAGTGAGAACTGAGTCACAGGATTGTTTTCCATGCACCTTGCAGGTAAGTCAATGTACTTCGAGGATGGTTGAAAAAAGTAAAAGGGAAAAGGAAGGAGGACTCAGAGTTTTAAGCACTGGAGTTCACAGGGCAATTCATTTATTCATCTCCCTTCCTCAACTCCTCACCTTGGAGCTGTAAGGAATTATGTGGATAGCAGCTCTGTAGCCTGTACATACATGTCCTAGAGCACAAAGCTGGGCAGCTGAGTGGAGCTGGAGTTTCCTGTGTATGGAAAACCTATGGTAAAAAGTTAGGAAAGATTAGATGTCTGCAGTATGAGTCCCAGTTTGAAAGAGAAGGTTTGCACATGTGATGCAAGATAAATGGTGGGCTTACAAGTCTAGTTAACACAGCTTTTGATGATAGGGGAATCAGGTTAAATAGGTCTAAGAGCAATAGTTCTCACCTTGGGGTGATGAGAGCATGAAGAGAGAAGACGTGGAAAAAGGTGTCTTCCTGTTCACACACACAGCCTGGCACAGAGTCAGGAGCTACTTCTGACACTCTCACAGATGGTGATGTCCCAGCAGACAGTCAGGAATACCTGGCCAGTATCAACACAACTAGCAAACTCAGAAAGCAGGGCTGCACCTCATTCATATATAGGGGAGAAAGTAAGTTTATTCAAAAAAATCAAAAAGTCATGAACACATACACATTTTTCATACTTTTATCAACTATTTAACTTTATTCGTCTCTACTACATATACAGCCTGAACTTGAGACAACAGGTATCCTACCACCCAAAACAAAACCCCATCATTTATTAGTGAAGTCATGCCTGTTCATGGACCTATGGCTATAATTCAGAAATACTTTCCTATCTTCTAGAATAGATAGACTGCATTTCTAAAAAGATCGAGGAACTGCTGTGAAGATTATTATGCAAGCTCATTATCCCTTCAAAACTCTTTTTCTTTTAAAAGTTATTTTACTGTTGGGACTATATAGATGGATCTTTATTGCTAGAAAAAGGAAAAAAGCACATTGGAAAAAGGCACATTAGAGAAAAGCACTAAGAATATTTCAGCGGAAAATTTTAACTTTTGTTTAAAATCTAACACAAAAAAATCTTCAAATAAGAATAAACTCAATTTAGCTTAAATAAATGAAATTAAAAGTTCTTAAGTTATTCCAGTCACATATAACCTTTAACCTTCATAGATTAATGGAAGACAGAACTGAGTTAAAGAAACTTTACAAGTTTCTACAGTTTAGGATGAATTAAGTGAAGCTGTGGTAAGTCCACTCAATATAGCTGCGTATGGACAAAGACTCCTATTGCAGTCCAGTTGTTGCTTGGCAATGAGTGAAATCATCCCTGGGGAAGCCAAGAACAAAGGAGTTCATGAGGTCTTGTGTTAGTCTTCTGTCAAGGAACAAAATTCATCTTGTGTAAATGAATCCTTTAACTTTGAACTGCTGCAGCTATTACTCCTCTGAACATTTAAAGATTATTTTGTAAGTAGTCATCTGTATGACTCTTAGAGTCCTAAAGATGAATATCCTTGAAAACTACATTCCCAAATTATTTTTCAGCTTGTCCTAACTAGTGCCGCCAATCAGAACAACAATCCTGCAAGGGTACATTAAATTGCAGAACAAGATGCACCTTGCCTAACTAGTGTTTTGCAATTTTCTTTTCAGTTGCTATACTTACCTTTCTCTCACTGCCCAAAATACAATGAGCTTCTGAAAGAAACCTTCTCAACAAGGGATTTCCAAAGGCAGCTCAAGCACTACAAGGTAAAGTATATTTTCAGTTCTGGAAATCTAATTAAAATGTACCACTTCTTCAACATTATATAACAGGTAGGTTTAAAAAATAGCAATGCTTCTTCCAGATCTCTAATCTTCACAGTGGGTGTAGGCAACATACAAAAAAACAATTACAACATTACAGATCCAGCTGGACTGGGCTGTTCCTATCAACTGAAAATTGCAAGTCATAGAAAAGAAAAATTATTGACTTCCTTACAAAAACTTAGCTTCTAGGAGACCAAACAAAACAAAACTCAGATAAAATCAGTGCCAATGCCTCTTAAATTACTCCAATACTTCTCTCTGTTTACTCCTAGGTAAAGCAAGTCCTCTGACATCTCTGTCTGTATAACTCTCTACCAGTTCAGATCCCTCTTCCTCCACAAAACACTCACAGCTCAATTCCCCAGAATTTCTGTAACAGCCTCAGTGCTTTCCTCAAGTGTTTGTTCATGTTTCACACCCAAAGTCTTAATTCAGGTGCTCAGTTGTGTTTTTTTCTCATCTTTATATGGTATCCTTTCCTGTCTTTCTCCACCATCAAAATCTTTGCATGAGTATGTAATCATATGTCTATTCTGCTGCAACCTTCTCCTTCACAGGTATGTTTAAAATGACACTGTGAAACTCACTTGGTTTTCTATTATCTTTAGCCTCTGACCTCAGTCATCTATCTGTGGCTCTGCACCTGGGTATTATATGCAAGTAAACAACAATTCCCACTTTTATCAAATTTGTATCATACCTTCCTTCTCCTGAGTACCAATATCATCATAATTCTGTTTGTCACACTTCTTTTAAGCACTTACTGGATTTCTGTCAGACTTCTTCATGTATTTGTGTCCCCTTTACCTCCTTCTGAACATTTCCACCAAGCATAAACAACCACCATACTTCAAGTCTGAACTCATATCCCCAACTTTGTCTAGATGAATAGGCCAAATTCTCTTACATCTAAGGAATTGTTCTTTGCTTAAGTGCAAAGCCTCTCTTCTTTCTAACAGTTCCTATGTACTAGTATGACAGTGTGCAGAAATTATGTAAAAAGGCCCTGTGTACCACAAGTTTGCTATTCTTGTATTCCAGTTATTTCTGAAGTTTTTAGCCACTCATACAGGACACTCATTGAAGAAGTTGAACACTGAAAGAATCTGGAAGCTCATGGACACTTTACAATATCAGGTAAATAGAATCATAGGATCATTTTGGTTGAAAAAGACCTTTAGGATCATCAAGTCCGATAGAAATTCTAACACTTTCTTAAAACTAGTTTTAGCTCTTATTTTTATTTATTTATTGTTTGTAAGACATCAAAAGATAGCAGGTCTGTCCTTCAAAATTTTTTGACCCACAGACTGTTCTTCCCCAGAAACCTTCACCTAACATCAAACCTACAACTGAAAATCCTGCAACCATACTGTGACTGTGTGAGACTGCTGTGGGTCGTCCCCCACTGTAATGAACACAAACCAATGGCCCATCAAATTCAAGATCCTGTCAGTGATTGCATATGGAGAATTAGACAAAAGCATACCTTTGGATAAAATTGTTGTTACTCCTCCAAACACTATCCTGAAGATACACATGAATAAAATACGTTGCTGGCAAAGAAATACAAGCATCCTTCCGCAAAGAGTTTATGCAAATTGTATAAGCAAGAGAAGTTGTTATTTGCACAGGAACAGTAGTGGTCAGAGTATTTTCAGGAATTGAGCGACCATTGGAATGACACAAATGCTTATTTGTTCAGGTTTGGGAGCTCGTTCTAAGCAAAGGAACCAGAGGTATCTCAACAAAAGCATTTATCTTATTATCATATGATCATATCTTATTGATGTGATTGTGGTGCCAAACTGTCATGGGCATCTGGGTCCCCCAGTCTGGTCACTTTGTGATTTAAAAAAAGCCTGACTGCCCTTAATTTAGCAATAAGCCCCTCTTCATATAACTTCAAAGTTCAGACTTATCTCAGCTGACACAAATTAAAACTGCAGAGTCTTGTGTTAAAAAGTTGTTGTTGAGGGCAGCTTTCGCTACAAATACTTTCATGTGTAACTACTTATAAACTCAAATATTAATGATAAATCAGTCATTCTTTCATATGGATATTCATATCCATTCATTGGATATTCCCAAGAAAACGGAGGCAGTTTTAAGTCAGATTCCGTAAGTTACATGAAATATTTTTGTGTGATGCTAATGAGTTTATCTTCTGTCCTGCAGTTTCTGCAGAAGTCCAACCTTGGTCAAAGCAATCTTGAATGGAATGTTAAGCAGGGCCCTTGAGCTAAAAGAAGTGTTAAAATGTTGGGACATCTCGCTGTAATTTCAGTGAGGTCACCCTTTCACATTTTCCAATGCAGAACAGTTCAGGACCACAACTTTTTATTTCAATTTTTATATTACACTCAGAAAGCTGTCTCACCAGACAAATGTGCAAAATCAACAGCTCCCATCAGGGATCTAGCTAAATTCTGGAAGACCAAAAAAAATTAGTTGGGTTTTTCCTTCCAGTATTAGATTTGATGAACTTCTGTCTTTCATACCACTCACTGAAGACTCTGGGGGTATCAGTTAAGACATTTGCCATAAAAGTCACCATCACTCTTTCAAGCATACAGAGAGGCTGTCCTCACATAGTTTTTTAAATACAGTTCGTTAAACTACAGTAGCATGCATCTCTCTGTGTTTGTTACTTTTGGCTAAGTGCCACCTGACTTTCAGGTAACTTGGAGACTGATGTGCCCGCTTGCCTACAGCACTGTCTTAAATAGCATGCTACTCACCAATTCTTTCCTCAAGACACAAATCACATTTGTTAAAAGAGAAATGGATAACATTGTGATCTGAGCTGGTTTAACCTAACAGTTCTATTGTTTCTCTTGTTTAAACAAATCTTAAAGTAGTTGACATTTTCCCTTGAGCTCACTTGTTACAACAACACTTCTTTTAGTGAGCCCAGTCCAAAGGTTACATTGCTCCAAAGAAAAGTTACAAACATTGATTAAACAGGAATTTAGGATAGTGCAGACCAGAAGTATTGTGCATATCTTCCCTTCTCACAGTTGTGATCATTAGTATACCCTGGACTGCAACCCCAAGGAAAGACTAATTCATTCCAGTTTAGCTTGAGGACTGTGTCCGTATCCAATAGACCTGGTATAAGCAGGTATGAATTTCATCGATATATATCTCATCCCTATACATCTACCTCATACTCGGGTACATCCATATTACAGCTGTACATATTTCTACTTGATCTCTGTATCCCACCTATATCTCAGAGTTACCAGTCCTTAAAATCCTGATGTTTATGTAGGATTTGTTCCAGTAAAGATCTCTGCATATATCCCAGTAGATGACTGAAAAAGTCATGCAGTGATTTTTTTTCATCGGACGACATAAATAACGCCAGTTGCTTTTTGCATAATTTTTAGCATTATATTTCCTCTTCTTGTTGAACACTGCCCTTCAAGTTTCTTTTAAGTGCTATGATGCTGTAAATAGAAATGTTACAGCTGTCTAAATGCAAAATACAGTCATCATTTTATTACAAAGAGAAAATGTTACTTGAGTGAAACATTCTGAATTTGTTCTGACAAGCATTTTGTGCCAGAGCAAACAACAGTCAGCAATAGGGATCAGTAAGAAAATCACCATGTTTTCTCTCTTCACTGTAGGATATTAACAATTACACTTTACCTGTTTGGGCTACTCGTGGTGTCAGGACCAAGCTGATAAAGCTCTCGGAATTGCTATTGCAGGCGGAATTTGGGTTCCACAAACAAACACAAAAATCACGTTTGCAGGGAGGTAAGCCAAATTCTTACTCCACTTAAAAACAAAAGTAGGATGGGAAAGAAGAAAGGGATGTAACAAATATTGCTACAGATTGCATAGTAGAAACATGAAAAATGTGGATATTGGCGGTCAGCACTGAAAGATTTTGATTAATAGGAAGGGAGATGGTGAGGATATGAATCATGAATATCCTAATCTATCTATCCTATCTATCTATCATTTAGATAGATGTATAGACTATATACTGTCTATAGTGTCTATACTACTACTATACTGTCTATACTACTACTATACTGTCTATACTACTACTATACTGTCTATACTACTATATACTTTAGACTGTATAAGAAATTCAAAGCAATATACAGATTCTTATTGAACTGGATCAAGTCTGAATTTAATGTAAGCCACCTTGTGTAACTTACTTAAAAAATTATTATTTGTAGTAATGTCTAGGATGGTGACTTTGTAGTCCTACAGTCTTTATACTCCACTACTGAGAGTCCTAAAAAGAGATTATTAAACTGCTTCTAAACCTTATTGGGCTCAGAAAATAGCAGCTGAAATTTAAAAATATTTTACACATTTTTAGTCGCTCATTTTCGTCCATTCATCCACCGCCACCTTTTGAGCCTCTTTTCATTTTATATGGACAGGCTTTCAGTCAGGATCTATGAGCTACAAAGGCAAATAAACATATACTCATGAATCAATTTGTCGCATTTTTGAAGCTCCAACTTACAAAAGTTAGCACAAAATTCAAACATCTGTCCTTTCTTTACTAACAATTGCTATTAAAAATGTGCCAGTCGCTGAAGACTATTCTGTCTAATTCTGCTTGTCTGTACAGTTCTCCTTTTAGGATTTTTATTTGTTGAGATGCCAACCTTACATTAACATACTAGCACAGCCATTGATTTAATTCAAGTAGTTTGTCTTACAACTTTTCAGCAGTTAACATTAACGAAATACAGACAACCACACAGTTTATGAAGGCCCAGAGTCTGGAGGATATGCTCTTCCTTTTTTCTCTGGAAATCAGGAAATCAATGGAGTTACACACACAACAGGGTAGTATTCATTACTGTGCTCTTCTTGCACTGGTCTGCTGGCACAAAGTAGTTGTGAATGCACTGTTTGAAGATGCTGAGGCTATTAGGGATCCCCAAAACATTTTACACAGAAGTAAAATAGGTCCACTGTTCATATAAAAGATAGTGTCCGAATTAATCAGGGCACTCTGCACAAATTACCGATAAATTCAATTGAATAAATCTGGTGCATTTAAAGACTGATTTTTAAAATGGCAACAGTCAATACAGATGTTAACATCTCTTTCATTGTCACTGCTTCCCCATTTTCTTTCAGGTGTTCTTTTAAAAACTATTCTAAAGCATATCTCAAATGCTAGAAACCCTTCACACCGGCAAAAAATGGTTATGTATTCTGCGGTGAGTGATTTCTGTTTCTTTTGTGCTTCCTTTCTGCAGTTACTAAATGCAGTGAAAGCCATGAAATTTTATTTCCACCATGAAATATAGCTACAAGCATTTTTATTTGGTTAACCTTAAATATCTTTGGATTATTTTCAATCTTTAATGAACAGATACTGCTTTGAAACCTGCAGCTTTCCATTTTCCACCTGAAGTCATGTTTTTTTTTCTTTTTAATACTGTTTTGATTGAGTAGAGAACTGGAAAAACCATGCCTCATGTTTTACTAAGCTGGTATCATGAAGCTAATTCAGAAAGAAATCTCCAGCTTCCTGCATCTTTTTTCATGTGCAAAATAAAAAATAACAATAAAAAATAATATAAAAATAATAATAATTAAAAAAGAAGTTACAGTTATTTGAGAAGGTCTTATGAGGGCATTTACTCAATTGTGACTTTGCATTTTGGTTTAGAATGTGCAAACACTGTCATGGGAGGAGGAAATTTTTGTATTGCTCTCAGCAAAAAGGTCCTGTTTCTATACTGCTATTAGATTATGACCTAACAGGTATATATATCAGCTAAAGAGCTTACTGATCTGATCTCTAATACTGTATATTTAATGGGAAAAAACCACTAGTTCCTTTTAAAAGAACTTTTAAAAGCTCCTGTTAACTTTGGTAAAAACTGCAAGTGACTAAGGCTTCCTAAATATTTACCTATATGTACATTTTAAACATGCAGCACTTCAGTTTATACAGCCATAAAAGGACACTATTTGCTCAGTGTTGCAGAGGGCAACTACTAATGAGGCCACACAAGTAATGTTAATGTTGAGTGGAGAGATAATGTGCTGGACATATTGTTAAATAATAGGTCCATGCAATCATTTTCAACAGACTTTTAATTACAGGTTTCTTCTGTTCACAGCATGCAGCCACCATTGTTGCCTTGCAGATGGCACTCAATGTCTTCAGTGGGAAATTGCCTCCTTACAGTGCCTGTCATTTCTTTGAACTTTACCAGGAAAAAAATGGGCAAGTACCTTCAAGCTCTGCTTCAAACATGTACTTTTTCTGAAAAGCAATTTACTAATTTACAATTTACTGATTTCTAAAAAAGCAATTTACCCCAGACTAATTAAACTGGATACACGAGGTTCATCGTGCAGGCAAATATTATAGATTGATTTTAATTATTATAATTGGACTCAGTTTAGTAGGCAGTAGCAGAGTAAACCTGAAAACCCTCTATATATTGCTTCATTACAGTTATGAGAGGTTTCACTCCCTCCTTTTAACCTATTTAACTTCTTGACAAAGACGACTTACTACATGCAAACTGGTGTTGACCCATTATTGTTTAAAATGACCTTTTCAGAGTACTGATAATATGAATAAATCATAAACATGTTAACAACCAGAAAAAATAAGCTGGCTGAAAGTTTGTCCCAAAGTGCAATCTCTACAACATGGAAAGACTGTGTGGTTTTGCATGGCTAACCTTATTTTGACCCTTATGTATTTTGCAACAGGCAATACACCATAGAAATGTATTATCGGAATAATTCCTTTAGAGATCCTCACCCTCTCACTCTCCCTGGCTGCAAATTTCGCTGTCCACTGGAGAGATTTACTCAGTTGGTCTCTCCTGTCCTCGTACACCACTGGACAAGAGAATGTAGGATGTAGGACATCAAAAGAGGTAAGTTGGGTGCTTCGGGAACATGTACCCAAAAGTAAAGTCACGATTAGATCTTCTGCCAACAGCTCATTTAAAGTAACAATCATTTTCATAAGGGTTTGGTCTGAAATGAAAAATACACAGATCCAGTAAGACGGAATTGCACCCATGGCCATAATTTCTACTCCATTGATGCATTTACCCATTCCAGACCAACTTTCTGATGAAATGAAATCAAGGCTGATCAGACTTCAGCGTACTGTTTTTCATGAGAATTTTTTTGTTTAGTTTCAGTACAGTCAAAAAGACCTTCAGTTACTGAGGAAGCACATGCAAATGCACTGACTTGAAACAGTCACCTCACCTTCTCTAACTGCAGAGTACTTGTTCAAGCTGATTAGCAACATTATGAATTCCCTTGATTTTAGGAGGCATTCGGAGATTAAAAGAGACTAATATTGAATAGTAAACCACACTGGTACTTACCAGAATGTCGAACATATACAGACACACATTGGCATACTAACACATTCCCTAGTAGGTTGTCTGTATCTCCATATTAAGATGTTTAAATGTCCATTTTGACCACTGATAGCATTTACTTCTGCAGAAAGAGGGAACAGGAAGGCAAAAAATGACATTGTCTGTCTTTTATCTAGCTCTGTATTCCTTAAGGAATTTTGATGATCAAATATTGTACCTAATATTAAAAAAATACCATACTGCTTTCTGAATCACTGATCTCAAGGAGAATTTGAAATGTCAGAGATTACAGGAATGCAGATCAGCCAACGCATTTGGGTGAAAATAATTTCCTCTTAAATATCTTGAACCCATTCACAGAGATAGTTTAGGCAGAATGAATGAAAAATTAGCAACTAATGATTCACTAAATAAATTTCTTCACTATAGTCATTGCTCACAAGTTCTCAGGAAACATATCAGGAAATTACCACATTTAATTGCAAAAGGTTACTTGGCAGAGGGAGGGAGAGGTTGTTTCTGATGAGGTTTTTTTTTGGCCAAGCTATTAATGCAGTCATGGTAGATAGTGATAAATACTTTGTGTTTATACTGGGGTGCTTAGTAATCTAAGTTTCATGGAAATTAGTTCCCCTCCTTCACAAAGCAAACTGTGTAACTGACCAAGTAAATAAACAAAAAATCAAATAATCATATAATCAAAATTTGACAATAATAAAGACATAAATATTTAGCCTTCAAGTTCAACACAAAGGCTGCACATTGTTTCATTTCTCAAACTTTGATGATGTAGAAGCTAGATGGTGTTCAGGCATTTTACACCAAATCCAGCATCACTGCTTTCATCAGCAATCCTGAGTGCTGAAAACACATATGGACCATGAAAGAGGTTACAATCAAACCTGATGCTCCAATCAAAATATTTTCCATATTGCCATATCAAAATTTGGCACTTTCCCCTATTTTATCCTGGTTCAGAGTGTACCTGTTGGGGCCAGATCCTAATTTATTTTTGCTAATTTAGGAAATATCAGTTTTGCTTTTCCTGCAGGCAGTTTTAACTCTCTGCTGGGCATGAGCAGCACTTGGGAAAGTGCCAAGAAAGGCCCACTGCTCCCAAGCCCACAGAGTGCAGCACTCTGACAGACAGACTGCAGCACTGACAGACAGACTGCACTGTGCTAAACCACTGTGCTCCACCAGTTCACAATGTATGCAGATAGCCTGAAACAGATGATTTTTAATACCAGGAAGCTAAATTAGGCTGAAGAGTGATGCAAAGAGTTTACATTTCACATTTACACCTAACATGCACAGCTGCAACATCACTGATTTCAGCTGTTTTCATTCTTTGCTAATGCATATGTTAATACTTCGATTACACATGCATCAGAGCATTTGATGAATAGAAGTCCATAAATGTGATTTTTTAATGAAATCCTGGAGTGACTAAGCTCAAAAAATTAACTTAGATAGCTATTCTACAGGGAGACACCAGTTCCCAAACATAAAGCTGTTTCCAGAAAATGCTTAATTGAAGTTTGATGGAAAGGACTTATGTCCCCACTAAAGGAAAAAAAAGGGGTCATGCAAGTATTGTTATTACAGGTCACACAATACAGTAGCAGTATTTGAGGGTGGTACAAATCAGAGTCAAGTTCTTCCACATCATGATGACCCTATTGTGGAACATAGGAAGCGAAATTAGCTCAGCATATTTGGAAAGGAGATCAAACTGTGCCCTCTCTCTGCACTTTTTTCACTGCTCAGGAAGACTTCAGTGTGGATTGACTCAACATCTCATAAGACTTTCTCTAATTTCATCAAAATGAGAGCAAATTCATTAAGTCTTCCATACTTAGTCTGAGCTACCCTCTCGTTGAGGTACTATTAACAGCTTTGCCACGTTTTTGGAGAAGGAGGCCACATACTAAGAATGATTCTCTCTTTTTGTCTTACTTTTAGGTGTTCCCTCCATGATCTTCGGTGGGATTAGCTTTATGAAACAACTCCTTCCACACTGGTGTGACTACAGTCTAACATTTTCCTTAAATTCCATCAGCATGAACAGTCTCCTGACATTTATCAGAAGAAAACATTCCTCAGCACAACCCAAAATTATTGAAAGCAGGGACTTATCCTTCATGAATATTTGCTTTACTTTATCAAGTGGTAAGACCCAAGTGCAGTATAAAACCAGAGTAGTTTTCAAGATCTATTAATTCCAAAGGGATTTTGTGAGAACTAATTCACGAATGTAATAATTACAGTGTTTTAAAGGGCCATCGCCTAAATTTACAGCAAGATTGGAAAATACCTCTGAAAGAGTGTTGCCCTCTTTTGAAGAATGAGGCAAGAACTTCCAGAATTGGTGACAGAAGCAGTGCTTCAAAAGGAGACCCCAGAAGGAGGAGTCATTCCAGTGTCCTTAGACTTTATTTTATTCAAGAAGTGATGAAGCATTTCACACAAACAGATCCCAGAAGCCACAAAAATTAGGATAATGTCTGTTTACTAACTAAGAGATACAGTTCTTTTTCTTTTTTTCTGTCTTAGACATGCACAAATATCCTACCTCTATATAGAAGGAAGGCGAGACTTATGGATAAAACGGACCGTGAATCTAGACATAAGAGAAGCTACAACAGCCAGGCTAGCTACCATGAGGGCCTAGCATACAATTTGCTGATCCAACAAGGCTTTCAAATATTCTTTCCAAAAGATAGCAAGGCCAAGTGTTCATTTTGAAAGAAGAATAATTTATGGTTTCAAATAGCTTTTCAAACACCTTTCTTTCATTATGTTAACTTGGTTGTATATTCTGATCTGATCATATGAATGTTGTGCTTCGGGGGAGTCTTAAGTTCACACTGCTCTTGACTTTAACAACAAAAAGTACTTGCTACAGAATAAAAAAATCCAGAGCACGTGCTCACTAAAGCATGCAGAACCTCTTGGGCAACCCCTCACTAGTTACATTTTCTAATATTGCTATTGCAAAAACAGTTTGTGTTCTTAGTAGAAAAGCTGGAAGCTGGATCAGAACAATCAGATGCAAATAACTTCTGAAAACAGTGAACACTTCCCCTTTTACCATAGCATCCAACCAAGGGTAAAAATGTTTTCTGACAACGTGAGACAACCAGTTCTTGCTATTTCTTAATAAAAGGAGAACGAGCTTATTTATTCTGCATTACCTTAATGTCCCACAATAGACACCAGCAAAAAGCCTTCCTAGGTCTTGCAGCCCTCACAGGAAAGTTAGTGAAAGCTATTTAAACGATTCATTTCAAAAACACATCAATCATGACACCTCCCTTAAAAAGAAGTCATTAAAAAAAAAAAACACTAAAAGAAAGCAAATAGAAAGGAAAAGCTAAGGCTTCATCTTTATTGATATCAGACTTCTAACAGATCATAGCTTTGGCTCTCAAAAACAAATTTCTAGACATTTTTTTATTTCCTCTGAACCTGTTCCTGATTCTTCTTTTTCTGAACTTGTGCCAACTTGTGCTGCTTGAGTTGCTTTGAATGTTTTTTTGGTTTTTTTTTTTGCCAGATGTTTAGAAGTGGAAGTTCAAGAGCTGTAAAGGGGGTTTCATGCTTCTCTCATCAAAGGCAAGGGCAACTTTTCTGTTGGTTTCCCAGATTGCACAAGGCTCACATAGAAAATGCAAGAGCTGAGACATTCTTCACGATTCCCTTTTGTCTCCAGTTCCCAGTTCCTCCCCTCCTTCCTCCCCCAAATCCATCTCTCAAAAATTTTCAGAACTGCATGATGACCCTTCATCTGTCCCACAGATTTGTCTGGTATGGGGGATCACGGAGCTGGATGGACCCTGGTCTCAGCACTTCAGTTCAGCTGTGGAAGTGCATCCTAGCTGAGGTCACTGCTCACAGTACACCAGTGTAAGGTCCTGCCATCACACCCGGTCTGAAACTGCACCCGGCCCCACAGTACTGGGGGCTTAGTGTTAGGCTCAGCTTTGGACAAAGTACCAAGGTCGTGAGGGGGCTTGGCCCCTCAAAGGAGAGTTCACTGGCTTCTCCACCGTTCTGCGGCTGCAATTCTTCTGCAGCTTGTTGCATGCGGCTTCCGGGTGATTCAGTCTTGGCCTCAAGCCACCTCTGCCCTCCCCGGGCCAGCCAGGCCTCCAGGGGGGAGGGACTCACACAAAGGTTTCTTCACTCCAAATAATCTTCCACAGGTGGCAGGGATTTTAGTTTTTAAGTCTTTTCCCCTGCTGGAGGGGGAGAGGGGCTCCTCCTGGGCCTCTCCTCCCCCCTCCTGCTACACTGACCTTGGAGGCAAATTTTTCTACTTTTTTCTTTTTTCATCTCAAAAGAAGCTAGAAAAAGATGATTGGAGGTAAATCCAAACTATGTTAAGTGCTGATGTGCAGTCATTAACAGGACCTGAGCTGGTTCCCTGTGTGAGCAGCCTGGTCCACGAGTGCTGGCAGCAGCTTCATGCCCATCTGCCTCGACTGCAATGACTTCCACTCTTTCAGTGTGTAGCTTGAGCTCCAGCAGCAGTGGTTACCTCAGGTAACCCTTCTGTACATTAAAGCATGGGTTCTTTCGCAACCAGTCCACTTCAAAGCCCATCAAGCTATGCTTCAGCAAGCCTTTAAGATAGATACATGCACTTAAAATGGATAATTGTACTTAAGTTAATTCTACTTAATGCCCTAATTTGATAATTAAAGCATATGACAATGAGCCAAATTAACATAAACACGGCTCAAATTGTTTAGGTCCACTTGCATCATAATGCTTGGACAACTGTAAATAGATTGAGTTAAGAAGGATTTTTTTTAATTATTATTTCAAGCAACTTTTTCTGAAAAGATCCAGGATTTAGTTGTTGTAGAACATGGCAAGTTTGTAGCTGCCAAATGCCCAGTAGAAATGGAGACAATTCAAGACAAGCAAGGAAATTTCCAAACTAAATACATGCTACCAATGTACTTACAGATTGCATATGGGATTCCTACAGGACCCTGTCTTAACCACTACGGCACAGGAATGGAATATTCCTTCATTTTGGAATGTGTAGACATTTATTTAAGCTGTTGCAAGCATAAAATAATCTCACTAGCAAAGTTACGTCACAAAGAGAAGAGTGAAACCACAAAAAGCAGAACTACTTGTCATATGCTTGGTCTTGGGTTAAAATATAATTTTTAAGAGATGTTAGCAAAGATTTTCTATAAAAATGGGATTGTTATATATTTTCAAACATTTCTGAATGGTGCCATCCAGAATCACAAAAAAAATTGAGTTCATGTCTAAAGTGAAGTGCCTATAAGGGTTCCATAATAATGAGACTTCAGTAGTCACTCATCAAGAAAACACAATAAACCAGCAACTCTTACAAAAAACTAATCAGTTATGAATTTCATGGTAAGGGCTTAGAAATGAAAAGAAAAAATTACGAGAGCTAAAAGGAATTCCTTGATCAAAGACCTTAGGAACCACTAATCTAAAAAACTATATAGATTAAAAAAGTAGGACATCCATCCTGGATTTTTGAGGCATATTGAACTATTCTAAAGAAAGTATATTTTATGATCTGTACTCTTAAATAGTGGAGGAAGATCATCATCATGTTTGTTTTCAGAAAGACAAAGTATTATATATTTATGAAGCATGGATTTCTCTTACACCTTCTACATAAGCAAAAATCGTATCAGGAGAGATCAAAAAGAAGGGTGGGGACATAGCAGCAGAGAAAGAAAGAAGCCCAAGTGTTGAAAATTGGTAATGGACTGAGAAGACAGATAGGAAAATCTGGGAGCTGTGGTACTCCTCCCTTCCAGACCCATCCGTCAGGCAAAGTGGATACATCAGGACATTAACACAATTCAGAGGAGAGAACACCTGAGACTTAGTGGGCTTTAGGGCCCTGAAGATAGAATTTGTGGTAAATGGTAAAAACATCCTGTAGAGAACACTGTTGCAGAGAGCTCAACAGGAGACCCTGAGACAGGTTTGGATATGACAGAAATGGAATGACAATACGCTAAGGACCTAAAGTTTTAACATTTAAAGAATTCTATTTATAGGTCTCTGCTCTGAAAATCCTTATGAAATCAAGTCTACAACTATCGTTATTTTATAGAGAGGAAGTCAGACGAGGCAAACTGAGAAATCTTCTCAAAGGCAGTGAGCTACTGTCAGAAAGAGTGTTCTTAATCAGTAACAATAAAAATGTGAGCTGCAGGCCTTGTTCACAAGAAATTTCTTAGAGATCTGAAGCTGAAAAAGTCTTGATATAAGCAGTTACAAAAGGGCAAGTACAGAAATAGTCCAAGGGAAAAGAAAAGCAACACACACAAATGGAAGAGCAAATAACTGCCCAGCAAGGAGCTTAAAGAGCATACTTTTTGTAAGATTTCAACTATTTTATCTAAGGGACTGGCAATTTCAACCTACATGAAATGTTGTTTGAAATAATTATTCTGCTTTCACAGTAATAATATAGAAGAGGGAATTAAAAAGAAGGGGAGGGAAGCTGAAAAGTGAACTAGCTGAGCAGCAAAGAGAAAAGAGAAAGAGTATTGCCTGGCTCTTTGTTCTGAGTTCATCCTCTTGGCCACGCTGTAGTTTGGAAAAATTCCAAGCCCTGAGAAGTGGAATCAGAACAGGTAGGTTGAAACATTAGGAATGCTTAGCAACTCCTTTGTATTTTAACCTCATCCTTACACTCCAAAAGAGGAAAATATCAGAGAAAAAAAGGGAACTGAATTATGATTTAAGAAGAATGTAAACAGTAATTTGAAAACAAAGGGCAATGCAATTTGTTGCGTAGTCACACAACATTCCTCTTGCATTTGAAATGCACCAGCGGCTGTTCCACCCCTTTTGAAAGTACAGCCTGACATCTCAGCTGTTCAGCCTGAGCAGTTGCTGGAGCTACAAAGCCTTTTTTCCTCCTCTGCCAGGATGGATGTGATGATACAGGTTCCCAACCTGTTTAGGATCCTGTGTTTTTCTTTTCATCTAATCCTCATTCTGCTTCAACAGACTACTGCAGAACGACAGCTGAAGTTTGTGGTTGCAGTAAGTAGTTTTGTTCTCTATTTTGTTGTGGGGACTACAGGGAATTTTACATGTCTGTCGAATCAGACAAGGTGTGTAGCTGCTATGCGCATCTTCTGACTTACAAATAACTACTACTGTCCTTTTGCTTACTGAGTTTAAAGACTTGAACTAAACAAGGATAAAAATGCTTCTAGTTATAAGAATTTTCATCTCCTAACTTCTAGTTATTGTTTCAAGATATCTGAACAAGTTAGCTTTGTGGTAGATTCCTAGTGAACAGGAGTTAATAGATGCAAAGTGTACGTTTGCCTGTTCTTCCTTATTTTAGCTAACATTCCAATTCACAATCCAAGAGCTGATGATTATGGCCTACCTATTTTGTGCTTGGAAGCTGAACCTTATGATGTTACAGAATTTACCATAAAAAAAAAGTATTTTCCATTTCAGAACAGCTGAATTATCACAGCAGTATACTGAGAAACAGAAATAGGTGTTTCTATGTAGAGATTTGAGACACATGTTGCATTAACTGCAGTTAGGTTGAAAATTGACTGTAATAATTTTTTTTGCTGGGCCATTTCTTATTTTAAAGTAACTAGACAATACTTCAATGTCCCCTTCCCCAATACCTCAGGAAGAAGAGAGATGAATTCAATGGAATCCTTTGGATTATGAAGGTTGAACCATAGTCCTTTTCATAGTTTTTTCTTTTTTATTTTTTTAATAAGAGGGACACTGATAAAGAATAGTTAGTCTAGAGTGATATTTTCTATAAAAATGTGAGGGGATTGGAATTCCCATTTATAAATAGGAAATTGAAGATCTTCTCCTTCTACCGTTCTGTATTTGAGACATTATGTGTATGTACAGGTTACAGGCTGTGTCCAAAACATATCATCTGGCTCTAGATAAAGTATTTCAGGTCTACTTGTCTATTGGCTGAATTGTAGATGCACAACTTGGAGGGAGGCCAGAGTGCACAGGAAAAACCAGTCCTACTCCTGCTGACATAGCTGGGACTCAACGTTAATTCCTGTAACGTTCCGTATATAGCAATATATTTAAATGTTGTTTCAATGATAACAAGTAGAACTGGACACACAGATGAAAACAGGCAGACAGCAAGCCTTGGAGAATTAACTCCTTGAAGGGAAAGAGACTTCTGTCGAATTGCAGCTGTTATTGTGTCCTAACAAGCAATGGTTTTGCAGAAGGACTTACAGGAAATGTTCGCCATTATGGAGATAGAGGCTTCCTTTCCAAAGTCATCTGCTTATCATAACTATGAAGCCACCAACCAAAACACCTATTCATTTCTAGGGTAGCTTATCACAATTAATAATAAATAGTAGGTAAATTTCATTTAAATTTTCTTCCCCTTATCCCTAATACATTTGCTTAGACTGATCAATCACATAAAAAGTTACAATAGGTTGAATCTTATCACCATATGCATCTTTTTTCTCAAGGCATGGCTTATGTGTGCTCAATTGAATTTTGCCTTCTGAACTCACTGATTGAATTTTCATTGGAACAGAATTGCTAGCATAAATATATAGGATAGGAATTGGCCCAGAAATTATCACTTGTGTAATGGGATATAATGAGGGTATGGGTACAGTCAAGGTAAGTCTAAAAGGCACTGTGAAAATTGTCATAATGACTTTTTAGAACTTCCTTAGCAGAGCTGCACGATATAAAATACATCCGCATGGGAGAAAAAAACAGATAAATTTGCCCTTTTGCTCACTTCAAGAATTGTGCTGTGCCTGGGAGGATGTCTCACTCTCTCCCCACAATTTCCAACTTTGCGCTGATTCTGTGCATTTTGTTTATTGGCCACAAGTCCTTTTGCCTGAAAAGCTCTAATTCAAGCCAATTTATCAAAATGCTTTTTAAATTTTTCTTTCTTACATGTAATCATCAGCCTTCACCATAATTCTTGTGCACTTGTGAATTTAAACCAGGCAGAAGAAAATAGGAAATAATTAGGACAATCGAGTACCCAAGTAGAAATGAAAAACTGTCTTATTGCCTCTGTATAAAGAAGTTCTGACTTGTAACTTCTGTCTCCACACCTGCATTCATTTCACCTGTCATGCATACAAAGAGGTGTGGCTTCTGAGGTACTGTGATTTCATCATGTCTTTCTTCTTGTAACTCAGGATAGAAAGCGTTTACTGAGCATCTTATCTCAGAGCATGATTTGTCTAATCAAGCCAAGCCATCTGAAACCTTGACTGAACATGCTCAGTATTTCTGCATCTACAGTTTCCCTGAATTGACAGCGTGATATTTCCACTTCACTCTTGTTTCTTCATTCCTATTGCTGGCTTCAAAGCAAGAAATCTTTTTGTTTGAAGATGAGTCTGTCAATAAAATTCTCTGTAAGAGGCTCACTATTACTTAGAGACAGATAATTCACTTTAATTCATGGCATTTCTGAATGAATATGTTATGTATACTATTAATGCCATATTCTCAGCTCACCCTCTCTTCTGCAACAGTTTTTCTCCAATGTGATTTTTCACCTGACAATGATGGAAGCAAATGCTGGCCAAAGTCTCAGTCACGTGACAGTTTTGATCTGAGGTGATCACCCTCATAAAATTACAAAGAGTGACTGGGCGAACCCAGACACCAAATCAGATTCAAGCAGTATCAGAGTTGAAAGAGAGGTATTGGGTAACTGTGCACCTATTGCTTTTGAAACTGAGAAAAGTTCTTCAGAACTTCAGAAGGGAGTGCTGAGATTAACATCCCAAACAGGTCTGCTTTCATCTTCTTGTGTGTATTCTCCTTGCCCTCCCTTCCTTCTTGATTTCTAATGTCTTTTCCCCTTTTATGATGCCACCTTGCTCCTTTTCCCTCATCCCACCATGTTCTATGTCTTCTGAAAGGGGTCAGGAAGGCAATCTGGAGGCTGGGAGTAATAAATGCTGCAGCACACATATTTTTACATTAATTTAAAGGATCAACTCCTTTTTAACAAAGTTGAAATCATGAGTGTTGAGAAGTACATATTGATTAGCAAGATACAATTTGTAGGAATACACCTTTTTTCCCTAACGCTATCAGGTCTTCCGATGAAAAACATAAACTTCCAATATACAAGCTCTTATTAGAGTTTTAAATTAAAAAATAAGTCTCCTAAAAGGTAGTAATGAGGGAACAAGTTAGGTTACGTGGTTGTTCATAAGGTCATTGTTTCATTTGCAACTGCAGCTGAAGCAAGATCATTTTCAGAAGTAGCAAGCAAGAAGGAGGTTTGAGCACAAACAAAAATCAGTTGCTTGAGAAGTTTCACCCTTCAATTCCTAAAAACAGGCTTTTGCTCTTAGAAGTATTTGTTTCCCTCTTGCTACTTCCAACTTAGTGTTCATGTCATATTTATATGTCACTATGAAATGAAGGTGCAGAAATATAAACAAGGAACTGAATTCATTCCTATTTTATGTGAACTTAAAGAAGCTGTGCTGCTTTTTAGAAGAGCAGACTCTCCACTGCTCCAATTTCCTGAGATTATAAAGAAAGAAAATAATTCTCATTACATCTCCTGCTCCAAAATATATTTGAATATCTTTTGATCTTGATCTCTTTTGCATGCTAATCTCTGTTCAGGTAAAATGCTGCTCTGTTCTGGCTTACTGAAAGTTTTTAGAGGCTGACTGTTGTGACAGTGAAATTTATGCTGAGGGTTATATGCTGAGGGTTATGTCATACATGTAGTATAAATATCACAAAGCCATATTTAAAATCTAACACATTTTCAGTCATTTTTCACTAGTAAAAGGGGCATATTTATTGGCCAAGTGTCGATCTATTTTTAAAAATTGCCTAAAAAAAAATAGTCATTCAAACATGTCAGTCATTTTGAGCAACTGTCAGTTACCCCTAAAAATGCTTTTCTGCGAAGCTGGATAATTTAGCGAGAGAGGATGCAGCTACATTGAAATTGGGAATTTAACCTTCATTCCTTACAGAGGCACCAGCTTGTCCAGAGAAACTAATGAATCCTACCTTACACTGATGTATGTCAGCACGTCAAAACACCAAGGAAATAAGCAGGGGCACGAAAGACCTTCTCACTTGTTTTTCTTGCATGCAACTGAATCAGTCACCAGACAATGTAGCTCTTCACTTATTCTCCTCTTCAATATATAGGTTCACTGAAAAATGGTTATAAATAACGAACTGAGATTCCAAATTAGTAAGACGAGAGACACATACAGAATTTGAAATTGAATAGAGAAGCAAAAAAAAATATTTGTGGACTATGTTCCTGTTCTTGAACTCAGAAACAAAAAAGGTATGGGGCTTTTTTCCTGAAACTGTGCAATTTCATGTTTACCAATATATTGTTCATGATAATGAAAAACACTGCTTGATTTGCCACAAAATATTCATTTCAGGTTGGCCACATCTGCAGTGAAATTCAACTAGCAAAACAGAAAAGTAGTAAGCAATATACTAAATGGTTCTAATGGTAGCATATACTCTAGCAAACTTTGTTGCCTACTGTAGAAAACGAACAGAGGGAGAAATCCAATTACATTTGCCTTTAATCGACAGTATTTTCCGTCTTTAAAGGATCTGCTCCAGCACAGGTTTGTGCACTTCAGTACAGAAGGCTGATGGAAAGGGGGTATGCTGTAATTAAAACATTAAGCCACACTGCTGGTGTTTACTTTGAAAAATATAAACATGAAATGCCACTCCTGCCAGTGGGAGCGGCAAACTAACTAGCCCGTACAACCGTCTCTGTTGTTTGGGATAGAATGATGTGGCTTAATGAGGCAGTGGAGAGTAATAATTAAAAAAAAGTTATATACCACTGAGGTACTAGGGAACAAATGTCCTTTTATGAACAAATACGCCATGATTCTACATTGTCATTTTATTCTGCTAAGTCAGGAATGAGGTTGGTTATGGGAACATTGACAAGCAAAGGTAACTTTTGCAATAGTTTAGGTCAGCATTCTGGAAGGTTGTCTGGAGCCCCATGAATTTGTATTCCAGCATTTCCTTTCAGATTTCCTGTCTGGATGCCTAGCTATGAATGTAATCCCAGCATTAACATCTTCGGTGATTAATTTTGTGTTCTAGGAGGAAGAAACATCGGGCTTATGCCCACTTAATTCCTATATAATTATACATATTCTGAAATGTAAAGAATGTACTCCAATCCTACTTGACTAGGTTTCTGCAGACTCTCCAATATTATCATTTGAAAAATGGCACTGGAAGTATAATATATGCTTGATTTCTAGTTAGATAAGAAAGGAATGTTAATAGCATTAAACTAAAGGCGTTTTTATTGGCAATACTGTTAGGTTTTCCGACATGGTGACCGAACACCAATTGTAAACTTTCCAACTGATCTACACAAAGAAAGTGAATGGCCCCAGGGATTTGGACAACTCACCAAGGTATGTTGACTTTCTTAGAAGAATTTATATATTCTAACAAAATAGGAAGTGGGAAGACTTTTTTTATGTGTGTCTCAAAAACATTAGCAAATCCCAAGTGCTGATAGTTGGTATTAGCGATACCCCACAATTTGTAAACATTTTTGTGATGTTATTCATCCAGTTATTGTTAAACTGAAATCTTGTTCATCATAGCTTTATAACTACCTTCCTAAAAGCAAGAACTTTTTTAATAGTGTGTCTGCATTCAAGTAAATGGCAAGTTTAACTACCATTTAACATCGTACTGTTAACACTGACGAAGTTCTAATGATCATTAAGCATCGGGTCCTACGAAAGGGCAAGGGAATGACACCAGCCCACCAGGTCAAGTGATGAGTGCACATCTCAGCATTGGACTGACAACCACGACCTCACAAAACAAGGGAAGACTTGCAGGACCTAAGGTTGTTTCTGAAGACAGTGTGTCTTCAAACAAGGCTTCTTGCAGCCCAGAGTTTCACTAGGATGCACTGAACCTACTTCTTTCTCTGGCGTTTCAACATCAAGCCTTAGCTCTTTAACTGTATTTGACATATGAAGTTCTGGAGCAAAGAGAGGCCAATGCATTTCCTAATAACACTTCGTCATGATGCAGAAGCATGAAACAGAGACAGGTCAGCATTTGATGTTTGAAGAGAGACTTAAATGATTTGTAAAATTAAGACACTCAACACATTACTGTCCTCAGGTACATAGCTTATGTAGTAAGAAGAAATAAATTTCTGCTTGGCATAGACTTTTTTGAAAGATTTTTGGTATTTTATTTTCTTTTTAGTAACAGTGGTAAGAATGTACTTCTCTGACAGCTGAAAACTAAAAAGTTCATCTCAGGTTTTAGAAATGAATAAGAGAAAAGCCAGTGTGCAACCTAAGACAACTGCAGGCACACCAAGACAAAGACGGAAGAACGTTACCGTCTACCATGAAGTGTAAGCCACAAATTTATCAAATAGCATAGAAATTACAATGATAAATACCAGGCTGTCAGTCATCCTCTCTCAGCTATCACTAAGTGACATACATTGTCACTTAGCATCTACAGAGTTACAGCACTGTGGAAATTGTATTTGTATAGAATCAGGTGCAGTGCCTTTCTGTAGCAGATGCTGCAGTCTTAGCAGTTCAGAACACATAATTTTTTCATAGATATAAATGGATATTTCTGTTAAAAATTCTAGATCATCTACAACATACACAGTTGTGCTGGTTTTACCTGAAGAGAGTTAGTTTTTCTCACAGTAGTTAGTATGGGGCTCTGTTTTGGATTTGTGCTGAAAACAGTGCTGATAACACAGGGATGTTTTGTGTTACTGCTGAGCAGGGCATACACAGAGTCAAAGTCTTTTCTGCTTGTATCTCCCTGACAGTGAGTTTGGCTGGGGTTGCACAAGAAGTTAGGAGGGTACACAGACAGGACAGCTGCCCCCCACTGACCAAAGGGATATTCCATACCATACGGTGCCATCTTTAGCATATAAATCTGGAGGAAGAAGAAGGAATGGGAGGAAACATTCAGTCTCATGGTGTTTGTCTTCCCAAGTCACTGTGATGGAGCCCTACTTTCCTGGAGGCTGAACAGCTGTCTGTCCACGGCAAGCCGTCAATAAACTTCATGTTCTGCTTTGCTTGCATGTGTGGCTTTTGCTTTGCATGTAAAACACTCTTTACTTCAACCCTTGAGTTTTCTCTCTTTTACTCTCCCTTATTTCACCAGGGGGGAGTGAATGAGCGCCTGAGTGGTGCTTAGTTGCCAGCTGGGGTTAAACCACAGCAACTGTACATTATATGTTAATGATTACTTAAAAACTGATTGCTGAAGACACATGCACCACAAAAAGAAAAAAGAAAAAGAAACTAATACATTAAGATTCTCCAGTCATCTTAATCCAGTAGTCACCTGTATGCTTGCCTTGCAGACTGGAATGCAGCAGCTATTTGAGCTCGGACAGTACATGCGGAAACGATATTCCACCTTCTTGAACAGCACATACAACCGGCAAGAGGTATATAGCACAACTGTCTGGAGCACATTTCTCTGGCATAGCAGAACTATGGATTTATAAAAGCACATCATCGTACTCATTTTATTAATGGAAAAATTAAGGTAATAGAAGAACATTTTTGAAAGTCTGACTTTCATGTCAAGGCTAAAACACAGACTAAAGTCTAATTTTTAGCTCCTACATTCAGTTTGGGTCTCTCACAGCCCAGCTTTCCTGAACCGAACAGCTCCACACCACCAAATAAATTGGGAATTTATACAGTGACCCCAAATTGTTCTATCCTGTTGAAAACTGAATGCCTATCCAGTCATGCAATGGGCCATGCTCACATACCTCATCCTGTAAAACAGAGGTCTAGCAGTTTTTTTGATGTGCTTATCATACAGTACAAATCCATTGTGGGGAAGATACTACTACTATTTTGGCCTATATATTATGGATGCATTGATGGGAAGGTATGAAAGACCATAACTTTGCCAAGCTTCCAAGAGAAGTCTATGATTTTAAGTGCCTTAACAATCCTGAGGTATAGCTGATAGATCATAGAATCATTTAGGTGGGAAAGACCTTTATAATTATCAAGTCCAACTATTAACTGATCACTGCCGAGTTCACCACTAAACTATGCCCCTGAGCACCATATCCATGTGTATCAATGTTCTTCTGAATATCAAAAGATGGAGAGCTTCCTTCTTTTAAATCATGCTTTCTTATTCTCTCAGTTCAGTCTGAGGGTTAGATTCCAAATTAAAAGAAGTCTTGGCAATTTAATTTAGGAAATGGAAGTAGGGCCCTAGAAAGCTGAGTTACAGTTTCACCGTTTTGACTTTATGCAAAAACACAAAACAGAAAACAAGACGCCAGGATTCATGAGTTGGGTAAAATTTCCTTATTATTTTTATAGCTTCTATTTTATCTTTTAACTTTTTGCCATTCTATCTTCAGTTTTACATCCAAAGTACGGATTACGATCGCACCATTATGAGTGCCCAGTCATACCTTTCTGGCCTCTTTCCACCAACTAGCAGCCAAATTTGGAACCCTGAGCTTCTCTGGCAACCCATTCCAGTTCATATTTTTCAAAAGTCAACAGAGCGGGTGAGTACTGGCTACATGCTTCCTATAATGTCTTAAACTTTCACAGAAGCGAAAAAGAGAAAAAAATGGAAATAGCTGAAAAATATTTTCAATGCTTTTTGAGTTCAATCTAGTAGAAAATATCAAATGCAGCTACTGGCTGACAAGTGTATCATAGGTCAGTTGTAATAGCTACATGAAAATCCTCCTTCTGTAGTTGCAGAATACCTGAATTTTCATACACACTACCATTTTCTTCAAAGCACATTTCTCTTGACCAGAACACTTTTGGACAGTATGCTAGGGAAGATGCCCTAAACCTTTCCAGGAAACAAATCCTTTTCTAAGCACCAAACAGCTAGACAGACCTCCTCTCTTTAGCAAGTTTGTTCCATAGTTTACTCAAGGAATTGAATTTTCACCAGCCACTGCAATGACCTCACAATTATGACCTTGCTATTCTGGTAGCACTTAGGCACTAATTACAGAGAAGGGTCCTTTTATGCTCAGTACTATAGAAACATTTAATGAAATCCTAGCCCTTCTCTTGCATATCATAAGAGCAGACCCACCTGAATAACAGGTCCTGTAGAAGTTTTACTTTACATAGCTCTCCCTGGCTGACTCATGTTTACTTTTAAATTTCACTTACTCTTGTGACAAGGACTGTGTAAGGAACAATGTGTCCAGCAAGGATTGAATGTAATGGCAGAAAGCCTAATTTTCTTCTGCCTTTGAGGACAGAATTTGACTTCAAGGAAATTTATACAAATTCCTTATTAAATAAATGCCTGTCACCAACATTAGAGAATAGACTCTGTCATCAGGAGGTGGCCACACCTGACTCCCTTTGATATTCCTCCATTCTTTGAGACCATGCTTGAAAGCAGGTACAGAGTGAAAGGGTTTCCAGAAACTGGATTAGGCACAATGTGATTCAGCTAGAAATTTAACCCTGTTCCTCAACAGAAAAGAATGCTGTCACTGCCATTTAAATGCGGAACACCAGAAGACCAAAAAAGCATCAAAGTGGTCAGAGCTTTGCCCAAATAATACCTCAAAGCCCTTAGGGGAATCACAATGCAACTAATGACCTGTTTGGAGAAGGCAAGCTCATTTGTAGGAGTCTCTAGTACCTCACTGTTCCTGTGGCTGCTCCGAGTGGGTGTTGATGTTTCACTGAATCACACCTCTGCAGCAGCTCAAAATTCCTGTTATATATGCAAATCACCTGGAAAAAACATTGTTCCCTTGTTAAACCAAGCAGATGTTTGAAGGTATTTTCAAGCCCTAAGCAACACAAAGTGGGAAATTGAGGCCAAGTACAGTCCTGTAAGAAAAGGTAATCGCAGTTTATTTTTAAGCCACTGAGGTCTATCAAGACTTGACAGGCAACAGGACTCAGCAATGCTTAATGAAGCCAAAGGGAGTGGCTTAATTAGTAACACCTAGAGAGGGATAATTAAGCCATGCGGCAAGAGAAACATTTGTTATTGTGTAATTAAACAACATTCCCCAGATTCATATTGCAACTTTGAGCCTTCATCTTCTAGTGTGCTGCTGCTACAGAAAAATTGTACTCTTGGAAATCTGCCCAAGTGAAAGTGGGCTAGAGTCAGTTGGTGGCTACTGCAAACTTCACGTTGATTAATAAAAAAGAGATGATCAGTCTGTTCATGTTCACCCCAAGACAGAGGAAACACTCTTGCACATACATAAGCCATAGATATTGAAGTTATTTTCCCCACTGTATGTTAGGTAAGTTCCTTGACACAATTTGTATGGTTATAGGCTAATATTAGTGCTGGTTCAAAAATGCTCGAATCATGTGAAATAAAGTGCTGAATCAGCACAAGCTTGTTTAGCTCATCATGACTTTTTACTGACACTTTATGCTGTATCAGGTATAACTTCTCTTTCTGCAATTGGTATAAACCATATTTGCCAGAGCACAGTGTTTGATGAATGCATGTATTTACATGTGGTTCAAATCAAATATGTACTATCAGGTGACCTTGTAATGCATACACTTGGAGTTATTAAAAGTGAACTGTGTCCCTAAATAACAACAGAGCCATTAGGCTCATAGCTTTTTGAGATTTCAGGAGTACAATTTATTTGTCACCCTTGTCTGCAGTTCTGTCCATTAAGTGGTACTTAAAATGCTTACCATAACCCACTGCTTATCTCCAGGGATGAGAGCAGGATGTGTAGATGCAGAATCAGTTCAGGCTCCAGGACCAGGTGGAGTCAAGTTGCATCTGGGGGGGATTCAGAAATTAAGGGGGAAATGGTAGCCTTTCAAAATTTCTGATCGTGCACCCTGATCTATTCCCCAAAGCAATCCCTTGCCAGACACATGTAATTGCTTTTTGCCAAAATCAGTTCAACTGAGGGAAATGAAGCTATCTACAGAAGTAGCCACTGAAAAGTCAAGCTACCGCAGTCCATTGCCTGTGTTAACCGAACTCATGAACAAGGTAGCCAAGCAAACAATAGAGTAACTGTTGCACAGCCATGGATTTGTCTAACAAATATTACATCATCCAGCTCAGCAACAGAAAAAAACAGAGGGGTGTTGATAATTTTAGAACTATTCTAACTTTTCTGGTTTCAGAGGCTGAACTTTCCCCTGCCTGACTGTCCCCGTTTTGACGAACTTCAGAATGAAACACAAACATCCAGGGAATTTCAAAATAGAATACAACCATACATGGTAAGACGAAATAAAAAGAAAAGAAGAAGGAAATAAAAAGAAAAGGAGAAGAGGGAAAGTAACTGAGATGTAGAAATTATGGAATTGCATTGTTTCCTTTTGCTAAAATCCAAAGATAAATTTAAAAAAAATTTTAATCCCAAGGACTCTTAAAATCAGAAATTTAGGCCAATATGATCAAAAAGTATGTTTGATATGTTACACACTTCTCACACTTTTCTACATTAATCTTTTAAAGTGTGAATTTAGTATTAATTTTCTGAGAGTATTTGGAACTCAATGATCTGTGGGGAAAAGAAATTTCTGGATGTAGTGATTTCTAGTTTTACAGGATAGCACAAAACTAATTCTAAAACATCTGAGAAATCTGAAACTTGGAAAGGTTTATGCTTTCCTGCTCTGACTTTCTGAAGTTGGCACTACAGCACAGAACTAAAGCAAGCCTAATGAGGAGAACACACTGATTTATGTAAATTTCTCTGAATGTATTTTGGATTCATCACAAAACATGCTTCTGTTTTGGCCCTGACATAAATCTTCACAGTTAGAGACTCAAAGTTTCCCATTCCAGTGCTGCAGCAGGATATAGGTACACAGATGGTATACTTACCTCAAGCAATCAATGTTAATGTGGATAATAATTGCTCTAGATAGTGGTTACTGCTGCTCTCTTGTTTGCCTACCATTGCACTTTGTAGTGGTATGACTGCACAAATAAAGCAGGGGTCTCAGGTCCTCATACACTGACTGCACTCAAAGTCACTTCAAGCTTACTGCTTGGCCTAAACCCAATATTTTTCTTTTTCTGGTTTATTTCTAACTTTCCACTAGCTCAGCTACTCTTGTCAGCTCCACTCCCCCACAATGGGTGGTGAACTATGACTTCATTACTATCCTCTATCTCAGCTAACAGTATGAACCAGGTAACACGGGAATAAGGGATATTAAGGCATCCCTTTATTCTTCCGTGGTAGCACATAACAAGAATCCCTATGGGAATTGTTGTGGAACTATTAGATACTCAGAACCATTTGATATTCCACTCCCCTTCAATGGCAAAAAAACCTACTTTCCAGTTTCTTTTTGCCTCACCTCTCTTTAGTTTTCTATTTTCTCCTCATCCTTTTTCTCATGTTCCTTTTCCCTTAGTGCCTTCCTCTTCCTTATATCTAAGGGCTTGAGGTGACTGAGGTAGCCTCCTGGAGCAGTCAGAAGAGGGAGAGAAGAGTGTGACAGAGAGCACACCAAACTTATCCATAGCAGGGACAAGAAAAACAGTGCCTGAAACAGAAACCAGTACCTTGAGAAGTTACAAAACGAAGACTGCAACCAGAATCTTCTGTTACAGGGGTTTCACTTGTGAAAAATTAAACATAACTGTGATGCCAGGTGTTAATGAATCTATATGCATATGTGTTCCATATGTATTGAATATTTGTTGTATACTTTACATTCTTCCCCCCAGGATTTTATTCAAAGAATGGCTGTTAACACAGGACTTGAACTAAATAATCTTAAAATACTGGACAATTTCCAGCTCTGGAATACATATGATACTCTACACTGTGAGGTAATAATAAGTCAATAGATGCTGGGGGAGAATATAACTTTAATGTTGGGTTTCAATTACACCATGACAAAGTGTTTTCACAGGAATGAGTTGCCTTCTCTCCTGGATCTGCTTCTTTGGTTTTTTTTTTTGGTTTTTTTTTTGTTTTTTTTTGTTGTTTTTTTTTTTTTAATATATACTTGAATCTAAGTTGTGATTTAGTACTTTGGTATTAGATAACCCAAAAACATGGTTTACAGCTTGGGAAACTGTTCTTTCCACTTCATGTTTTATCCTGAAAAACAGATACCAAAATTCATTCCCATTATTCCCTTTTTTCCTTCCCATTGTCATGCAAGAGAATTATTGGAGCATGCTACCTTTGATATATTTGTGATTTTTAACAGGGAAATGAAATTATCAGCCTTAAGCTATCAAAGCGTAAACGTAAAAAACTTAGATTTTGAACTTAAGAGATAAGATCAAGTTCTATCAGTTGAAAACTTTTGAGATGATGATTGCTACCACTGAAACAAATCAGACTGATCATAAGAATGGATTCCATTCAGCCCCAGTCATTACAGCAGCACATGAAGCCTTTTGAACACATCCTCCACACACTGAGGCTATTAAACACGGCAAGACACTGTCGCTCTTCCATGACTGGAGAGTGACACTAGTCTGTAATTGGCCAGTGATAGAACTGGTATCTGGACAACAGTATGGAAGGGCAAAAAAAATTAGAGATATATAACCTGAAGACCCAGAGGAAAGGTAGAAGACAAGATATACATCTGCGATATTTCCCAGCAATGGCATGCACCTCTATAGCAAGAAGACACTATACCTACAAAGAATACCCTTCACAGAGGTGCTTCTGCTCTTCCTATACACCCATGTCAGGTTGATCTCCATCCCCATGGAGGAGCATGCTGGGGAGTAAAACCACACTGGACAAAGAATTGCAGGACAGCCTCAGAGAGTCTAAACTTAGCAGTGTGAGCCTAAGCAAGAGGATGATGGAAACCAGTGAATTATAAACATTATTTTGTTTTCCTTTATCACTAGGGTATTCACAATTACACTCTCCCTGTATGGGCCACCAAAGATGTAATTGACAAGATGGAAAAACTGGCAGAATTGTCTTTATTATCACTATTTGGGCTTTATAAAAGAGAAGAGAAATCACGACTACAAGGAGGTAAATCAAAAAATGCATACTTCTCAGAAAGGAGGAGACAATGCTTATAATAAAATGCAACATCATGTCATTTTACTCATGCAAAATTATGCATACAGAATCTTGATTTGAAACTATGGACACTGGATGGCATATTAAGCATTAAAATATGTGCTGAACGCTGGCACTTGAATGGATGAGATATTGCAACAAGGTGTAAAAACTTACGTCTTTTGTTATTCCAGCTTTTTTTAAGATATTAGGATTTTAAGAAATGTTATAAAAATCTAAAGGAAAAAAATCAGGCCCCCATGGGTAAGACCATTACTCATCTTACAGTAGGTTAGATTAAGTATAAGTCCTGTTTCTCCAACATTTTTTCTAATTGTTTCCAGTTCTTTGTTTTTTCCTTTGATGTGCTGGTTATATATAGTTCCAAAACCTTGGAGACACATTGGTAGCTCTCTGAGTGACTGATATAAAGCTGCTCCAAAACAGTCTGATCAGCAGAGAAGATGAGAGACTCCAGTTATGTCTACACTGCAAGAACAGGGACAACTGCTTAGCTCCAAAATAGGGGAGCATAGGCTATGCATATTCTGTCACTGCTTCAGGACACAACCCAGGAATTTATCCCATGATCCTCAGGTGTCCATGAGCAGGAAATGCTAACAACTGAGCTTGAATATCTGCAGGCTGGAACATTTGGGGCTAGGCTTTCTAATACACCTACCGTGCAGTCTAGCTCTGGGTAAAGAACTATCAGCAGACTCATCATCCAGGCATATATACATCACTGGATCCAGCCATACAGTAATTACAGGCTCGGACTGGCATTAAAGCCCACTAGCTGGCAGATGACCATATAATCTGGTCAGGACTATTTATCTAGTGTTCACATGCCAGTTACGTCCACTTTCCTTAGAATGATATAAATTGTGCTACAGGAAATTTCTGCTGCCCTTATCCCTTTGGTTTTAGAATGTCTCTGGTCTGGAGAGGGAGTACAAAAGAGCTTTGGAAAAAAATGGGAATCGATACCATATAACTTGTTGGAAGTAAATTGTTATAATATTTCTTTAGAATGTAGAGAGGAAGAGACTAGCACAGCTCTCATTACTGCAACACTAGAAAGAGACAAAAAAGGATGGAGAGGAGATCTCAGCATAACTGAACTGGAAGTGTCATTAGCCCCAGTTCTCAGGATAATTCTAGATGATTTCCTGTGAATCCTGTCCCTTCCCTTGACCTCGATGAAGAATCATCTATTTTACCTCTGTAATATCTTCTCTCTAGTTATGAAATTGTAGTGAGCTAAAAACAAGTATGGGGTCTGAGTAGATGTCTTTTATTTGAAACTTATAACCTTTCACCTTTTTTGTTTCCATGTAAATGTTATACCTTCATTTTCCTCTTCCTAAGGTGTCCTTGTGAATATTATTTTAAATAGTATTAAACAAGCTGCCAATTCTTCAAAACCAAGAAAAATGGAGGTCTACTCTGCAGTGAGTATTTTCATCTTTAATAAATCTTGCTTTGATTTTACCAGTAAAAGACCCTTAAAGAGAATAATCAGAGTTTCCCTGTAAGTTAAGTGAAAGAATAATATAATACAGTTTAATTCAGCTAACAAGCTGAACACCACTCAGTACAAGAACACATCAAAAAACATGGATCTCACCTCAGTTTTAGTTAAACTACGCTTGGCAAAGAAAACTAGATATTTTATCATTCAGTTTTCCTACAACTTAATGGTGCGTTTTTCCTTAAGTGCTCCAGAGGTAGTGGCACATAGCAGATCTTCAGCTGTGCTTCCAAACCTCTCCTCTGTGTTTTTTTGTTCATTTGTTTGTTTTTGTGTGGTTTTATTATTATTATTTTTATTTTTTTCTTAATTGTTATTATTTCATTTTTTTTAGAGGGTTGAAAGGGCCACTTGGGTCAGAGCAAGATCCACTTAGCTCATTCATTATCCTGCCTCTAACAAGGGCCAAAGGCAGGGATGAATATGAGAATAATGCCAGCACAGAGTGATAAAATGCTCCAGGCAACCTGTGGCTTAGGGACTGCTTGAGGTAGAATCTGTGTTTTCGTGCTTAATAGCTCTTCACAGACTTTCTTCCATCAACTTATCACTTCTTAAATGCATTTATACCCTTGGCCTCTGAAACATCCTGTGACCATGACCTGCGTGTTAAAGTAAAAAACTAGTGTTTTAGGTCCTTCCTAGCATTTATATTGTGAGAAACAGGAAATAGTCAATCTTTATTCACTTTTCCTGGGTCACTCATGAATTTAATATTTTCTGTCACACCTCTTCCATCTTTCTGTTTCCGAGACCGAGTCTTACCCTGTTTAATCTTTCCTCATATAGAAACCACTTGATACCTTAAATCTTTCTTGCTGTCCTTTCTACATGATTTCCAGCAATACTACACTCTTTTTGAAAAGGAAAAAGAAATGCACCCAGATTTTTCACTTCTGCTTTAATATCTTGAGTACAAGTACACTGTTATTTTTGAAACTGGTAATTCTAAAAAGTTCCAGAACCTGAAGAATAATTAAGACATAGCTGCTAGACTATAATATAAAAAGGCCTAGCAGATATGTGTATAAAGATGCTTGCAATATTTACACATCAGAGTGTTTGGACTTCCTTCCTTCAGCTCCTGCTCCTGATATCCCTGCAAGAGGAGGGATAATGGGGAGAGGAAGAGACTACAGGTGGATGGGTAATTGGTTCATAAAAAAAGAAGCCAACTGAGATTTTATTGTATGAGTCTAAACAGAAGGAACAACAACTAAAAAAATTCTGAAGTGGAAGTGAGGAGAACAATCTGGTGTGCTATCTAAAGAAAAGAACTTTTATCTTTACTTGAAATGCTGTAGGATATATTACTTTACACTGATTTAATCTGACCTGGGAACAAAAAACTCTACTGGAGGAAAAAGTAGCAAAATGCACTGAAAAGCTAGATTTATTACTGAGACTACATCTTGCTTTCCTCAGTATCTCTGTCTCCAAAATACTGGCAGATGGTATAAGACACGTACTGCAGTAACTCTGTGGAAATATCTCCTGCTGCCCGTAGCACCCATGTTTTTCCCAATGGTGAATATACTGAATACATTTTTATGGTCAAATTTATACAGGTTTTCTTTCATCTTGATCTCCACTCCTTTTCTACTGTTGTCTAATTACTCTGGATAATAAATGCTAGTTGACTTAACTGGCTCTCAAGGATGGACTTTTTTCCCCCCCCAACAGCATGACACCACAGTTGGGGCTCTCCAGATTGCTCTCAATATTTTCAACGGAAAGCTGCCACCATATGCTGCTTGCCAGTTTTTTGAACTCTACCAAGAAAGCAGCGGGCAAGTATATTCTTACCTATGCAAGAACAAGAAGTGTTTGTAATTTGTTCCCTCCTTCCCCAAAATCATTTTCCTTGCAAATGTTGTGAGGAGATACAATTTTGATTTAAATGGATACTTCAGTGAGCAGTCCATAGGCACAAAGTTATACTAAAACTAAGAAAAAATACATTTGCTGGGTGTGCATGTATGTGTGTGCTTTGAAAAACAGGAAGGGGAAAACAAGCCTTATCAGATGCAAGTAAACGGTAAAATTAATTTGCCTGATTCTTCAAATGATAGCAAGAACATTTCCAATGCTGTTCATAAATCCTAAGTCAAACCAGTTGCCTTAGAAGAATCTGGTGCTGTTGCCATTCAAGGAGCCTTCTGAAGGACATTTTCACCCATCTGGTGATCTGTGCAGTAATAAAACCAGCTTCAGCAAAGTGGGCTTTGCAGATGTCTTTTACAAAGCCTCCATTCTTGAAGAACAGGTTGTAGAGTAGGATGTTAGAGCCTATTTCCAACATGCTGTCTCTAAACAAGAAATCTTCTATTTAAGAACGTTTTCTAAAAAACTTTTCAATGTTGTTAATCAGGCGATATACCATTGAAATGCATTATCGGAATGACACTTCAAAGGATCCTTACCTCCTCACTTTGCCAGGATGCACCTCTTCTTGTCCACTTGAGAAGTTTGCTGAACTAGTTTCTCCTGTGATAACAGAAAATTGGTCAAAAGAATGTGGGAAGAAAGACAACGTGAGAGGTAGTGTAACAGTTCTGTATTTTCCACATAAGACGTGGAGGCAGAAATTGTATCAATGGCTTCAAACTTTGTACCTTTCACAGAATAGAGAGATTTACTATGGGCAAGGAAGGTCAACAGAAATTAAATTTCTCTAACCATGTGAAGAGTAGACTTGCCCACCAATGTGAAGGCAGTGTTATTTTGAACGTACTCATGTAAGGAACTCCCTAAAGGCCATGGCCAAAACTAGAGCTCTGCTTGTTGAAAATGTCTGAGAGCAGTATGAGTGTGGGTGCTATGTGAGGGTCCTGTGGATCTTGGATGCATCAGACCTTCTGTAGATGCAAAGCAAAACTGTCTTGCAAATGCACAGTCGGAGTGGTGCATCTGTATTTCCTGCACACATACTACGTATTGAGGATACTCAAATCTCAGTTGTACAGAGTGTAGCTGATCCATGCAAATATAGTGACTATTTGCCTCAGACTACCAACAGCTGAGAGCTGATAACCTCTTCCCTTTCAAATATTATTGCCTGGAAGAATGAGAAGAGCAAGGCAATACAAGTTACTTTTCAATAGTCCCCTTATTTCCTCCTTCCTGAGCATATTCATTGTTTTGCTGATCCCCCCCCCTTTTTTTTTTTTTTTTTTTGCATTAACTACACATAGTCACTCTTGCCCTGTGGAAACCTAGAAGTAAGATTTGCCCATGCACAGGAAGCTATCTATGCATTTCTAGAACTGAAGTACACGTTCTTATGTTGCTTGCGTCATCAAATGTGATCTTGCCAGAAATATGAACAAAAAGTAACTATACATTGTACATATTTGTAATTAGACTGTTACCTCTGCATCTAAAATGATACACATACATGTCTTTCATTAACTCCCTTTTTCTTTGTTGTTTGTCCTTCACAGATATTTTTATCGGATTTGATGTTGCTGTTGGCTTGTTGTTCATTTTTAACCTTGTACTGCTCTACCTCCTTTATCATTATGGACGCTGCAGGCGCAGAAGTAACTACCAAGACATTTAAGGGGGAGGTAGAGAAACGAAAGAGAGAGCAGCTAGACATCGAACAATACTTGAAGTTGCTGATATCCATCAGTTTGCTCTGGTCAAATTAATTTCCAAAGCATATTCAATATATTTGAAGAGCTGAGGTATCTGTGGCCTAGCTCCTAAAATTCTAAGCAACCGCAGTGAGAAATACTGCAGTAATATGTTATTGTTAAGAATTACTGGATGGATGGAATCACTCTAATTCATATCTTTAGGTTTTCTACTACTATTAATCAATCTTATATCAATGGGTAGGGTAAAGGGATACTATTGCCTATGCTTTTTTTCTTTTATATTGTCTATTACCATTTAGCCCTCTGCTACTCAACAAGTGTTTTTGCAAAATCGCAGTCTGTAATATTTTCCTTACTTTTTATAAATGGATATTTTGTTGATACACAGGAAAATGTTTTTAGTGAGCAGAAGCTGCAATCACTGTATATATACCAGCACATGGATATACTGTTTCTGCATTTATTCATGCAAATCTGTTAACAAGATTTGAGCTTGGCCTTCAGCTAATAAAAGTGTTCAGCCTGCTTTTTAAAGGAGTTATACTACTATAGCTCTCACTGAAATTAGTAGAAACTGGGATAATCTCTGTCACACATCCAGGCATCAAGTAAGAAGCTTAGTGCAACAGCATCTTGGTCAGTGTCCACAACTTCAGTAATACGGATAAGTAAATAATTAAAATCTGTTTTCTGCCTCTACACTGATTTCCTACTCTTCTGAGCTCTAAGTCATTAATGATCCTTTGCCCTGCAGCTTTTCTACAATGCCTCTCTTCTTTGTCCTGCTTCAGGTCCTGTCTATGGCTTTATTCTTTTGAGCCACTCTTACAATAACTCCTCAAGCTATCACAATCTTCATCATCTTTAATTTTAATCTACAATAACTCGTTTAATATCTTGCTCTGTTTAAAATCCTATATGTTAGCAAGACATGCACTGAAAGTCAGAAAACAATGATTCTGCTTTTTGTATTCTGTGCAATATATTTTGTTTAGATTATAAGATCCTAATGGCAGGGAATGTTTCCATAACTGCTCTCTGGTATCATAAACTAATATAATAAGCACTAATATTGCTATTTAAAATCCTGCTTATCATCATACGTTTCAAGGGCTGAATCAAGACTTTTATGTCCTGTTGTCCTGAAGAAGATACTGTGAATTCCACTACCATGGAGAAGTCTTTTTAAAAGTCAAGGTAACTATACAGAGGGAGCTGCTTGGCTCAGGAAAAACATCACAGCAATGTGAATACATTGCATCTGGACTGACGTTCACTCACGTTCTGTGGGTTGGAGCCCAGGAGCCTGGGTCAGCCACCACTGATCTAGAGATCAGCCCTCAATATTACAGCTGCAGACACATCTAAAATGTGAAGTAGTTACATGTAGGGATATTAAATAGCATAAATCAAACAGAATAACAAAGGCTTGTGGGAACATAGCACTCCCCAAACATCGCATTTTCCTGTGGTAACTTCGGCTACTGAAGTGTCCACCTTTTGAAACACTTTTTCCCACTCAGTAAAAAGCTTTTAGTAGTATCCATGACATTTCCATTTTATTTATTTTAGGAAATACCATAATCAACTGATGGATTTGATTCTTACATGTTTTATTGTATAACAATCTGGGGTAAAACTGTGAAAAAGATGAAAGGCTGTCTCTAAATCAGATGGTTTCGGTGTACAAGCTCCAGCTTGTAACTAGGAGTTCTGATTGTCACGCAAAATCTTAAAGGACTGTCTATACTGCAGTCAGAAGTATTACAGCAGCCCCAGGAAACATGCCTGAGCTGGCTTCGTTACTGTTAGCACTGTACTCACAGTGGGGAAAGGTTCAGAACAAACTACAAACCCCATCCTGGCTCCTGAATGTGTGTGTGTGGTTACTCAGTGGTTACCTGATGCTCAGCGCTGTATTACCACGGCCACAATGCTGCTGGTACCCACTTGAGGATAGATTATGTCTTGTGTTAGAGGCAGTCAGATGCTTGAAGAGTGAAGATGTATCATTGACTGACAACAGGCAGTAAGAACTGGTTTTGAGATATCAGAAACTCAGTTGCACTCCACAAGAAGCAGAATGAGGCATGTTTTTTCCAAGACTACTTCTTTCAAAAAGAAGTACATTGAGACAGAAAGTAAAATGTGAAGTGTCTGAAACACCTCTTGTGGTTTATATTACTCAAGCCTGAGCTGCAGCACAGTTTCAGAAGATGAGGCAATTCTAGCTGCTCAGGAGCTGTCATGAAGGACTTTTGTTGTCAGGACACCTTTTTGTTAACGTAGTCATACTTGAAAATGTCCATGCACTTGTAGAAAGGATTCAGTGAACACAAGTTACACCAAATGTAATGGGCAGGTTTAGATGATGTAACTTCAGAACAAATGAAGGTACATTAAAGGTGTAATACATTAGTAAAATAGGCCTGGAATCTTACTTACAGTAAAGGCATTTTGTCTTGCTGTGATCAAATAAAGTAAAATTTCTCCAGTGGAGTAAAAGGTTGTACATGTCAAACAAGTTTCTTGCTTTCCCAATTTTTCAGCCATATTTACAATTTCCTTCGTATAATCTGCAGACTGTTTGGGATTAGAAAATATCTTGTCTCCAAGCAACTTGTAGCACTGCAATAAAGTACATTAAAGAAACAATTCAACATTTGCAATTGTATTTGACTAAAAAACAATGGAGCTTTCAGTTTATCTAGAGTTTCCCAAACAAAAGTAAATGTTCAGGTTTGCTGCTTCTGTAAGAACAGATTTTTAGAGCACTGTTGTTTTGACATGAATAATGCTAACTCTGATGACATCAAGCTCTTCAGTTTGCTCTCTAGCAGTGACATCATCTGTCTCTACAATAATTACAGTAACAACTAGAAGCTCTGCAGCAGGGTTTTCTGGTGCATTTGATAGACAGTAGTGCACACAGAGCACTTTTCTCCTCAGTCAGCAACAACGTCCTCTTACTGAGTCGATTTCATTCTGGAACTTATTTATTCACAGGCCTGAATACTGCACACACTGGGCCAGCACAGTACAGCCATCTGACTTCCAGAGTAACGTTGGCTCACCCTGGAGCACTCATAGTCATTTGTAGCTGTAATGTAATTTGATCCAAATGATATTATTTCTTCTCACCTAAATACATTTTCTTAGATGTGGTAAGATACAGAAAGCAGAATAACATGTGCACTGCATTTGGGGGCGGGGGGGGGGAAGGAAAATCTATTTAGTTCAAAAATTCTTAAGTTTGGATTAAACTCCAAAAGACAAAAGTTGCATTGCTAAATTTTTCTCCACAAACAAAAAATGCTAAAACTTCTACTCTACAAAGAATAATAATGATTTACCATGCTGGAATTTGAAATTGATGGGTAACCCATATAACCTTGGCTCATACAAATCCGTGTTGAGGTGCTTTCAGCAATATTGCTTAGGATTGTATAGCATTTCTTATAAAGATGGGGATGAAAGGTGGAAATTTACCTATTAACAGCTAACTTTATTAATTTAGACAGTAACGCTTGTTCAACAGAAGTTGCCAAGTATTAATACTCAAATAAATAAGCATGAGTTGCTATTGAAATAATAGCACATCCCTTAAACTATTACATTACATGGTCTCTTCTACGACTAGACAACTTCACCTTCAAAAGCATTATAGCACTGGCAAGACCTGCAAGACCATGTCTAGGAGATCAGGTACAATTGGAAAGACAGTTAAAAAAACGAGTCTTGTTGTGCTAATTTCTGTAATTTCTCAAAGAAGAATGACACTACTTCCTCTCCTGAGACTAATAGTACATTGTCAAATTTTTCCATCTGGCAGACTGACTTTCCAGTACCTTTTAAAAAATTTGTAGAGAGAAGAAAGATACAATTTATTAGTTCAAAGTAGATAGAGCCAAAGCAAAATTGTCCTGGCTCCATCTCTCTATATATTTAGCTGGAGTCATGTCCATGTCAGAAAAGGTAATTTCTCTGTGCTCTGTTTACAGCAGCTAAATCTCTTGCTCTGTTCCTATCGGGAGACCTTGATTTCAGAGGAGATAGAAATTCTGTGAGCTCATCTACCCTATAAACTATGGAAAGAAAAGTTGCAAAATTCAGAGTGATCATAAAGTTTTTTCTTGAGGAAGATGAGAATAAAAAGGATATATGAACTGCAAACCTGTAACTCAAGGCCAAAATAGGTAAGCATATGTCCTCCATTCTCTGAAATACGAGTCTTGACAGCATTTGGATAAATAATTAAGGGAAGACTAGCAAAATTATGTAATCCCCACAACTATTGAGGTGTCTGAAGTAATTTCCGTTAATTCTTGGAAGTGGACGTCCTTCACTCTTTCCACTCCAAGGCATTCTCAAACTATCTCCTGTCTGCTCTTCAGAAAGCAGCAAAAGCTGAAGCAGATCTGAAGGCAGATTCTTGTTCAGAATCTTTGAACCACAGGCACTCAAGATTAAAATGGATGTGATTAGTAAATTACTGCTTGTTGTACAACAGTTTCTTCACTTGTTTAATTAGAATACATATACAGAAATATCTTTACAGTATGGGTCAGTATGGACTCCTCCAGGGCAGTCAAACAAACAATTCAGACACAGCATGTTACACTTGTATATAGATGAGACCATTTGCCACTGGTAAAAGCAGCCCTTCATGAGAATCTTGTGTATCCTCTGTAATATTCTGGTGGAAGAGAACCTTATCAATCCCATTATCCACAACAAACAGACTCTTCTTTTCTCAGTAAAGGAAGATGTGGATCAAAAAACACTGTAGTCTGAAAGACTCTTCAAATAAGCATAAGAAAATCTCCTTTTAACAAATGCAGACCTTTCACTTCACACAGTTCACTTGAATGTTTGTAAAGAAGAGTTGGCAAAGACAGGCAATATTAAGCCATACCATGTGTGGTTACCTGTCTCCAGCATAGTTATTGAGTTGTCTTCTCTTGTATTTGCTCTCATCTCTAAACTACTGGTAGGATGGAGGTGAAGGACAACAAAGATGCTAAACTATAGTGAGCAGTATAAGCTTACTTCTACATATTTTAACCACCGAAGCTATTTGGCCATAGATGTGAACAAAGTGTGTCTTTAATGCCCTCAACTCTTTGTTTTAATCACCACACTCAACTTCAGTGTTGAAAGTAAATTCTAAGAAAACTGGAAGTGCTATAGGAATGGTCATAGAATAGTATGGTTTGGGGAGGTTTCTAATAATAAAATCTAACAATTCTGAAAATGAGCTCTCCTGTCAAGAAATGGTTGGGGTGGTCCTGAAGCTGTTCTTTCTCTTCTTTTGTTTTCCACCATGTGCTTACATGTTCATTGAGATCTAGTAAACGTTACTGTGACAGGACCACTCATGATTTTCCCTAAGTCTGAATGAGGGTATATGAGGGAGGAAGGAGGGGAACTGTGCATAGCTGGGCAACATCCCATTCTCAAAGCAATTCTCAAAGCAGTCTTTCATTTACACATTAAGCAGTGATGTAAAACTGATAGCAAGTTAACGTGGCAAATCGAAAAGACACACTGAGATCCAGCCTTTTGACTAAGCCTTTTTTTTTCTTTTTTATTTTCTTGAGAAAGCACAATCTATATGTTTCATTGTGTGTAATTTGTAAAGTAATTCCATCATGTTTTAAGGAAGATAGAAGCAAGAGAAAGCATCTTGAAGACTGATTACATAATATTAGTCTAAGCAACGTATGCAGTAGAAATGTTAAATAGCCTGAGCAGGAAAGAAAAGCCAAAAGAACTATGCTTCTGCATACTCATGTGATGTCCCACTAACCACTAGCAGAGCCTAAAGGGTCAGTCTCAAAAGTTATCTTAAATACAGAAGCAGCTAAAATTAGCATAATCTTAATAAAAATATAAATTCCATAATGTTTGGTTTTTTGGTACTTTTACGATGCTTTTCCTGTTATGAAAATCTATGTTTATAGATTCTTTTGCTTTTAAATCTTCTCTGGTGACAAAACCAGGTCTAGATAATCTGTGGAATGCTAAGCATATCATTCCATAAATCAATTCCAGTATTTTTGCGTAGTGGATGGGCAGCTCCACCAAGTGTTTACCAACCATTGTGTTGTATGGTTTTTTAGTACAACAACCTAGTCCTAGGTGGGAAGGAAACGTCTTGGTACACACTAGATAGAATATTTGGCAGCAAAATAGTGGCATGAGAAACAAGCATGATGGGAAAAATAGTTTGTGTCAGCACCACAAGCTTCTCTTGCAATGAAACAGAAGAGACAAAAGCTAAGGGACAAAGTATTTCTTACGTGCATTAATTGTTAGCTGCAGGGCATTGGGAAACCCCTCAAGATGAATTTAAATTTGAAGTACAATCTGCTGTAAAGAGAGAAGTAGATTTGTTCCAGGTTAGCATCATTTAGGGAAAGCAAGCAACAAAACAAAAAAAGAAAAAAGGAAAAAAAAAAAAGGCTTTGTCAAAAGACTGGACAGGTTTTTGGGTACTGTAGAGAAGTTATTTAGTGTATGCAGAGATCACTAGAGGCCTTGGTGTATCTATAGACATCCTCAAACATATAATTTCATGTGCTAAACTCTATTTCGGTTAAAAAACTTCTTGAGGAGTTAAGAGGGATTTCTGAGTAGTGACAAATCTACAGGCATAATGTTCTGTAGAGATGTCAAAGCCCTAAGAGTGCTAGCTCGGTATCAACAGTGGCAAATCCTCCGAAACAAGACCAAGGTCACCCAGCTGCTGCAGGGCAGGGTAAACTGCCACAGTTACTTCAGGAACTGATAATACAGGGCGTGTGGAAGCAACATCCCCTGTCCTTGCAAGTGCTGACCAGAGAATCCCTGGCATGCTCTATGAAAGCAGGTGGAGTGCTTGAACCCTAGGAATCTCTGCACCTTTACATCTCTCTTCACATCATATTAAGCTACAGCCCCGTGGGCATTAAGAAAGGCTGAGTCACAACTGCCTGCAGATTACTGGGAGCAGTCTGCCACCTACTGCCTAGACAACTTCTCGGTGTTTGCAGCGTCCCACCTAAATCGTAAGAAAGCTTGTTTTAAATGGGATCTAGCCCACTTTGATTCTTCCGAATCTGGAGCCAGATTCATCTTGGATGTTAAGAGGCCAGTTCTGCCCTTCCAGAACTAACTTCTTTCTAAAAGGAGTAGAAATGATATTAAAATTTTTTTTCTAGATAAGGTGTGCAGGAAGTTGATAGACAAGTTAGTGTCAAATGAAGAGATCTTGCTGACTGAGAAAATAGCAGACTTCACTAAACTTGGCTGCTTAATACCAGTGATTTTTTTTTCACAGACAAGAACTTCAGTCATATTCAATGGCAAAACTTCAGAGGATGATTATGTTTTTCTGACCGTTAGCCTGTGTTCCTTTTAATCTGTGCTTAACTCCTGTAGTCAGCTAGTACAACAGAACCCATAAATGGAAGAACAGAGGAAAAACATCTTTGATCAGTGTAGCTGTTGATTCCAAGCTTAGCTGTGCTATATTAAATTTCCATGCTGACCACAGACTTTCCACCAGCATTTTCTCACTTCTTGGTGATTACAATGACTGATCCAACCCATCATATCCGGCCACTCAGTCTGGCTGCAGGAATTTCAGCTGGGGATTTTTCAACATTTTGTCATCTGAAGTCAGATGCTGTAGCCACACACAGATACAAGATTTCTACCAGAAATCAAGGAAGGACATACTTGTTCTAGAAACAGCTGTTTCAGACCTAGCAAGCTTTAAACTGTAGTTTTCTAATTTTGGGAAAATCTAGAACATAAAAATTCTAAACCCCCAAGCTATTAATGGATATGACCGTAGTAACTTGAGAAATGACTCATGGCAAGGAAATTCACACCTCCAAACTCTCCTTAGAGATCTTCTACTAGTGTAACTGCTGAAAATTATGATACAGTGAAAGCCAGTTTATTATTGCGATAAATTTATACTGCTTTTAATAGTAGTAATCACACTAAAAAAGGCACTTCTTGAGGCAGCTGAAGTTAATGATCAGAAACTGATTACCGACTTTGTGTTGCCTTCTGTAGTACAGAGGAATGCTGCTTGAAGTACACTCAGACAACATAGGAAGAACAGATAAAAAAAGTACATATGAGATAAAGAATAGTGAAGGGAATGTGAAGATATGCAATATACTTGCAGCCACCTCCTGGAAATCCTGGAAATCATCACACACACAGAGTTCCATTGACTCTGATCACTTCCAACAAGAGCACTCGCATAAGCAAGGGCTTGCAGAGGTATGTCTGCCTAGATAGTAGGGACATGAGCAGTGAAACAAGGAACAACATGGTAAGCTGCAAACATCTCAAACTTTGGGCAGGGCTATTAAGTCTCTCTAGGACCTTAAGAGGAAGAAATAAATCCTCCTAGGGGAAAATAACCCAAAACCAACCCACAATGAAAGAGTAATATTCTGCATAAGGATGCCTGAAGCCAGTAGCTGTATCACGACCTGAAAATAAAAGGAAACAGAATCCTATGTGATGAGCTTGTTACAATTTGGAACATTGTCAAACACAGCTTCAGGGTTTTTTTAGTTTTGCTTTTAATCAGCAAAGTCCATGCTGTGCCCCTGTTTACTGGTTGAACTAAAATAAATTTAGGGCCAAACTGAACAGTTTGTCTTTTATCTGCCATGTGCCGAGTCATCACTTTGTGCTTCTGACAAAAGCTATATTAGCGTTCCTAAAAAACAGCTCACCAGATCTCTAAGCACTGGTCAGAGAAAAAACCAAATTTTATTCAAAGACGTAATTGCTAGACCCTTTTACATAAGAAAAGAACAGAAGATAAATAAATAAAATACTTCATTTTCTCACAAGGACTACCAAAATGCTTAGTTTATTCAAATACAGTGAACTAACAATTCAGTTCTAGGCTATTTCTATATAAAGTATGTTGTATACCCTATTGACTTCAATCTTATTTCTGCATAGAAACATATTCTTGTAAGGGTCAGGTCACTTCAGATCATAAGATGCACATTGAAGTAATTAATCAGCATATCTGGTGTTACGCAAATAATTACCTCTTCATAAAAGATTCAGTTTGAACATGTTCAGTTCAAAAAAGGCACAGTGCCTTCTTTGCTAACAAATCACTTGTTTTTGCAGATTGTGGGGGAAAAGCTTGAACAATTATGAAATTGGTTTATATATTCATAAATTTTATTCTTGACACTCTAATAGTGGGAGATATTTCTCTTTTCAAAATGGAACTTGAACCAAAAGCAGAATCAAAAGAATTCTGAGCTTGTAGAATAGAGAACATAGTCCTTTTCATTGCTGCTATAACATCAGCTCAATTAAGGGACAGTTCAAGCATTTTTAAACTTACTCTACCCTCCTCTCAAGAGGATTGCACTTACTTGCTAACCCACTAATTAAACAAGCACACTAGCTAATTTCAGTTCACTGTTAAGTAATTTCTCAAACAACTGGTTAATTCATACAATCCAAACTGTTTTATTAGTATAATACAATAATAACTTCTTATTTTCCATAAATTAAGAGATGTAAATAAGGATATATTCAAGTTTCTTTTCTTACATGCCTCTCTGCCATATACTAAAAATGGGACAGCAGAAGTTCAGGGAAATTTGGCCAAAAAACAAACTAGCACTAAATATGATTATATAAGTATCCATATGCTTATGCTTAAAAACAACAGCATATGCCTCATATACCATTTGATGGTCACGATCTGTGTCAAAGCAAAGCAAGAAGTGTGGGAAGATAATATGGATAATATACTGCCTGAAATGGATGTTAGAAGGGGTGTTAACTTACTGCATGTATTTCTGCCTTGCTTCTTGTGCTTGCTCAGATTCATCTACTTCTGTTTTCCATTAATTCAACTAAATGACCCAGTGATCTGGATATTAAAGATGAAATACTCTTTCATCACTGGAAGCTGAAATACCAGTATCTCTGCAATACTGAGAAATAGGTAAGGGAATCCTTCATTCCGTCATATTGAGAAAAACGAAACCAGTAACAGCATGAGGAAAATGAAGGTGAAACTGTAAAGACTAAGAAAAAATATCTACCAACTCAAAACAGAAATTTTCAAATCACTGCTTCTGCTTATTACAGGAAACAGGAAAGAGCCTGAAAATCATGCTGACCGATGCTCTTTTTATGACTCACTGTGTCCAGCATTCCTACACTGTAGATGTCATTCAATAACATGGGAAGGGCAAACTATTAGCTTCTCTATGTCCCACGTTTGCAATGCAGTTTAGCATTATTGCAGTATAATGCTACACTCTCCTTCTGTTGTTAACATGGATGTAATCTGATTATCACTGTAAATAACTCATCACCCAAGCTTTACAAGCACCGGTTCTCATTCTTCAAAGCCTTCTTCCAAGGAGAGGGTGTGTTGCCTAGTAATATGCCCCACCCTCACTCAGACCAGCACTAGTTCACTGGTATTGCACAAATTACATTTCTCACATAAATGACCAAACCTCTTGCCTGTGAACAGTTAGGGTGAGAATATGCCTATAGGGAATACCAGTGAGCCCACCTACATGGGTTCAATCCCTTCATTTTTCTCCATGGGCTCCACCATGTCATTATTTGCATGTGCACCAACAATGATTCACGTGCCAAAGACAATGTCGTAATCTGCTGCCTTTTCCTGCCAAGATGAATGATCAGGTCCATGGTTCGGTAAAAAGCCGCCTCAGTGCACTACCCAAATGTCAGCAGCCACTCACCTCTGTTTGTCTGGATCCTGCCTGCTCCAGGTCTCCTTGGTGCTACAGGGACAAGGAGGTCAGTGACTTGCATGCCAGCTGGAGTTCATTGGCCCTGTAGTACCAAGGAGACTTGGTGGCTGCCAGCCCTAACCTACAGGTTCTGGTGCATCCAACAGTCCAAGATGGCAGGAGGCTTTAATGTTTTAATACCAGAATTACTTACTTGTAGATATTTGACATTACACTGGATATTTATTTAGAAGAGTGATGTAGCATTATGCTGAAATCACAACACCAGCATGACACAATGATTGTCAAGGACTCTAGTATGTCACTGAAATCAAGTCCTGAAAGTTGTCAGAGGGAAAAGGAGAGCCTGCATTATGTTGGTTGTTATTTGGAGATTCAGAGTCAAGGACTGGGTAGGGTAATTGTCCATGCCCTTTCAGATCTGAGATCTATCTGCATCGAGGAGGAGGTACAGCTCCCAGGATCAACGTTTTTTCTGTCTCTATCAGGAGTTTCAGGTTTAAATACCAATTAAATCAGATGCACCTTCTGCCATCAGTGTGTGACATGCCAGCTCTGCCATGCAGGGACAACCAGGGCTTTGTGTGCCATTCCTTGCAGTAGGAAGTTACACCAAGATGTAAAGCTACACATAGGAATAAAGTCTAAAATACCATTGATGATGATTTTTAGGCATTCTGACTGAATTGAGGTGAAATCAAAATCACTACAATTAGTTTTCAGTTTTCCATGGCAAAAAGGGACAGGGGTAGGGAAAGAGCAGCTCAAGTTAAGCTGTGTATAGTAACATGTCTATACTACAAACCACATAAACACAAGGCCATAGTAACCTTTGAAATAGTTGTAAACAGTTTCTGTGAAGAGTAGGGGTAGATATTAAGCAGCAGCATCCAAATGTGCAAAGCAGCAGGTGTTGTCCCATTTTCTGTGCCATGGTGTTGGAGCCAGCGGTGTCCAGTGAAATCTCATAATGAAAAAACTGAAAGCTTTGAGAAGTTTAACACAGCTCAGCAAAACAGCTTTTGAACTAATGTGGACTTCCTGACTGCCAGTAAATAAGTAATTACATTCTTTGTTTTATTATTAAATTATGTTGTTTAATTGAACTTTTATGAAACCAAAATACAGATTTTTTAAATCCGTCATGAAAACTTGTTCTGCTTGTGGATCCTGCAAATAGGGAACTAAGCTACTGTTGTTGCTGGGGGTCTCTCACCAGTACACAGATAATGCTTGAGATTAAATTGTTATAAAAACAATATAGCTTCCACATATTACGAAACTTGGATCTTTCAGCCAGAAGCCTTTTCTTTGCTGTTATTGGTAGTGACTTATTCACAGAATTAGAGTTGGGGAATGTTATTAGGCCACAAAATGTTCTTTTGTTTTCACAAAACCACCTTGCAGATGTATCATTCATAAACGGTTAGTCTGCATTTCTCAGCTACCAGAGCCATTCTAAATGGCAAAGAGCATACTACTGGACTATGGATAGGCTAAAAAAAAAAAAAAAAAAAAGAATCCTTCTGATTCACCTTCTTTCTCACAAGGCTATAATTTCAAAGGCTTGGCCTACAAGTTATACCATTATAATCTTCTCTGTTTTTCTCTGTGCTTCATGAACAATTTTTGATGGAAGAAAGACTGGATATTCCCAAGAACATTCTCACCCTCTGAAAATAGTAAGACTTTTCTGATTCTCTGAGGCACTGTGGGCAAGGTAAAGAATTCCTTTGTTGCTTTGTCCGCAATTCTTTCTGTTGGGCATTGAAGCCTCACTCATTTCTAATTCTGGGATTTGTCCCCAGGCTAGGGAATCAGAGAATTAATACTTACTTTACATGCTGTACAGGCTGCAGTGGAGAGTCAGGAATACATAAGTGACTTCCTCATAACTTTTGCTGATGAAATCTGTATTGCATAAACAGAGAATCTGTTGTTTGGTTTTCAGAGGTCCTTTTGATTCAGATGACCAAATTTTATTACCTGGAAGGCACTGCAGCTATAGGTACATTCAAGGAATATCACTGTGATTCTGAATAGTTCTACCAAAAAATTCCTATGACTGAATTTTCCTTCTGTCCCACTAATTCACTCGGCTCCTGAAACATTTCAGTATTCAGAATCCCTTTGTTTGGATTTTTTTTTTTCTTTTTTGTTGCACTAATAGCTGAACATAAAACTTGGCCACTCTGTCAATGTCCAGTTTCTCAAATTAGTAGCATTCCTAGTCCTGAGCTAGCATTTGAATTTAACTTAGCCCTTTCAATAAGAATTAATCTTTAAGAAATAAATTGACAAAGAAGTTGACAAGTCCATGTCTTAAGTATGGGAATTTCATAAGATTGGAGCACGTTCTCAAATATGTAAGACATGACACACTATCACATAGATCAAGAAGTTGAAGAAGCCTGCAAGGTACACTGTCATCTGTTTTGGTCCTCCTGTCCATAAAAAGAGACATCAATTTTGCCGCCTTTTTTTTTTTTTTTTTGTAGAGGAGAAGTGTATTTTTGCTAAAAAACGCATAATGTTTAAAGGTTGTGCTGGGATATTTGGACATTATACACAAGACTATACAGGAAAAGAAACATTACTGTACTTTCAACTAGTCAAATATTAGAAGCAGAAGGATGCTGTGAAAATAAATTAGTTCATGCTCTTAGACCACTCAGTGTACTGAAGAATGTCACAGAAATGTCAATATGGAAATGAGTAAATCCGAGGCTTGAATAATAGAGTTGGTATAGTATACACTAAATAAATCTCGGGCCAGCAAACTGAGTAATGTAAATAGAAGACAGTATAGCATGCGTATTCAATGAGTCCTTTCATCTTGTGGAATAAATAAGGCAAAGTTTCCATGGAAAAATATAGCACATAAGCATGCAACTATTTGCAAAGGCAATCCTAATCTTCTGGAATTTTTTAACTCTTAAATACTTTTGGTTTTACAATGACAATATTGCATAGCTGATTATGTGTGTAAAGGTATAATTCTCCAGGTTTAAGACTCTACATAATTATGATGTGGGATTATATCATATACCACATCTAGATCTGCAACACAGATCTCGGACAAGAATATTAACAGTAACTAAAAACAGAATTAAGTTGGAATCCACTAGAGGGATATTAAATACCTATGAGCATTAGTTTTCTCAGCCTTTCTTATCCTGCAGAAACCGTGGTTTCTAGTTTAGCTGACTATTTTTATGCTGCCTCTTTTGTCCTGTCTTTTTCAGCCTGTTGCTCTGTTAAACCCTTTCTCCTGCTCCTTGCTTCTACACTTGATTCTCCCTACCATCCAATGTTGATTCAGCTTCTATTCCTCAGCTCAGTTCATCTCCTTCTCTAGACATTCCCAGTCCTTCTTCTCAGCTACTTGTATCATTAGCAGCATTTTCCTATGCCAGATCTAGGTATTTCACGGTATTTCCTTACTCTTCTCCTTTGCTTTCCCTCTTCTGTGAGTTGTCTGTACTAATCTTCTGGAGAAGAAGTCCCCTTCTCCCGATATAGGCACTTGTTCTGCTAATAGTAAAATTTTCCAAAATTGTAGCCTCAAAGTGCTTCCTATCTTCCCAGTTCTCAGATCTAGCCTGTTGAAGCTGACTGATCACCACCCTTCTCTCTCAGCTGTTCAAGGTCTTTATCCGTCCTATGATTCCCAAACGCAAAACCCACTCTTACCACATCAGCCTCAGCTAGCACCTGCTCTCCAGTTCTGCCTTTCTTTTCCTATGTTTCAATTTTTATTTTGCCTTGACCCCTTGCCTTTCTCACAGTCTACTCCTTCTCGAATGCCTCTGTGTGTTTCAGGCCATGCCACTGCATGGGCTGTGTGTCAACAGCGGAAAGAAATATTGACTGGGACATCTGCAGTACCTTCTGTCACAAAATGGTCCCCAAGGGTCAGATATTTCAAAGAGCAGTTTACATTCAGCAGGCTTAGTATTCTAAACTGAAGCGTCCCCACGATGAACTAAGTATATGGAAATTTTCATTGTCGTATTTTATCAAGGTTTCCACTGAACGTATGTGTACAGAGTTTTTTCAGATGTATACAACCTGGCTAAATGCAATGAAAAAAGAAGGCAGTTAAAGACTTGCTCTAGGAAACGGTTCCTATTTTCTTTCACATGCAATAAACAATACATTTCTCCTTTACTTTTTCCTTCGAAAAAATATAACCACACTTTTTAAAAATATTGTCATTCTCCTAGTAGCTGTTACATCATTGTGAATTGTTACTTAGTTCCAAGAAAAGACTCATTTTACTATGAATGACATCTGAGATATTAAGTAAATCTGTTATATTCACTTTTCTTACACCAGATGCGCCCACATAAACTACTAAGACTGGATTGCAACTAATATTGGAACCTATCTATTGGAAGGCAAAAGAGCTAAAAGATAATCTGTAGGTTATCTTTCAAAGACACACCAAAAAGACCAGGTTACACAGGGCTATAGGTGGACAAAGAGATCAAAAGTTGTTATAGGAGTATTTACTGCTCATATGTTGATGCCAAAATTAAAGGATTATCCAAACAGGAGTTATTGTAGCCAAAAGGAATGCTATGAATATGAATACAGATTGGCATGAATCATTTTATTGAGGCTGTTTACTATTAATTCAACAAAATTTATCATGAAGCTAATTAGCTTAGGCTACAGGTATTATCAAGCTATTAGCTGAGATAACAAACAAGTTATCATTTGACGAGTCCATTAGGAAATTTAGAATTATTAAAAGGGAGCATCCAGAAGTTACCTTTTAATTGATGGAACAGAGAAGATAAATTATCAATACTATCTGCATGTATTTTTAGACAAAATATGTCAAGATACATAAAAATCTGATGTGAGCTTTGAACTGCTGGCAAATTGTCAGCATAGTCTTAATGCACCTTTGGGATAACAAAGAGTAGAACAAAGACTGATGCAGTAATGTGGGTCTGATTTTCCCAAAGACCCTCTGCGTAACCTGCATTTTGGCATCTGCAACAAACTAGGAGCAAAAGTGACACGATTCAGGACAGAGCTTTTCAAAGGCATGCCATTTAATTAGTTTCAGGTGGGACTTGTACATTTCCCTCCCCCTTGTCCCTTTCAAAATCTTTCTGTTATCCTCTCTCAGTCCAGTCCTACAATTAGTCATCACAGGATATTGTTATTGTTATTTGGTCATCTAAAAATTACAATTAGTAAGTATATTTCCTCTTAGCTATCCTAACTTTATACTAAGCTGTGGTGCCCCACTTAGATCCAGTCTTTAAGAAGGCTGGACAGGTCCTCATTACTTCATGGTAGAAAAACAGTAGTCGATCTGAGAGTGGATGGTCCTGCATCCTCCAAATATACTGTGAATAAAAAGGTGATGTAACTATTCCCAGTTCTAGTAGGAACTTAAGTAGGACAAGGAAGGGTGGAAGAATCTCTCCGTTCTCCAAACAGATGACAAAAAATTCTGTCCCATCATTCGAGACAGTACTGGGAAAGGAAGTTAATTTGTCCTTTGCTTGCTGCTTGCAGGCTAGGTAGAAACTTGTTCTTTGTTATTGCTATAAACCACAATATAACTGCTTTAAAAATATTCAGATCTCTGCTATTAGAGGTTGTATTTACAATAATTGTATTTATTGTTGCTGCAAGGAATCCTAGCACTAGCTCTCTCCTGTATCTGTACTGTAGTATGCTTGAAGAATTCAGCCATCCTAAACCACAGAATAGGTGTCAGAATAGGTGCTGATCACCAAAATATCTGGTGGAGTATTAATTATTTAGTAGTGGACCAGAAGTCTTCCTTCCTTCCTTCCAGACTTCAGTAATAGGATGGTAAGGAGAGACCTTGCTCTCTAGATTGGAGATGGCCCGAACTCTTTTGGAAATTAAAGTATTTGAACAGAAAAGGTCAGATTGACATTTGCAGTACATCAGATGAAAGATCTAGAAGAAATGAATACGGGTTTCCTTCTCCAAAGTGGATCCAAGCAATTTAACATTTTATCTTTCAAGAAGGCATCAAAACTGTGTTTTGTTATTCTAATAGTGATAATTGCTCTAATATGATTCCTGACTCTGTAAGTGACTGGGAAAACTAAGGGCAAAACACTACCTATGTCAGACACAGCTAATAATATGCCGCTGGCATGAATGGAGTGAGAATTTTGTTCACTTTCTTTTTAATAGCTTTTAAAAATAAAATCGTAAACGTTTATATTGGAAGAAGGTGTTAAAACCACAATTTTTGTATTCCAGATTTCCACAAACCTGAAGTTAAACAGAAAAATGAGACTCTATCTCTAAAAATATAGAGTAGTATCATATCCCAAGAAAAAACCAAGCAAACTAGAATGCTGTTGCCTGCACATAGTGTAATTTCACTTTACAATTAAACAGTTACGAAATCCTGGTCTACTTTAATTCCTGAAAGACATTGTACCATGTTGTACAATATAATTTCCATTACTGCCTGTCTGAACTGCTAAAAACACATTTCTTGTTTTATTCTTCTCTGAATAGTAGTTTCAAAATTATTATTTCACTTTCTCTCATATTTTCTCAGTCTTAATCTGTGTCCTCCTTTCCTTTTATCAGTCATTTGCATGAAAGAGCAGAGGAGCATCACTACTTACACAAAAGCATGTCCAAAAATAGAGGAAAGTACATAGTTACTGAGATACTAGCTTGAGCTGAATAAATATACTGAAATATAAGCTGTGCTGTCTGATTAAAATCTATTAAAATATTGAATACTACTTTGTTACAGTTATGCAAATGTCATTCTTTGTTCTCAAGTAATAAACATCTAACAAGCTGCTTCTTTACTTGATGTGCTTTACCTACCTATATTAAAACCACAAAAAAAGTACTAAGACAAAATATAACCCCCTGAACAAAAAAATACTCTGAGCCAACTAATCAACAAAACCATAAATCGCTCCAAGCCTGTCCAAAAACTTTTCCATGCACTCAGCCAAAGAAACTCTTGAGTCATACAACCTCCCTCTGAAGTTAGATTTCTGCAATTCCTAGTATATTAATAAAACATTAAACCTCTTTTTTTCCCCTTTAGTTCTGTAACCAAAAGCAATTTATCAGCTTCCCAAAAGTAATGTTATTTTCCCATTAGTGCTATTTTACCATGGTGTCTCAGATTCAGAGTACTAGAGTTATTAAAGGAACGACTTACTAGTACTTAAATGTCTTACGTAAGACACGAAGGATATTTTATATGATGATTAAAAAGACATTAAAAAGTAGCAATTAACCACCTGTGATTTTGATCTTTTTTCTCCAAGATAATTAGTTCCAGTTACAATTTATTCCTCTTTTCTCTCTTCATCTGTAGACTTCAATGACACTGTTTTAAAGGAAAGGCCATGGTAAGATCACATGGTAAAAAACGAGTAAAATTTTAAAATATTCAAATATTCAAAATATTCACGCCAACCATTAGGAATTTTAAGGTTACGTTACAATGCTGCCACAGATTTGCAAAATTTTGGGGAAATCTTACACGTGGTACAGACCGCGGGGAAGTTGACGGGGAGCCCAAGAGTCCCGTAAGAACTCTCGAGGATGGTTAGCTAACCACATAAATCAGTGATTCAGCTTCAGCAGCGTTAACACGGTATTTAACACTACTTTTACAGCCGCACAAATAATAAGGATAATAATTATAGAGCGTGGTTTTGATTGCTCGACGTGCCTTTCACGGCTGGACGCCGCGCACGCTCGGCGGTGAGACCACGGCTCGGCGACATTTCTGAGGCGACGGCAGCGGCGGGACTTTGCACCCAGCGCCTCGGCGCGTGCGCAGGGAACCGTCCCGCCTCCTGGCAGAACAGAACAGGGCAGGGCAGGGCAGGGCAGGGCAGGGCAGGGCACGGCACGGCAACGCGGGGCAGCGGGCGAGGGTGGGAAGGAAGCAAGGCAGGCAGGAGGGCGGGCGAGGCGGGAAGAGGGAGGCAGAGGCAGGGCCCGTCAGGTGACCGCGTCCCGTGACGGCCCCGGGCCGGACGGCGGCTGCGCCGAGGGGGCGGTGTCGCTGCCCGAGCTAAGATGGCGGCCTCCAGCGCCAGGCTCTGAGGCAGCGGGAGCGGTGTAGCGGCTGCCGCCCGCCCGGCCGGCTTGGGGCTGAGGGGCGAGGGCTCCGCTCGGCGCCCCTTCGCCCTGATCGCTGGGAAAGCGCAGTGCTGGTGCGGGCAGGTCCGGGCAGCGCGGGCTCCCCGGCCAGGTAAATCCCAGCGGCGGGGGAGGTGAGGGGGCGGCGGTGTCTCCCGCCTCCTTGCACAGCCCCGGGCGCTGCTCGGGGCCGGGTGAGCGGGCTGGGTGGTGTGGGGAGCGTGGGCAGGGCTGGAGGCAGCGCTCGCTCTGCCCCTGGGGGCTGATGCTGCCCCGGCGCAGCCCTGGTCCCTGCCCCAGCCGTGCGGGGCCAGGGATCGTGAGCGGGCGTCCCTCGTCCCCAACTCTCAAGCCCTTCGCTTCCTGTATCCGAGCACAGGAGCGCGCTGGGTTTTTTTCCAGCCTCAGCCTGCCCGGTCCTTTCCTCGGAGTGCCCTGCACCTGATGCGGCTTCTGTAGCCGCCGGGCAGTATTTGTCCTCTTTCTTGGATGAGTACTGGCGTGTCCATTTAGAAAATATACGTTATTTACTTCCTTCTGCCTCAGATAAAAATATACCCATCATGACATGCTTTGGGAAATAATTTATGAAGGGTTAGAGAGATGTAGAAGAGATCTGTGCTCACAGAGATGAGATTTTATTTCTTTTTTGAGTGCTAACAGTATTCGTGATGAGCATGAGCAGAACTAAATTCATCTTTCAGAAAACCTACCCTTAATGCGCTTATTTTTTCCCGTAGTGTTCGAATTTTTTCCATGGATGCTTTTCACTTGCTTATTGTTTTCTGGAAGTCAAAACAAGTAAGCATACTTAATGGCTTTCTGTCTACAGAGAGCTGCCAGCAGTGTTTGGGACAGGTTTTCCTGTTGGGTGGAATGGAGCTTGCACCTTGATAGATGTGTCTCTACTGAGGGCTAAGCTCTGGACCGCAAATATGTTGTCTTAGCACTTCAGCTTGGATGGGAGGGTTTTTTTCTCTTTTCAGCTTGGCACTCTCAAGCTGAGGAAATGTTTGAGCATTCTGCTTGAGGGGAAACATAGGCATATAAGCTTTTTGGGGGACTTCCTATTAATGCACTTTATCTCTGCTATGTGTCTGCTTTTGAAGTTAATGTAATCTGAAATGTATTTTCCCTTTTTCTCCTCTGCTCTTTCACAAATATATCCGTGATGGTCAGAGAAGATGAAGTTGAGTGGATAAGCGCTTTGTTTCCTGTTACTTAACACTGATTGAATAATACTGGATTTCAGAAAATATTCCTTGTTTGAGAACTGAAGTTCTTTGAAGTCTTGATTATTATACAATTGTCTACATAGGCAATTTGCATGTTGTGAGATATGTAGAAAAGGAGGGAAGCTGCTGAGGGACTGCTACTGACTCAAGTTTCATCTTAGGATTGCATTAGGGAGATGCTCTTCAAACAGTCTGCCATGAATAAGCTCAAAATAACAGGACCATTATTATAGGTGTAAAACCTGTGCTTGGCTCCAGCCTGCTTCAGTTCATCGATATGCAGCTTTGTCTAATTCCTGCCTGCTGTGGGCAGCCAAGTGGCAGAACACTTAACTAGAAATTACTGTCTCCTTTCCGTTATTACTGATAGTTTTTTTCCACTTGCAACAAATTTCTGAGTGTTTGGAGACTTGGAGCTGCGTTTCTGTCCCTGTGTGGTATAGGCGTTCCAGGAACTTTACCCTTGAATTTTAGCTTTGTTGGAATAGATTTCTAAAAAGATTTATTTTTTCATATGTATTGCTCGATCCTCTGTGTGTCATGTGGCGTTTTTCATAGTTTCCAAATACATATTCATCCTGAGGGACTGAATCACTGTGTGTTTCCAGATTTTAAGTGTTTATGCTGGGGATTGGTCTTGAGGCCCAGATCCACATTTCAGACTGAGGAGGTGACTTTCCTTTTAACTTTGGTTTGAAGCTCCGTAAGTTAAACTTACGGACTTAATAATTCTTCCGGTGGCATTCAACTGTATCTTGAGGTGTTAACTTTCAACTGTTCAACTTCTTGATTTGCTTGCAAAAATCTATTCTGTCAAAAAAATTAGCGACTATCTTGCCTCACTAATAAAACAGACCGATATTCTGAAGAAATATGACAAGGTGGCTAAACTATGACTGAAATGAGCACTTTTTTTACTTCCCCTCGTTAGTGAGTAAACCCTTTTATTCTGATACGCACCTGTCTAGCTGGTGAGTCAGATGGGTTCATTGATCCAGCAGAATGCTAATGTAGATGGAAAAGAAAAGCAGAATCTTTCACACTTGTTTTTGCCCTTAACACTGGTTCTCAGTGAGGAAATGGGAGCAGTCAGCTGGAGAAGGGACACTAACATTGTCACCATCATTTTGGGTAGTAGTAAGGTTAAAATTCTCAGCCTGTTTATGTCTTGGATCACAAGAGGTGGGATTGCTGCTATCACTGAGGCAGGCTGCACTTAGCCTCTTCTAAGGATCTCATGGGCCTTATCTCTTTCTCCTCTTACAAAAAGGACTGAGAGTTCCTGCACAACAGATAAGAAATGTGAGTTTCCACAGCTAATTAGACTGTGGTAGTTCAAGAGTACTGTTCTGGGAAGTGAAAAAAGCTTAGTGCTTGTTAAAAAACATCTGTGTGAAGGTAAAACTCTGCCAGTTAGTGCACACAGCAGTGAAAGAGGAGATGAAACCTAGACAACTAAAACATTTTAGTGCAGAAAAACTCATTTATTTCAGTAATGCCTTAAAGCTACAGATGACTGGAAATCAGGCTCCAGACCTCTAAACTACAAGGTAGATATGTAGAAGCACGGATTAACAGAACCTTAGGGATTTTTTTCAGTGCCTTGTTCTCATTTTTTTTTCTAGTTGATCCCTTATTTTATGCTCATAGTACATCTTCTCTCTCTCAGAAAAGTCACACTTGAGCTTGCTATGGGTGTCTGTCTCTGTGTAGTCAAGACTTTCCAGGAATTCTAAATTGTACTTAGCTGTGCTGGAATAAATTTTTGAAAAGAAATCTCAGTTTCTTATCTGCATTTCTCTTCCTCTTTCCCGCAAGAAATCTCAGTTTCTTATCAGTATTTCTTTTTCTCCTTCCCCCGTCCCCTGGTAGAGCAGAATAATAATCATGTCTGAGGCTCTCAATCCTACCTTAGCATTGGTTAAACCTTCATTTAAGAAAGATCTGCAAGTTTTGTAATAGTAGAGGAATAATTTCATCAGGAAAAAAGTCAATCTGTGTTCTGCACTAAACTTTGGACCCATATCCGAACTTCTGACTATATTTAAACTGAAGGGCACTTATGTATAATTACAGCTATGCCTGTTGCTTTGATGCCTGCAAGGTCACAGCTTTGTTTCCAGCTCTACAAGTGCTACTTTGAGACTAACTTTTCTCCATTTCCTGAAATAGATTGTTTTCCCAGATGTTAGTTTTGTCTGAAGAATGGAAAATCCTGGAAAAGTGGAAAGTGCATGCAAGTTACCACAGCTTGTGTAATATATCTGCTTGTGTAAAAGGTCCCTTTGAACTAAAACTGTGATTTTTGCATAGCTTAAACTCTGAGGCAGGGGGAGTCCTGGAGGCAGTTCAGGCCCCTCAGTTCAAGGAGTTGCTATTTCTGGTTCATGAGGCACGCAAAAATGTGGTTTCGGCTCTTCCCCCAAAGCTGTTTCACTGCTATTTGCAGTACTAAAAGGACCAAATAGGAAAGTATTGCTGAACTTCTGTCCTGTGAAAAAGCTGATTAAAATGTCCAGGGCATGTTTTGGGGAAGTGCTTTAGTTAGGCTTCCGAAAGAAGTTCCAAGTCATTGACAATATTTTGCATGCAGGAACCTCAGATTATCTGACTAGACTGCATTCAGCAGGGCTGAACTCTCTGAACCAAACAAAACATGTTTATAAACTGCTACTTTCAAAGTACTCCTTGCCTCTGCTCCAGGGGAAATGGAACAACTGAAGTAGGTGTTTCTCTGGTATCAAACCTTCGAGAACCATGAGTATGGGATATGGAATGGCTGTGCTGCAAAGTGTTCAAAATAACCTTTGAAGTTTTGATTTTTTGACTACTAGATACCAAAGGACACTTAAGATGATTATTAAAATTGGGGCCTTATTGTCATGGATGCTTTTATGAGTGAAATAACACAGAAATTCAGCTGAATTCATTAAGTCAGTCAACTTTTTGAAGGTCTCTTGAATACAGGAAGAAGAGGTAAAGGTAACAAGAATGTTCTCTTATTTTAGAAAACTTATGTGATAAGACTAAGCAGGCCACTGTAGCTTACACGGGCAATATGGCTAAACTTGATTAATGAAAAATCCAGATGTGTTCTGCAAGGTCAGTGGTTATACTGTCTTAAGTGCTAAAATTACAGTGTATCACATTGTAGGTAGTACAGCAAGAATGATGCCACACTGGTTGTGTCAGAACGAGAGAAGGAAGAAAACTTGGTTTCTTCTAAAATGTCTGTCTTTGGCATGAACTATTTTTTTATCTTGCTCTTCCTGTGGAACTAAAGACAACTGAAAAATGATTGCTGGACTTGAATATAGCAGCTCAGAACACTAGGCTATTGTTAGCCTTTCTCTCTGTTAAATTGCTGGAAAATGTGCACAAGAAATAATTGTTACTAGATTTTGGCATATATTGCCTCTGTGGTCGTCTTCTCAGTGGGAGGGATGGTGACAATCACTGTCCAGAAGCATGGTGAGTAAAGTGTCAAAGCTTAATGATTTTAGTAGCTTTGATCTAAACAAAAAAGTCTAGTGAATTTGTCACTTCCACTTCACGTACAATACTTCATGTATCAGTATCCTGAATCCAGTTAGATGGTGGGGTTAAAATTATTGGAAGCTGCTGGTAGTTCATAAATGAGTGTTTCTCAGTTCTGTATTATTAAGACTATATGTTTGCAACGGGAGAACATCTTGCTTTAAAAATCCTGGAGCAAGTGGTGTTCGGGTTTGGGAGACTTAATAGAGCTGGTCAGAGGAGTCTGGTTTTGGTGAAACTGGAATTACAGATAAATAGATCTTTTAATCCCATACTTAGTGGAGCTAGTCTTGTTGTAAGCCTCTTATTTTATTTTTACTAATACATTAGTCAATGTCAAGAAAATGGCTTTAAAAGAAGGGTATGAAGATTGAGTGTCTGGCACTTTGTTCTGAAAGATAACTGTAAAACACAAAATGATCAGACTCAAAGTGTGCTACCGTACAGTAAGCAGTTTGGATAGAGTGTATTGTTTTTATTCCAATCCATGGCAGTAATAATACAATATAGTTCTTAAACCAGGTGAAATAAAGAATTTGAAGAATAATCATAGAATGCTTTGGGTTGGAAGGGACCTCAAAGAACATCTAATTCCAACCCCCATGCCACGGTTGGGGACACTTTTCAGTAGACCAAGTTGTTCAAAGCCAAATCCAACCTGGCCTTGAGCAATTCCAGGGATGGGGTAGTGGGGCATCCAGAGCTTCTCTGGGTAACCAGCTGACGGTCCACTGTCCACGTCACTGACAAAGGTGTTAAAACAGTGCCAGTCTGAATACTGACCTCTCAGGAATGCCACTTGTCACTGTTATCCACTTGGACATTGGGCTGTTGACTGCAACTCCTTGAGTGCAACCATCCAGCCAATTCCCTATCCACTGAGTGGTCCATCTGTCAAATCCATGTCTCTTCAGTTTAGAGGCAAGAATGTTGTGTGGGACAGTGTCAAATGCTTTACACAAGTCCAGGTAGGTGTCAGCAATCAGTAGTAATAATGCTGTTGAATATCTTGCCCCTCATGAAACTTTGTTTCCAAAAACTAGATTTAGAGAATTTAACTTGCCACTGGTCACTGGAGTATTAACTCTGAAAATTTGACTCAAAGATTGAAATATGTAAATACTGCTTTTCTCTCTTTCCAGAGGCAGTACCTCAAGTTCTCTTCAGTAGGTAGTGATGATTGTGCTGCTTCTTCACCTGAGGGAAGGAATTCTCAAGTTCATTTCAATCAGGCTATCCATTCTTCATGTTTATGACTCCATAACTGCTGCAGTCTTTGCTCAGAAAGAAAATAGCCTGGAGTTGTAGAGGGTAGAAATTAGCGATGAGGTAATGTTACAGGTCATCCATCTCAAAGAAAGAAATCTTCGTTTGCCAAATCAAGTAGAATTAGCTGAATATAAAAAGATAACTGGGGTTGTAATCTGACTTTCAGTGGGGTACTGACCGGGGTTGGGTTGCCTTAGAGTTGCTTTGGGCAACCTCTCTGAGTTCTTGCAGACTAGCTTAAGTGCCCGATGTTTTGGGGATGCCACCACGCTAATGGTGCAAACCTGAGAGTAGTACCAGTCATTAATCAGTAACAGGGAAGCCTGTTTGGACACATTTGAAAATAAAACTAATGCTGTAGATAAAACTGAGAGTGACAGCTTCACTTCTGTACTTAAGCAGACATTCTCTGATTAAGTGCCTTGCCTATGGCATTGTGAAGTAAAAAGAAAGTTAATTTCCCAAGTATTGAACATGCATCTGTTTCAGCCATGGGAGATAGTGTTCAGAAGCATTCCTTAGAAATTAGCAGCTCCTAAAGCAATGATCCACTCAAGCAGTTGTGGACAAACTTCACTAAATCCTGAGTGTGTGTTTAGGGAGTAGATATTCTTATGTGAAATAAGCATGTCAGGATTTTAGTGGTGAGATTGCTTAAACTTTTACAGCATAGGGGGGGAACTTAGTCAGCTCTTTAAACACAATGCTTAGTTAATAAGTTTCTCCACTTCAGATTCTGTTTCAGACTGGAAAACAAGCTGATATCCGGATATCTCCTTGCTGTTTATTTCAGAGTTGCAATAGGAATTTGGCTTAGCTGGAGTTATGGTTATAGGGTTCTCAACTAATTTTGATATAAACAATTTTCAGGAGTAAAGCATTCTGGAGATGGTATAAAATACACTTGAATGTGAATCTGCAAAGGTGCAGTGAAAATAGAGTGATTGTAATAGGGTAAACAGGACATAAATTACTGGAACCTGATACTGTTAAAGAGTAGCTAGTGTAACAAATTCAGTGGAGAAGCTACTAATTCTTGTGCAGCTCCATGTGCAAGGTAGTCCATGCATTGTTTGATAAATTTAAGTGTTCCTAATTTGTGTGTGTGTGTAATTGACAAAGCAGTGACTTGAGTGTTTAAAACCCCAGTCTTTTGTTTTGAAGCATATTGATGATTAGTGAACTTTGGTTTTAAATAAAAATCCTTAGTACTAACAGGATGTCTCCTTTGTTTTCAGGTCTTGGCACAGAATGAATATAATTAGAGAAAACAGAGATCTTGCTTGTTTCTACACAACAAAACATTCATGGAGGGGAAAGTAAGTAGTTTGAAGTTTGTTACTTTTGTTTTGGTTTTTTTTTTTAAATGTTTTGTGTGACACTTCTCCCCGTTACTGGATTTAAGTGCATCCAACTGATGGGTGAAAACGGAACTAAAGGTTCCTGCTGCTCAGTCTCTGAAGTGACTGTATTTTCACTAGAATCAGTTTGGATTTTAAATATTGCATTTTAGCCTTCTTCTGCATGTGTTCCCACGCTTCAGTGTAGCTCTGAAATGGACCACCTGACTTACTCAGTTTCTGAGTCTTTTGAACTTACTATATAAAATACTAATTTGAAAGTGGAAATGCTTCTTAGAACAGGTTTGGAGAGGAGTAGTGTCCTGTGTACTTTGTCACTAGTCCGCACGTGTACTTAACGTGTGATAGATTATCTATTAAACTACTAACTGAGATTATTTGAAGAATTCTGTTAATAGCAATAAACTTCATCCCTTTGATCTAAAAATGAGTTTTCAGTGATGCTGCAAAAGCTCGGAAGCCTCTAATAAAACTATCTATTAAATTATCGTAACTGGTATCTGTTATGCTGTGTCTGAAGTCAGCTGTTATGTGTACTTTTTGAAGTGTCATTGGACTTTCTTTGATATCCTTACCCATTGTTGCTTTTCACATGCACAGTAGCACTGTGGAATTGGGGTTTTTCCTTGCTGTCAACAACGTAACAAAGCGGGTGGGTTATCTGCACCCTGGGAGCATGAATACTGCTTGATTCCAATGGTCACACAAAGAGGTCATGTCTGAATCTGTTATTTGACCAGTAGGTTGAAACTGGGTAGTTTTGGCTGTCTGCCAGATGCATCCTGTCAAAGATGGGGAATACTGGGAAGGAAAGGAGGATGGTATATAAGGAACAGCAGCCACAGATCTTTCAGTTGTGGTTTGAAGAACCGTGGGTTGGGCTTCAGTGTCTAATGTAAAGAGCTCCCTGACTTTTTGTCAGCAAAAATTAAAGCTCTGGGTAGTTCAGAGTCCAGGCTAGACTGAGAAGCTCTCTGAGGGCAGAATCTTTCCTCTGCCAGGAAGATTCTTGATTGACTTGAAATAAATAGTTTAATAATTCATTTTACTTCAACAGAATTCTATCCAATACTTGTGTAAATTGGGTCTTACCTGAGTTATGATCGATGCATTTGGAATTGTGTGGGCATGGAGGAATAAACTGTTTCTTCTAGTAATAACAAGATACTGTGTTGGGGTAGAACATTAGAACAGTTTGTCCCTCCTAATCTTTCTGTTGCCTGACAGAAAATGTCTGATCTCTCCCTCAGAATTTTCTGTGGCATATGTGCAAATTTACTGTGTGAGATTTGAGCCACTTGTTGGAAACTAATAACATTAAACTCAGATTTCTTCTTTTATCCAATACATTTTATTAAAAAGCCTGTGCAAGCTGTTGAACTTAAGAGTAATATGATCTTGAACTTTGACAGTAGCGTTCTGATAAACTATGAAGTCTTAGAGAACTTCAGTCTAAAGTCTAAAACAGGTTTAGTTTAAAAATTCAGTGGTGTATTACTTCTCTTATAATGAAGGGGAAAGGAGTATTTAGTGAGTAGTTATCTCTTGTTACGTTGCAGCAGAAGCTGATATGGTTTTTAGTAGTTTTATATTTGAATTCTGAAGTCCACTCATAGTGGACTTTATAGTTATGCATTCTCAGTAAAATCTATGGATAACATTAAAGAAAGCAATGTGTGGTGCTAAATGGGTCTGAATTATTTTGACTATTCATAGGATTTGTCACTTTGAGTATGGGCTATGTGTGTATCAGTTGAAGTATTTTCTAGTAGTACAGATGATGGTCCAGTGTTAATCTGTAGTTCTCTAAAACTAATAAACACTGTCTTTCTATTGAGTGTGGTGCTATAAAATTTGTTTACCAGGTTCGTCCTGGTTGAAACAAGACCTTTACGATGCTTTGAAGAAATGAGTGAATAGGCAATAGCCTTTTTACTGAGAAGAGGATACAGCCTTTTTACTGAGAAGAGGATACTTGCTTCAGCTTTTCTCAAAACATCCTGGCTTTAGATATACTGCAGAGTAGTTTGAGAGATATTTAATAGTAAACTCTTAAAGATGTAATACCTTAAAGTATAAATACCTTTCTTGCATATTTAAAGGTGAAGTTCTGGTCAAGAGTATGTTTAGGCTGCATGTAAGAACTGACTTCTAAATCTCCTCTCTTCATACAACAAGACTTGGGTCTTCTGAATTTACCTAGGGAGAGGAGACAAAGGAAATGGTAACTCAGCAAATCTGCTCTTCTGTCTTGCATTCCTTGTCACATCACATATTTAGAATACTGGATAATAAACATACTTCCTAGATACTGAAATGCAGGCTTGAGCATGAGGGGAGAAAAGGAAGGGGCTGTAATGTTTGGAAGCTGGTCTTCAATTAAGTGTGATCATTGCAGATCCTTACTCTGCCACAAAGCACTGTGAAGCTCTTAGTACGTTAAGTTAGTAACAAAACCTTGAGCAACTAATAAACAGCTTTACTGCTTGTGATGTGCTGTTCTAAAGAACTTAAACCTTATTTAGAAGACACATAAAAGACAGAATACCTACCTAAATTGTGAAACAAGAGGTGAGGGAACAGTTAGTGTATTCAAGGGATTTTCTTACGAACTAAGCATTGGAGCATTCTTTGACAGACTGAATATAGTGGAATTATTAGCAGCTAGAGTAGCTTTAAATGTTCTGCTTCATTGCTACAGCTTCCCTTGACCTGCATCTAAAATAAGGAAAAGTCAACTATGTGGGGAAACAAATAGGCTTTTGAAATAGATTAAACATCTTTAAAGTGGCAAATTGCTTCGATACAGATTTTTCTAAGCTTTGAAGAAAAAAAGCACTTGCTTTAATTCCTAGAGATAAACTCCTCTGGGTCAGTAATGGCTTCAACTTGCAGCAGTTTGTTAAATGGAAGGGTATGAATTTTGGGAGATTGACTGTCAGATACTCTTGACCTTCCTATTATGAGAGAAGGGATATGAGCGAGCTGCTCTGAATATATCTGAAGCCCATGCAAAGTTTGACCTTATACAGAAATGATGGCTTGTGCTGCAGACCAGTCAAGTGAGAGAGAAGGGACTGCAGCACAGGAATGCAGAAAAGGATGGAAGAAATGACCTGCTGCTTCTTGATGCAGTGTCTAATATGGCACAGATTCAGATTAGTTAGTCAGTCATCTTTTGATTGTATCCTTCCAAAGCAAACCTACAGTTTACCCAGAGCTGAAACTTAAATTCCTACATGGAATCAGTTTTAATATGGACAACTAGCCAAAGTATTTTTATTTGGTGCAAGAAAGGCATCTGTGTTCAGGTCGTGTTACTTTAGTCAGAGAATACTTCCTAGTACTGGCTTTGGTTCAGGCTTTCAGATAGATGACTTCCAGATAGAATTACCCTGTAACATGAAATTTGTGCAAGTAATAAGGTATTATTAAGAATCTACTGTTTCAAACTCTGGTTAGTTTTGTTGCAAAACTTTCAGATTGAGAAATATGTAAAGAGTTTCTGTTGGTTCAGGGTGCGTTTGGAAGATTGTCTGGGAAATGAAACCATAGTAAGGCTGCAGCTTTCTGCTTAATGCAACTGAATTTCTTAGCCTTAGCTCATTGCTGCTTGTTTCTGATATTTCTGAAACACAGGTAAGCACCTGTGCTGCAGGTGGTCTTTAAGCACTGGGGCAGTTAACGTACCTGTGATACAGTGACTAGCTGCATATAGAACTATACCTTCAGCAGTCTGAGACTTATTTCACTGGCCTTGGTTTTCCTCAAGGTGAAGAAAATTAGGCTTGGCCATAGTGACCCTTGGACTTGTTACAGTATTGTGACCAGGTGTGTAAACTGGGTTATTTCATGTTACAACTGTTGTCTGAGACAGCTTCAGACAGGTGCTTTAGACTATTGCAGGAATGTTTTCTTTTTTTTTTCCCCCCTGTCTAGTCTTTTTAGAATTTACTCTGTTCTGGTACTACCTTTCAGTGCAAGCTCTGAGAGCGTTTGATCCTGACTTAGCCATTAACTTAGGAAAAGATATGTATAAGTAAATACATTTAATAGTATTTAACTTGTATTTATAAGGGTAAACTGCAAACCAGCAACAAAAAAAATTCCATATACATTTTCTAACAATGACTTGTATATAGCTTCTTAACGTAATTTTTGCAGTTCAGCAGCGGTTTTTCTGTGACTTCTGGAGAAAGTTAATATTCTTCTGTATTCTAGGTATAAGCGAGTCTTTTCAGTTGGAACCCATGCCATCACCACATACAACCCCAACACACTAGAAATTACAAATCAGGTAAATGTCTTTTGAAATTGATTTCTGACTCATGTTCATTACCCGGAGGAAATAGTGGCATTCAGACTTTAGAAACTGTCCAGTCTGACAAGATTCCAGAAAAAAAACAGAAGATATTGCAGCTGCTACAAAAGTAGTAGTTTGCCTTTGGGTGTGCTGTTCCAAAAGAACTGGGATAAGTTTGATTACTGTAAAGCTATGTCCCTGAAGGGAGTCAGGACACTTACTCACTTTGCACAGTGTCAGAGGAAGCTCAGGCTCATGCTGTCATGTAGCATGCTAGCTGTCATCTTATTACAGCCAGTCCCTTATTATAGGTGCTTAAGGGGGTTTTGAATGGAGGAGATGTAGCTTTAAAATTACTAACAGTGTAATTTAATTACTTTCAATTGTCTAGTGGCCTTATGGAGATATCTGTAGTATTTCTCCTGTTGGAAAAGGACAAGGAACAGAATTTAGTCTCACTTTTCGCAAAGGGAGTGGAAAAAAGTCTGAGACGCTTAAGTTTTCCACAGAGCACAGAACAGAACTCCTTACAGAGGCACTGGTAAGATTTTTAATTTTTTTTTCTTCAAGTAAACAGTAAGTACTGGGTTACCATTACCATTTGAGGTAGCTTACTATGTTTTCTTTCCTTGCATAAAAAGTAGGAAAGCAAGTTTTTGAGGTGTTATGTTAATGAACTTGATCTAGTGTCAGTTGCAGCAACTACTTCATGATTTGTAAACAGTAAATAAAGCAACAAATACTGAATATGTGAAACTGTAGTGGAATTGTGAGCCTTTTGAGGAGACTTAGTCGGAGTCCCATAAAATAACTTAAATGTAGACTTTCTGGATAGATTGGCTGTCATATTTGCATTCATTCATGATTAACTTTTTTAAAAACAGAGATTCAGGACAGACTTCTCAGAAGGAAAAATCACAGGACGGGTAAGTGTCTGGCTTGACTGGATCATGTGCAATTTAAAGAAATTATCTAGAGACTTAAACTTCTACTTTGGTAGCGTGTATTATGCTTGTGCTATGTGCAGTACCTGGAATAGCTTATGTAAATTTGGATCTGAAGTCTTTGAGAAGAGAAAATTAGGAGTTTGTTCAAAAGCAGAAGGAACCTTTTTAACAGCAGAATATTTGAGCTCTCTTCACTTGATGTGAGCCTAATGGTGGTACATGGACTCAGACTGCTACTGCCAAAATACAGAGGTTTGCCATGTGGAGCTCTTATTTGGAGAGAAAGGAGAAGAAAAACATAAGCTTTGATTCATTAGTCAGTGCTTAGTACTTATAGCACTTCACTTTCTAACTCTAAATACTTTTGTGCATAACATCCTGAACACTTGATGCAGGAATGTTGTTTCCTTGGGGGATTTCTATAGGTCAGATTACAGGCAGGATTGGTGTTTACTGAATCTTGGCAATACAGTAATAAACCAGACAGTATACAGAGCTGGACTTTGTATTTGTCTTCTGGTCATAGAAAATAGCATTTAAAGTACTTAAAGTTACTTTAAATAACTTAAAGTATTGTATAGAAAAAATCCTCAGTCATGAACAATGTCTGGAGTATGGGGATCTCATCTGTCTTACTGGAGTTTAGAGCAGACCTCTAACTTCTGCTGTTGTAACTAAGTCTGTATTTGTAAGGGAGTGTGACTGCAGGAGATGAAAAATTCGCACTACAATGATAAGCTTGCCTTAATTTGATTAGCTGAATAACAGCATGTGGTGAAAAAGCTATTTCCTGGTCAAACTATAGTGCTCATGGTCTGCAAATAGACATCCTTCTATAACGAGAGAAGCTTATTCCCTTTTGGAGTGGCTGTTCTTTTTTTAAAAAGCATCCTTTAAGCTTGACTTCCTTGTCAGTTGACAGCTACCTTCCTTTGATTCATAGTGTTCTTGATACAGATAAGATCATTAAGGGAAATTATATAATTTTTTGAACTTACTAGGTAGGAAAAGAACTGTTACTATGTAGTAGTGTGTGTGGAGGTCTAAAAGCAGCTCTCTCTGCAGAGGTATAACTGTTATAAACATCACTGGAGTGATACTAGGAAACCTGTGATTCTGGAAGTGACTCCTGGAGGTATTGACCAAATTGATCCTGCAACAAATAAAGTCCTGTGCTCCTATGACTACAGAAACATTGAAGGCTTTGTTGATATTACTGGCTATCAGGGAGGCTTCTGCATCCTCTATGGAGGATTTAGTAGATTGGTGAGTATTAAAACAAAATACTTTGGTATAGTTCTTAGGATGTTTATAGCTGCATGTTTAATAATGAAGGTTCAACGTAGTGAGCATACAAGTACCTCTTTGGGACCCTGCTGTGGAGCCTCAAGGCTTATGGACAGATTTCAAAAGGAAATTAGTTAAAATATTTGAAAACTATGTGCGGATTGGTTTTGGTGTGGTGGGGTTTTTTTTGTTTGTTTGTTTGTTTTTTGTGGGGTTTTTTGTTTGTTTGGTTTTTCTGGGTTTTTTTTGTGGGTTTTTTGTGTGGTTTTTTTTGTTGTTGTTTTGTTTTGTTTAAGAACTAAAGAGCATAAAATATCTAGTTTTTTAAGGTAGCGAATGTAATGTGGACATTGGAGTTTCCTGTCATTTCTCAAAGTTACAGAAGCGACAGGCAGTGTGTCACTAATCTACCTGACTGATGGAGGGATTCTATTCAGAAATAGATTAATCAGTGGTGCTGTTGCCTCTTTGGACTTGTGATCTGATAATCAGAGCTTTATTTGGAAAATACTGCAGTCTAATGTTTTTAAAATCTTTAAAGGGTTTCTGTGTACTGTACTGCAAGCACCTGAAAAAGATCTTTACGTTAGTAACCATGAATTAATTCCTAAATATAGCTACCTCAGTCACTACTAACGAAATAGGACTGCTGATCATGGTTTCCATGTCTTCTGTACTGCAGCATGCTTTTTCTCTGGCATAAAACTAGCAATATATACTTGATGCTCTCTAGAGCTGCCCTAACCTTGCCTAGCAAGGGTGCATAGCAGTCCTTGCAGATAGCAGCTGGGGCTACACTGTGGTTCTCCTGCCTCTTCACTCTTGCCAGACTGTCAGGGTCTGTTGCCAAGGGTGGACAGGTGGGTCGTGCCAACTTTCACTGTAATGGCACACTAATGTGTAGCAGGGTATCCTTTAGGAATAGCTGCTATAGATTTTTTTTTTTCTTTAAAGGCAAATGTAAACTTAATATTGGATCTCCTGTGTAATAAATACCTCTATACAATGCACTTAGCAAAGGCAAGCCAAGCTGCTGTGAATATTTGCCACTGTTAGATATATAGTGGAGGATTATTTACAGAACTGTGATTTCTTCAGCTGTGCTGTATTTGTCACTCCTTTTTTCTTGTCAAAATTTGCAGCACCTGTTTGCATCTGAGCAGAGGGAGGAAATTATCAAGAGTGCAATAGAGCATGCTGGCAACTTCATAGGTATCTCTCTGCGAATAAGGAAAGAAGCCCTAGAATTTGAGCAATACTTGAATCTTCGCTTTGGAAAATACAGCAATGATGAATCTATAACATCTTTAGCAGAGTTTGTTGTTCAAAAAATAACACCTAGACACTCGGTAAGGGTATCACACTGAACGTATTTGGTTCCTCTAAGGTACTAAGTATTCTTTCCTAACATGCCTCTCTTGTTTTATAAGGAACCTGTGAAAAGGATGCTAGCTCTTACAGAAGCTTGCTTAGTTGAGCGGGATCCAGCTACCTATAACATTGCAACTTTGAAACCTTTAGGCGAGGTAAGAGGCATCCTTTTGAAGCACCAGTTCTTCAAATAGAAGCTCTGAAAGATAAGCATTTTTTAGTATATGTAAGACAGCCTTAATTTGTAGACTAGCTAAATAACACTGCTTCATGGATGTGATCCTTGTCCCTTATTTCTAGGTATTTGCAATAGTATGTGACTGTGAAAACCCACAGCTTTTCACCATTGAATTTATCAAAGGACAAATTCGGAAGTACTCTTCAACAGAAAGGTAACTGGAGCTTCTGTGGCTTATAAATTCAAATGGAAGTTGCCATTGTAGTGCTTCTAGTTTCTCAGCTTCCATGAACTCAGACACTTGGAGGTGTTAACTCAAAGCCTTACTATTCTAGCAATCTGCCTCTTACAAATCAAGATTTTTTTACAGGAAGTAAATCTCTCCCGTTTACCTTCATTCCAACTGTGAGCAAATCTGTCCAGAAGTTTTCTGTTAAACATGGAGGGGTGTTGGACAGTTAGATACAGCCTGTTTCTCTTAAGCAATATTGTTCTGTGTGTGCTGTACTTGGATAACGAGTATATCTGAGACAAGGAAAGAAAGCCCAGTTCAAGTGATATGGAAATGTGAAGGCTGTGAGCTCTTTGAGCTCTCTGTTTGAGACAGTCTTAGTTGATTCTATTTAAAACAACCAACAGCATAGTCCCTGAATGCACTTGCAGTTGTAATACAGTCTAATCCTGCTAAGTGAGGTTTTGCAGAAAGCACAGGGATGAATTGGCTTGCAACATGTGTAACTCATTAACAGATAATCTAGAACTGATCTCATTAGTGAAAGGGTGCAGCTGGCTATACTGAATGTAAGTCAGCTCTCTTACAGTGAATAAAGGAACACTTGAAAGTTAGTGGCTTCTTCCACACATGCAGCTGTTGGCACTAGTGTTAGTAAGAGATTCCAAGTATTGTTGCCTTTCATTCTGTGTTTGATTATTTTTTTCCCATTTTTCTTCTAACTTGATTCTTTGGCATCACTTCTCTGATATAAATTGTATTTGTGTGTCGTTGTCCCAACCCAGAGATTCTCTCCTGGCTAGCTTGTTGGATGGAGTGAGGGCTTCTGGTAATAGAGATGTCTGTGTGAAAATGACCTCCACGCACAAAGGCCAGCGTTGGGGATTACTCAGTATGCCTGTAGATGAAGAAGTAGAGAGCCTTCATCTGAGGTTTTTGGCTGCTCCTCCAAGTAAGCTAATGCTTCTATGGGTTTATAGTGCTCTTTAAAGCATCCAGATACTTAGTCAGGTACTGTGCACTTAACTGTTGTTATGTCTTCTTACAGATGGTAACTTTGCAGATGCTGTGTTCAGGTTCAATGCTAACATTTCCTACAGTGGGGTACTACATGCAGTTACGCAAGATGTAAGAATAAATCCTCTACTCATCATTTTAAGATGTTGTTAATGCATAAAGAAATTAATTATTGTTATTTTTTAACCAGGGTCTGTTTTCAGAAAACAAGGAGAAACTCATTAATAATGCCATAACAGCATTGCTCTCCCAAGAGGGAGATATTGCAGCATCTAATGCAGAGCTTGAAAGCCAATTCCAAGCAGTAAGACGACTAGTGGCTTCAAAAGCAGGCTTCCTTGCCTTTACTCAGCTTCCAAAGTAAGTGATAAGTCTCTTGAAGCTTGGAAGTAGTAGGTGAAAACAGTTCTTCAGCTTTTGTTAATAACTTACCTCTAAAACTGACAAGTGGAGTTAGGACTCACTTCTGAAAAAGATTGGGAGACTCTGTACACAATTGCATTCAGTAGTGTGAGTCTGTCACCAGGCTTTAATGCAAATAGAGAATCCCATGTAATCATTAGCACGTAAAGCTGATTCTTCCTTTGCTGAATACTCTGTCTTGAGTCAAATATGGTTTAATGTTTTTCCTTGTGGTAAAACTTGTAAAATGTACCTTCATCTGTCCTTGAAGTAGGCAGTTCTTAGTTCTTAAAGTATGTTGATGTTACTGCTATCCTCAGTTCAATACAAGATAAGACAATGTTAGGAAGCTGTTTGCTTCTGCAGTAAGTACAGGCTGCTTGGAGCTTGTGTCTTAATTAAACATCATAAGGAAGCAGAAAAACTGTCTGTTCTGAAAAAGAAAAATTCTTGGAAATATTTCTGTCTAGGGACTATGGAATGATGTGGAGAGTACAAAGCACTTAGTGTGAGACCTTTATTAAATTCTGTTTCTTTGTAAATAGTATCCTGTAACTACAGAAATATGTCTTTATTTTGGTGAATGTGCTTGGCATATTGTTAATAATGAAGTAAGTATTGAAGTTTTCCTATCAAGGAGTGTCAAATTTATGAAAATACAAAGACACTGACTTGCTAAATGCAATGGGCACAGGATTCTTTTGGTCACCAACTACGCTTTTTATCTTAAAATTAAGATTGCTATTTCCTCTCTAATCTTGGTGGTTTTTCTTTTCTCTCAAAAGATTTCGGGAACGATTAGGAGTGAAGGTTGTGAAAGCCCTTAAAAGGAACAATGATGGTGTAACCCATGCTGCTATTGACATGCTTTGTGCTCTTATGTGTGTAAGTATTAAATTTCAGATTCTTTCACTTCAGGCTACTGAAAGATGTAGAAATAGGGACTGCCCTTCAACCAGTGTGTTCAGACACGAAATAACTTGTTGTACAGTGATTTCCTGCTGAACTTGAAGAAGGATGTGCTTTTTATGTTCAGAGGGTGGCTTTTGGATTACAGCTGTTTAAAACCTGAGGGTTGAAATGCAACTGCATATAAATACTTTTTTTAATAGCCCATGCATGATGACTACGACTTGAGGCAGGAGCAGTTGAACAAAGCTTCCCTTCTTTCTTCAAAGAAGTTTCTGGAAAATCTACTAGAGAAATTCAATTCCCATGTGGTAAGACAAATATTGAAAACAGGTAGCTTCTTTAAGTACTTTTTCTAATTGCTATGAAAATGCTTTTGTTATACTTGGATGTATCTTTGAATGCATTTGCACTTGCAGTTGAAGTGCACAAAATAAGAGATGTGTCTGGCTCTGAAGTTCCTTCTAATTAAGTTTGGATCTTGACAGGTTAGAATGTAGCTGTCTGTGCTGCAGAACTTTAATGTCCTGCAACAAATGTTTGCATGTTTAGTATGGAAACTGGATGTTTCCTTTAGCTAAAAGGATAGTTGGGATTAAACTAGAAAAAATAGTTTGTAGCACACCGTTTTACGAGTCATGAGTGTCTGATATACTTTAGCCAGTATTTTACCAGGGTATTGCCATACTTGGAGTAATGACATATTCTAAACTTGTAGTTTTTGTTTGCAGCCTAGTTCGTAGTATGACAGGGAAGAGCATCTTCAGCTCTTGGACAGGGGAGAAATGCTGCATCTATATTACATACCTGCCTTCCTAATTTCAGGATCATGGGACAGGTGCCCTTGTAATTAGTTCACTTCTGGACTTCCTGACATTTGCCCTATGTGCTCCATATAGTGAGACTACTGAGGGGCAGCAGTTTGACATGTTGTTGGAAATGGTGGCATCTAATGGAAGAACACTATTTAAGCTCTTTCAGGTAAGATTTTTTTACTATTATTAGAGTCTTTAGGTAGTCAGTGAACATGAACGTTTTCTTGTTCTCCCAAAAGACAGATTTGTCTACTTTTCAGCTGGTTAATGTCCCTAAACCTTTCCTACCTTGGCAAATTTTTTGATTACCTATTGCTGCCTGCAGATACAGATCAGGGTGGTTATTTTATAGTAAGTGATATGCCAAATCATTGTAGAATAGACTGTCTAAGACTGGTTTCTAAAAACACTTTAAAATACCAGTTAAACATTAAGCTAGTTCAGCAGATGCACAGATCTTCCTCTCTTTGGACAATCTTCTGCTGTTTTGTTTCTTTCTCAGTAAATAAGTTAAGAGTTACAAAACAAGAGCAACATCCTCTTCGGTAGTTAACCTGTTAGAATTCTAGGATTATTAGCTAAGATGTCATGCCTTCTTGCTGTAAAAACAGTATACCCTTCTGCTTTTTGGCTAGTGTCAGCTTGTGTCAGACAGTTTCCTCAGTGTTATTCCAGCTTCTCTGATACATACTGCTGTTCAGTGCTGGGAAATCTGTCTGGGAGTTGCATGAGAGATTCTTGTTTAAAGGTACAGGATAGGAACTCTTCTTGAGGCAAGCTTTCACAAAACTGAAATACTAACTTTTATCCAGAACTGGAGGTAGACCAGCCATGTAGATGAGTGAAGGAAACTGAAGCACAGATGATCTAATCTTGCGTTTTTGTACTTGAATAATTATTTTGTCAACATTCTGTTTTAGCACCCTTCCATGGCAATTGTGAAAGGAGCAGGTTTGGTAATGAAGGCAATAATAGAGGTGAGATTTGATCAGTGTTAAGTGGGATAGCATGCTAAATATGTATTGTCTATTTTGAAAGTGCAATTGCTTACCAGTAGAAGTTTGTTATATTAGCTTCTCAGGATAGGGAGGGGGGAGGGGGAAATGGGAAAGCAAGGAACAGAACACCTGCTTAATTTTGAGAGGTTTAATAGAGCAACTTGCTTTATCTTACGTTTGGGGTTTGGAAAGCATGTGAGTTGGGACATTAGGTGTAGTGCCTTGCATGTTTTCATACTGCAGTCAAGATTTGGCTGTTAATGTTGTATGTAGCTCAGTCACATACCTCAGAGCCACCAGACTTGTCCTGCATGTTAGAGGGTGTCTCAAGGAGGAGAGGCTGTATTTTCTGGGATGCATTGCCAGATGGAATGGGACTGGGATTAGCAGGCAGTAGTGTCCCAGAGCAGACTAGCGGTGTCAGCCTCTGTTCTTGCTTTGGCTTTGTTAGTTTCCATACCACATAATGTATGGACCCAGTCCATACTTCTGAAGGGCTGCTCATGATTGTTGCAGGGTGACCTTGCTAACTGACTCTTGACACTTCCTGTGTTGAAACTCAGGGCTTAAGTTAGTGCCTCATTGTATCACAATGGCTTATGCATCTGAAATCCATCTAATACTTTCTTGGAATGGAAGTGAATGAACACTTGACATAGAGGTATTATAAATCTGCAAGTTTCCCATGCCTGACAATGATAGCTAAAAGTTGCGATGCTGTTTAATAAAAGTCCTATCACTTGAACTATAGTGGAACTAGACAAATAAAAATGCAGCAAAAGCTTTTTCTTATTCATTGCAACTAGTGTCTCCTGACTGAGTGACAGTCTTAACCATTTGGCTGTCTAAACTGAACAGCACCCATTAATGTTAAATGGTTACTGTTGACAAAAGTCAAGCAACAAGCAATTATATGTGGCTCTTATTTTCTGTTTAACCCTAATTTACCACTGCAGTGTGGAAATGGTACTTGTACTACCATCTCCTGATCTGTGATGGGAGACATGAATCTTACCCTCTTCAGTGACTGTCCTCGTAGATGTAACTATCAATTATCTAGTCCGTGGCTTTGAGCAGTTGCTGTTGAGAACTTCCATTTAAAAAAATCATACTCTAGCTTCTGGTTTTTGAATATTAGTTGGTGTAATTGATGGTCAAGAAGGCCTTGGAACTGTAGACTAAGATAAAAGCAGCTTAACAAAGGTTCTTTCTTTAGTAATCATCTTGCCCTGTTTCCAAAGGAAGGAGACAAAGAGATTGCTACCAAAATGCAAGATCTTGCCCTCAGTGAAGGTGCCTTACCTCGTCACTTGCACACTGCTATGTTTACAATAAGCACAGATCAGAGGATGCTTACAAATAGGTATGTCTGTCTCACTTGATATGTCATGTTTAAAAAAATCTAAGTAATGGCTTAGCTAACATTAGTAGAAGCACTGGGAGGTCAGGGAAGAAAACTTGCAGTTCTTTAGTAGAATATTTTCTTCAGCATCTGGTTGTGTTTAGAGCAAGCTTCAGCTGAGACTGCAGCCGCTTAATAAACCCTTGATTATTTTTTGGCCAAAGTAGACTTGAATTGATTACTCATTAAAGGTTCAAGTTTAGATTTCTTTTTACTTTTTTTAAATGAAGACATTCAGGGAAAGAAAAGACAAGTAGAATGTCTGGAACTTCTAAGAAGTTTCAGCTAGTAATATACAACTATATAAAAGCTGGTGTGCACACCTCAGACATCTTGCATGCAGTTAGGATTACCCATCCTATCTTGGAGAGAAGACGCCTCACAGGAATCGTTCCCTGAACAAAACAGTCAGTAGAACTTGCGAACGTGAGCTCTGAGTGTATGCTGGGAAGGATGAGTGATGATTGAATTATTTCTGCCCGAATACAAGATTATTGAAGCTTTAGCTGTGTATTTCTGATGTGCTTAGAGTTGCTAGGAAATGTAGGGACAAGTGGAACTTAATGCTACTGTATGTCAGGCAGGAGAGAGTTAGTGTGAAACAGTCTGTCATACTAGTCCTGTTTGGTGCTACTGCTTAAGGCTTGCTTGTAAGCAATGCTTTGGTTCAGTGCAGTAGAACCCTGGTGACGAATGTTGGTGGAAAGCACCATTTGGCATAAAAGGCAGGCTCCCAGAAAGGCTCTTCTAGACAACAACTGGTATTAAGAACTTCAGGTAGAGCAGGTAGCAGTTCTTGATGGTTTGTAGACTCTTAACTTCAGCTGTAACTTAAGGTTGGCTGGATGAATTTATACTTGATTATTAGATGTTTCTGCTCTATTGCTCAAGTGTTCTTTGAGGTCTAGATCAGAAAGCATGTGCTGCTACTGTTCCACTAACTTCACTGGAACTTCTGAAGGCCACACTTTAAAAGCATGCCAAGCATATACTTGAACAATATAATGCTTTGTGGTCTTACTCAAGAGCATGAAGCTCTTGCTCATCTTCATTTCATCAGCATGGTAAGGGTGATAGTTTAGTGGTTTAAAAATCTGTTTAAATACTAACTTGCAGTTTGTTAATTTCAATGACTTTTTCAGGCAGTTAAGTAGACATTTGGTTGGCCTGTGGACAGCTGAGAACAAAACTGCTATGAACTTGTTGAAACGTATTTTGGTGAGTAAAAATGGGATATGGAGTATCTGAGAGCCTGTAGTATCAAAAAACTTGGGGCAGTCTATATAGTAAGCAGACTCCTTTTCCCCTTCAAGGGAGTAGTCTTACCTGGGAGATCAGCAGTCTGGCATCTGCTATTTAAAGGATATTGATGTCTAGTTCAAAGCATATCAGACTCTAAAAGTTTTCTGTTACTTTCCTGCTACTTCTTAAAATGGTGTATGACACAAAACTTAAATGTCTGACTTCTTTTCCTTTATTTAAAAGGACAAAAATGTGGGAGACATTTGAAACATGTCTGTCATGCTTTTAGTTTTAATAATAAGGCAAGAGTTCTGTTTATGCTTTCATGTCTGTCCAGCTTTGTTTGTGTGTAACATGGATAAATTTGTTTTCTGGTAGTTCTTATGTTCTTAAACCTTTACAGCCTCCTAAAAGATTCTTGCTTAAGTTAGTTCAGTGAAATTAGTTCAAAAAATAGTGTTGTAAGGAATTATTACATCTCGGAAATTACTAACTTTAAGTTTCAAAATAGCAGTTCCTTCATTTTTGGCAGAGCAAACTGTCCTGATCTTGGTTACTGTCTTAGGGAAAGCTTAGTCAAATAGGACTGTCTTATCTCTAATGTCACGTGTAACATTTAGTCCATATCAGAGCATATGGATGGATTCTAGTGTTATTTCTTCCCCTCAGTACTGCTGTGGGATCAGCTCTCTTCTTCCTGCATTCTTTAGCTGCATTTAGTTCTGCTTTAAGAAACAGGATATAGGCCTCTGAATGGTTCTGTTGAGGATGGTGGCATTTTACTAATAAGAGCAAAAAAATGCGGTAGATTTACATACTTGCTTCAGAGTAGAATATAAATTCTGTTTTGAAATCTCTAACTTAAAGAAATAATCTTGTTGCCTAATATGATGGTTTCTGCTCATTAGCCACATGTGGGTTTACACTGTTTTTCAATGTTTTTAGCCACCAGGTTTGCTGGCGTACCTTGACAGTGCTGACCCTGTTCCTGAAAAAGACACTGATAGGATGCATGTTAGAGATAACTTAAAAATTGCAGCTGTAAGTAAATGTAGTTGTCTTACCTATTCCAGATGTAGATGTACAGTCTTAGTGACTTTAATACAGAGACTTTGACTGATGCATTGACCTGCATCAAAGATGTTGATAAACCCACAACTGTAAGTAATTAATTGGCTTTATTCTGCAGGATCAGTATGGCAAGTTTAATAAAGTGCCGGAGTGGCAGAGACTGGCTGGAAAAGCTGCTAAGGAAGTTGAAAAATTTGCCAAAGAGAAGGTGGACCTAGTCTTGATGCACTGGAGAGATCGAATGGGCATAGCTCAGAAAGAGGTAGAAGTATTTGAAACTATTTGTTACAGTAACTTGATTGATTGTGGAGAGGAACACACAGCTGGTGAACAAAACTTTCTGCCTCTTACTACTCTTCATCTTTGGTTAGAAATTTTTTCCAGGAAGAACATAAAGCATGCAAATGGATTCCTTCAGGACATGTATTAAGCTTTAGCTAACCTTATCAAATCGAAATGCATTTCTTCTAAGAAGAGGAAATTCCTTGAAATGTGGCAAAATTGTGCATTTAAAAGAAACTGTGAATATTCTTTGCATTCAAAATTATGTACTTTGTTACTGATACTTTAATTATGGAACCTGCTTGGAGAATCATAGACTCATAGAATGGCCTGGCTTGGAAGAAACCTTAAGAATCATCTAGTTCCAACTCTTTTCCTGTGGACAGGGACACCAGGTTAGGATTCCCTTGACTATAGGTATCTCAGTGCTTAAATGGCAGCACAAGACTGTACATAAAGTCACAGTTAAGATAGAAGTGATAAGTAATTGTTTTGATCTGGTAGTATAAGAGGATAGCTTATAACTGCTTGAGTTCTTAATGTTGGTCTCGTTTTTCCTTGAGTTTTATTGCTATGTTCTGTATGACAAACTCTTGGAATTATGAGGTATTTCTCTTTCTTTATTATCTCGATTAAGCTTATTTTTATGCATTCTGGAAATGAAATAATCTATTATATATGCAAGGAAGGATGAAAAGCACAATGCCTGTCTTTGTATTTAATCTGATATAACAATAAGCTTTAATTGAGGGAAACCTTAACGTGGTAAAATCTAGCTTAAGTTTGATGTAGACTGTGGTGCACAGTTTTGACAGGTAATATTTATGGAATAATCCTGAACTAGGTTCAAAACAGAGAAGAAATGGAGAAATGTGAAAAACAGTGGTGGAAAATCAAATTGCACTTTGAACATAGATACTGAGTTTAAACTATCATTTTTCTATGTGGAGTTCTGAGTTGTATCATTTCACAGTAAAGGTATGCAAGTGTAGCTTGGAAAAGGTAGCAAGTTTGGTGTTACCACTTTAAATTACTTTAGTGGCTGTGGCTTGTTAAATGTACTTTTTCTTTTTCTTCCAACTTTTCATCACAATCAGGACAGAAACAATATGGTGAGTCTGTATGTCTCTGCCACTTGTGTGGGTTCTGTTGCTCAGACCTTCTGCTTGCATGTGGTACCTCGTGTAGAGTATAACACTGATTTCATGCTTCATCAAAATAGGGAACCTTTCAGTGACCACGTCAGGTTTGCATTTTATTTCTGTGACTTGCTCTAGTTACTTCCTTTCAAGAGCAGAATATTCTTCTTGTGGCTTTTCCTCTCAATCAGCTTTGGAGCTGATAAATGCTTATGGTGATGGGGAACTAAGCGTTTCTCAGTGATAACTTGCTTCTAAATGAATGATTTGTTAAACAGCTGAAAGTTTCTCTGGCATGACTTAACTTGGTGTAAATAACACTTGTGAAAATCTGTTGCTACTACTTACTAGAAAAGAAGATGTTATTAATGAGGATTAACTTAGTGTGGCTTTTGAAGGAGTGTAAAAACCCAGCTTTCTATTTAAAAAAAAAAAAAAGGAAAATGTGGAGTATGTGCTTCTACTAACTTCTTAAATCTGGTTCTTTTGCAGAACATGATTCAAAAGCCAGTGATATTAAGAAAACGACGCCAGAGAATAAAAATAGAGGCAAACTGGGATCTCTTCTATTACAGGTGAAAATACTGAAGTTAATATGATAGTCTCAGATACAAGTTATTACCTGGCTGGATATTTTTGTCAGTATCTTCTGAGTTACTGTGACTTTGCCAATATCTGCCTTCCTTAACAGCTACTTATTAAAAGTAAAAAAAATCCTAAGCTATGCTTAAGGATTTAGCTTCTGTTTAGGAAAGGGAGGAATTTAGAAAGCTTTTCAAATGTTATCAAACTACATCATTTTTTCCCTTGAGCCAAAAGGAAGAGTAAATAACAAACTGTAAGTGTGGATCTGCCTGATGTTGAAAGCCAAGCCATATAGCACTGGAAAGCATTGTAGTTTGTTGGTGCCTCAACCTATAAGCTACTCAAGATGTTTTAATTTTAACTGGGACAAGCATGAGTTTAAGGCAGGGAAAGAGAAAGCACATGGTTACTGAATTTCAAATAGTGCTACAGGTCCTAAATGCATCTTCCTTACCTGTGAACTCTTACAGCTGTCAGAGTTTACAAGGGAGGGACTTCCATCTGAAAAAGATGTATCACTGGCTAGGGGTGTTGTGTTAAGTGTGCTAATAAAGCTTGACTGTTCAACAAACTATGGAAGCAAGCTTGGGGAAATTCCATAAACTTAACTGCTCCATTTAGTGAATGATGTTTCTAAATATCAAATATAGTGTTGCATGAAAGAACTTGGGTATTAGGTTCTCCTAAACCTTGGGTATTAAAGTGCTGTTCTCAGACTGTTTCTGGATCCAAAATCTGTTCTGTAACTGCTACTGAAGAATGTCCACTGACTGTCGTGTGACACTTGAGACACCAACTTCTATTTGCTTGCATGAACTATTTGTTTTTTTGTTGGTTTAAACAGAGTTGGTATGTGCATCTCTGCTGCTCTGTTCACTTGTAGCTGTATCTGACCATAACTGACAGATATGGTCAATAGCTGACAGATCTGCTGGTCAGCAACTATATGCAGATATCAAACTGAGCCCAAAGGGATGACATGGGTGTGCTTTTAGTCTGGGCTGGCTTACGTGACTATGAAAACACTCTACAAGTGAGCGACCATAATCACTGTAACAAACCTGAGACCACTGCTCTGTGCCTTGTAATTAAGGTCCATTGATGCTAGTGATCTTCCCTGGCTTGCTGGCTGAGTCTTTTCTGCCTTTCAGATGATGTTTTTAGGGGTTTAAACTGTGTAACTTCTTTTTTAGATTTCTTCAGGATCATGCTAGATCCAACTTGATTTGGAACTTCAAAACACGGGAAGAACTGAGAGATACTCTTGAGTCTGAGATGAGAGCATTTAATATTGACAGAGAACTTGGTAGTGCTAATGTTATCTCATGGAACCATCAGGAGTTTGAGGTATATGACCTACTGTAGGACAAACTGCATATGTAAAATATGTCTACTTAAAATATCACTTCTCTATCTCTCTAATTACATGAGTGAATCTTGTGTTGATGATCCCTGACTGCAAGCTAGGATTCTTTTGGGGTTATGGAATAAACTGCTAAGACTTGAGTCTGTGAACAGGTACTATTGTCCAAAGCATTCTGCAAAACTAAAACCTCTTCTGCCTGACAAGTGATACTGCAGAGATGAAACACTGATCAAAACCCTCAATGTATTCCTGCATTAAGAGAAGAGTTGGTGTCACACTGTTGTCCACATAAGTCATACTTGCTTTTTAATGTGCTCCATCAGACTTGTTTTGGGTAGTTTCAGAAATCACTTCTTCCTGATAGCAAGTTTCCTCATGTCTCAGTGAACCAAAGTCTGTTAAATACTGTGGTGCCAAATCATGAATAGGTTATGGGGCTAAAATCATGCTGCACTGTAAATTATAGATTAAGGGTACTGTCCTCATGCAGTACCTGAAGTGAAAATGGAAAATAGTTCTATGACACAACTGTAGGTTCCTTCTTACCTTGATGGAGTAAATAGCGAACTACGGGTTTGGATTAGTATTTCTTGCACTGGCTTTTATCTTTTGAAGTTTCCCTCAGGTATACGTCAGGCACAGGACTTCTGGGTGTAACAGTGTCTGCTATCCCAACCCTTTAGCAGTGTTAACTGGGGCAGAATCAAAAGTACAGATTTAAAACTTAGTAATACAGACTTCCCACTTGCACTCTGCACTTCTACGTGGCTTATGCTACTGAAATGTATTACTAGCATTCCTGCAGCTTCAGCCCAGGATACTTTGGTGGTGGATTTAAGGGGCTTCTGTAACATGATCTTTGAACAGCTGCTGTCTCAGAGATTTGCTTTTAAATGTTTTAAATGAATACTTTATTAGACTATGCTGGAAGTATTTGAACTGCATAGTGGTGAAAAAGGGTTCCCTATCAACTGTGGAACCTGTCACTTTGCCAAGGGGCATGGTGGCTTGAGATGCTCTGAAAGTGTACTAGTTAGCAGGGTATCTTTATATCACATACTGTGGTCAAATCTGTAGACAACTTTGTGGCCTCATGACAGTCGCCTGCAAACTACAGATAAGAAAAACTGCTGTAGAGAGTGGCTTTTGTGGCATGTTAGAGGCACCTCTAGTTGAAGTGCTCGCCAAGTGCCTTAAACCACTGAGCATTGAGGCATGTGGTTAAATTTAATGTACTTGCTGTGAAGTTAATGATGGCTCTGATTGAGCAATTTTAGTTCAGCTTCTTGGTGTGTGTACTGATGCCTCTAGGCTTTTATTATCCAGCACAACAGCAAGTATAAGTAGTAATTAGGTCATGCTTGTGTTTCATACTTGTAGTAACACGGAGTGAAATACTTTGCAATGGAATAACTACTTATTAAAACTTGAGTCACTGAAAGTGTCGTGTATTATCCAAGTCTAGTTAATAAAGCCAGCTGATACTAGAAACAAGTTACTTAAAGGCTGGAAACTGGGATTTCATTCAGATGAGAAACTGCATTTGTTCTGGGGAACAGCATATTTCATAGGTGGCTTATATTTCATAGGTGTATGTTTAACAGCAAACTAGCAAATTTCAGTCTTCCTCAGACTTAGGATGGGTTGGTAACCTTGCTGAGTTTTTGGATGCAATCAAGTACAATATTATTATGCAAGAAAAATGAAGGACAAACAATATGTATTGTTAAGTAATGTGTTCTGTGTTACAGGTAAAATATGAGTGCCTTTCTGAGGAAATAAAAATAGGGGATTATTATTTAAGATTGCTACTGGAAGAAGATGAAACTGAAGACAGTGGAGCAATCAAAAGATCGTGAGACATTATTAAAGTCTTATTTCATTCCCAAGGTCTGTTTGTTTTCTTTACTGAAATCTCATCTCTTTTTTTTAGATATGAATTCTTCAATGAGCTCTACCATCGCTTCTTGCTTACCCCAAAAGTGAATATGAAATGCTTATGCCTGCAAGCATTAGCCATTGTCTATGGAAGATGTCATGAAGAAATAGGACCATTTTCTGATACTAAGTACATTGTTGGGATGTTAGAAAGGGTAAGAGTTATTGTAAATTACTGGATACAGTAGTTAACACACAGCTAGTCCAACACATGTTCAGATCCTTCAAGTTACTGTGAAACCCTTGTTTTGGGTTTACAGAATGTGAAACTGCGGTATGAATACTTTTTTCCACGCTGTCACCAGCTGTTCCTAGTACCTCCCCTTGTTTCAGTTGAAGTTTCACTAAGAAAATCTGCTGATCATAGAGGTATTTCTAACTAGTCTCTTTAGGGCCAACAAAATGCAGATGTAACTTTGGCTTGCTTTTAAAAAATGCAGAAGCTTTTTAAGAGGAGAACGTTGTTCTTTGTCACGTTATTTCAAAGTACTGACTTGGAGTAGTAGCAACAGCCCCAGACCTAGTGAAACTGTAGCCTCAGATGGGCACACATGATGGATTAGATTTTTAGCCTACTTTGCCTCTTAAATGTTTATGTCTGACCACTGATTCTGCTTGCAAAAATACATTTCCATGCACTCTGCAGAAGGAGTTCTTTGCTAGGATCAGTATGGGTTTTGGATATGGCTGTTGCAAGTGAAACTGAACCCTTGCTATTTTGTCTTGAGCCTTGATAATCTCACCAGGGATGTAATATCAAAGACCCTTTCTGTCTGCTGGCTGAAAGCATTCTCTTATGTGCTTGTTTTAACTGGCTCACTGGGAATCCAAATACTGTCCATTAGAACACTTAGATTTAGCAGAATAGTGGCTTTGATCCAGAGCAACAACAGGGTTGAAGGGCAACAAGGCCTTTGCTCCTCAGTGGCAGAAAGCTACATTTATTAACTGTGCGTGCAACTGGACACTTAATAGTCAGCAGTTTCATTCCAGGCGTGGAAAAAAAAAATGTGGCTTCGTAGGTGCAACTGTGTTTGCTTTTGAAGGGAGTGAATTCTATGAAATACTGAATTGTTTCCTTCTGCTGCAACAGTGCACTGACAAGCTCGAGCGGGACAGATTGATACTGTTTCTCAACAAGCTGATCCTCAATAAGGTAAGGTGGACATGTACACTTAACAGTAGTTTATTGGTGTTTCAGCTGTATAAAGTGGTCTGAACTAGTCTTTCGGGGTTAACTTGAACAAAAATTCAAGTATCGAGGAAGGTTTAAAACAATTTTTATACAACTTTCTGGGATGTGATAGTTATTTACTGGTGAGAAAGCTGAAGGAAATGTGTATATATTGTGGTACTTGTACTATTCTAGTCACTTCAGAGAATGATTCGAACTTTTCCTCACGGTCACTTCTTACTTGACTGAAACTGTTTGGTACTTGTAACAACTCTTACCTAGAAAATGCTTGTGGTTCATTAACAGAAAAATGTGAAGGACCTTATGGATTCAAATGGAATCAGAATCCTTGTGGATCTGCTTACTCTGGCACATCTTCACACAAGCAGAGCTACAGTCCCTTTGCAGGTATGTGGCCTTTGTTTCTTACTACTCATATGTTACTCTGCTAAAAGGACAATTCTTAAAAATTAACATACTTCTCACATTTACTGTAGAAATGTGATATTTGCACTGTGAAGCTAAAGCTGTTCTTTTAAACATCAACTTCTAGAGCAATGTGATTGAGGCTGCACCTGATGCGAAGAGGGAGAGCGAGAAGGAATGGTACTTTGGCAATGCTGACAAGGAAAGGAGTGGACCTTACAGCTTTCAAGAGGTACCTGTCAGCTTCAAACTCTCAACCTGACGAATTATTTCCATTCTGGTGACTGTGTGTGTTTCAAACAGTGAGAGGGAGAACCATAAACGGTGCTAAGGAATATTCTCCAAGTAACTCTTTAAGTAAGGATTGAAGCTAGATAAGAGACTTGATGTTGTGCCAAGAATCAGAGCCTATTTGGTAAGGCTGCCTACCTTTTCATGCCCCAGTACATTCCAACTAATCTAACAACTTTTACTTCGTGATTCTATGACAGAGTTAAAGCACATCGGAATTTCATGCAACCACAGTAGTCTGCCATACAGCAGCTAAAAGCTTGCCTTGAGTGTGAGTGTCTAGGAGCAAAGGTACCTCTGAATGCTGAATCAACTAAATTCATCTCTAATCTTGCAATAGATGCAGGAACTATGGAACAATGGAAAGCTGACTTCAAAAACACGATGCTGGGCTCAAGGTATGGATGGCTGGCGACCATTACAGGTCATCCCTCAGCTGAAGTGGTGCTTGCTTGCCAGTGGCCAGCCTGTGTTGAATGAGACTGACCTTGCCACACTTGTCCTCAACATGCTAATCACCATGTGTGGATATTTCCCCAGCAGGTAAACAGTAATTTTCAGCAGAAGTGGTTAACTTTGTCTGGCAGATGTATGAATTCATAAATTGTATCTATAAGCTTTTCTTAGAAAGTAGTACATTAAGGGACTGTATTAAAGAGCCTCTTACGTAGTAGTGATTCTGTGGGCAAATAGAGAGTTTGTAAATGAGACAATACTAATATTGTGAAAGGGACTGCAAGAATGAATACAGAAGCTATGTGAATTTCTAATGCTCAGCGATGTAGTCTTACAGACAATCTCTCCTTTAACCTAAACCTGTCTGCTTTGATGCAGGACACTAAACTTACCAAGTCTAACAATAGACTTTGAAGTTAACAATAAAAGACAATGAGTATGGTCTCAACAGCCTGATACTTAATGAAATTGTTCATTCTTGAAAGAGAAAAGGCACATGTGTGCTTACTGCTGTACTATTTGACTTTTTTAGGGATCAAGACAATGCTATCATAAGACCTCTACCTAGAGTGAAAAGGCTGCTGTCAGATAGTACTTGCCTTCCTCATATTACTCAGGTAAGTAACTCTTCAGAAATGTCCCTAAATGAGCTAAAGTTTGACTTAGTCTACCATCTTCACTGTGTGAATACTGTAAGTGGGGCAAACACATCAAATTACATCTGTGACATCCTGCAGGTCTCTTAACAAGCAGTTGATTTCATAGGGTGTTGGTAGAAATTTCATGCAATTTCAGCCAATGTTTCATTAAGAAATATTTCCATCCTTGGAGATACTCAAAAGCCACCTGGACCTGGTCTTTGTCAACCAGCAATAGATGACCATGCTTTTGAGCAGAGGGGTTTGACAAGATGACCTCTAGAAGTCCCTCCCAACTTTAAATATTCTTTGATTCAAACTTGTTATTTTCAGGCTGAAATATTCTTTAACTGAAACTTCTGCAGTTGGGTTGTCCCAGTACTGAATTAGTTAAAACTTCAGTTTTGGCTAAGTAACTTGCACTAGTTGCAGCTATTGTAAATGCTTGTGTTTTGATTTCAGCTATTACTGACCTTTGATCCTATCCTTGTGGAAAAAGTTGCTGTATTGCTGTTTCATGTCATGCAAGATAACCCTCAGTTACCTCGTTTTTATCTGAGTGGAGTGTTCTTCTTCATCATGATGTACACGGGTTCCAATGTACTTCCTATTGCAAGGTGAGGAAAAAGAATGACCAACGTACCTCTTGACCAGTAATGCTCAGAAGGACTGCTGCTTTACATCTCCGTATGCTCTGGGGAGTGGGGCTTACTAGAACCAACATGAAAATCTTTTTCCAGAAGAATTGCCTCCACATGATCTAGTCAGTCGCTAGAAAAGTGAATTGCTTATGATCCTTCCAGGGAGGGAATGAGAACCTGTCTGATCATACAGTTCTAACAGTACAATTGGCCATGATGTATTGTAGAAGAATAATTAATTGCAAGCACTAAAGAGCAGTGACACAGGCTATCTATATGCTAACGTAGCTGTTGGTAGTAGGCTGCTATTGAAAGTGGTGGAAAATCTAAAAGCCTGTTTCAGTATTGAAGCCTAAACAGTTAAATCAGTCTGTACTGGCTGACTGATGCACTGCACATGCAGGTGGCTGTTGCAGTTCATTCCACTACTCTTCCTCTAAATGCAGTAGTTCATAAAAAGCTGTCGTACAATTCCAGTGAAGTCTCTTGTACAGTAAAATGCATTAGCAAATCACTGCATGCTTCCATGATGAGCTTCCATGATGAGACTCGTGTAAAAGGACTGTCAGCAGTCAGTCTAAGATCACCCTGTTTCAGTGCTGCAATGATGATCTAACAGTGCAGGGAGAGGTTTGGAGGGAAAGGTTGTCTGTGTCTCTGTCAGCATCTTTTTTGTTTGTCTGGGGAGAAAACAAGCTTTCAGGAACAACTTTCAAACTGAAATGATGACCATAAGGCAGGTCTTATTACATGGGAGTGCTTAGCTTGGTGGAGTTCCCAAAGATTTAATGGACTTTGTACAGTAATTCTTACAACTGTTGCTGTTACTCTTTTATCTCGAAATGTATGAGATTTGCCAGCTGAACTATGGTGGTCTGCTTATTATTCAAGGGTACTTTAAGTATCAAACAGAAAATAACTGCTGTTTCTCTTCTAGGTTTTTGAAATACACACATACAAAACAAGCTTTCAAGTCTGAAGAAGTGAGTAGATTGCAAAAGTAACTACCTTTGTTTCCAGATAGTTTTGCAGACCACCTGTAGTTGTTTTAACTGGAATTTATGAACTATAAGGGAAATGGGGAAGAGTTTTTTTAGATCTCAGATTAGCAACACTGAATTTAATTATCTTTGAGATAACCATTTTATCTCTTCTACAGCCAAAAGGTCAAGATATAGTTCAGAGAAGTATACTTGGACATATTCTTCCTGAAGCAATGGTGTGTTATTTAGAAAACTATGAACCAGAAAAATTTTCTGAGATATTCCTTGGAGAATTTGACACTCCAGAAGCAATTTGGAGCAATGAAATGAGGTAACTGTTTTCTTTCAGAGGAACAAATAATTCTGAACTACAGCTCATGTCAAAGAGGTCTTGTTTTTTAGAAAAGCTGAAAATACCTGGATTGCATAGTTTCGTTACTTCCTCTGTCTGCCTTCTGCAAGAGCAATGTCCTGCATTGCCCTTTTCTCCAATCAAAAATAATGAGGATAAGGGGGAGCAGAATTGGCAGCAGGAAGAGAAATATTTCCCTGAACATCTGAAACATGCTTTACATCTTGATTAAGTTCCTTTTGTGAGTGGAGACTTCACTGTGGGTGTGGAGTGCTTTATACTTACTCATCTATATGTACTTTTTTATTACCAGCACCTATTTCTGATATATACCTCTTATATTCCAATACATTGGAATATTAGGGTCTTCCAGAAAGTAAAGAGGTATTGAGGAGGGCAAACTGTCACTTTACATTGTTTTTAATAAACTAATTTTCATGGCATTTCAGAAGCTTTGTAATAGAATAGCACAGAATCCTATTCTGAAACTACAAAGGAAGATCTTTTCAGAAGAAATCATAGAACACACTTGTACAGTGAGTGAGGATTGAGGATTGCTTGGCAGGTGTTAAACTGAACTTTGTGACTTTCAGGCGTCTCATGATAGAGAAGATTGCTGCTCATCTTGCTGACTTCACCCCTCGTCTTCAAAGCAATACAAGAGCACTCTACCAGTACTGTCCCATCCCAGTTATCAACTATCCACAACTGGAAAATGAGTTGTTCTGTAATATTTATTACCTCAAGCATCTTTGTGATACACTCAGATTTCCAGACTGGCCAATTAAAGATCCAGTAAGTAAGAAGTCTTTTAGGGTTCATTTAGTTCTTGATCTTTCGGAGTCCTAAAAGTGGGATTTGCATCAAAGATTAAGGAAATCAAATGCTATGTTTTTTGCAAGTAACTGCTTTATCCTGAATTTTGGTCCACAAGCAAACACATTAAACAGTACTTTATCCTGAAGCAGCACAGTATTCTTTCCATATAACAATAAAAATATATCCTTCTTGTGGTGCATACTTCAAAGGCAAAATAAAGCATTTGGAAAAATCTTCGGATAGTGTTTCAGTGAACCTCAACTGATTGGGGAGCGGGGAGGAAATACCACTTTTGGGTTCTTATTTGCCCAAGCTGCAGAAGAAACTGAGCTAACACGGGATCGCTGCATTAACTGAATTGATGACTTTTTGCTACAAGTCTGTGGACTAGATCTGTCTAAGCAGCTTTATTCATGCAGCTTTGTTGCAGTTTTTATCAAGTATCAAGATGTGAACTGCATGTTATTTAAGTGATTCTCCATCTTCTAATGTGACTCTTACATAGCCATTTTCATCTTAACATACTTTTATCTTGAATAAAATTTAGGATTCATTAATAAAGCAGCATTTTATTAAAAATTGTATACTGGTGTCAGCATAAATGAAACACTACTACATTTTAATTATTTAGATTAAACTGTTGAAAGATACACTAGAAGCTTGGAAGAAGGAGGTAGAGAAGAAGCCACCTACCATGTCAATAGATGATGCTTATGAAGTTCTTAATCTACCCAAAGGACAAAGCCAGTAAGTTGTTTTCAGTATTTAAAGTTGTATAACTACTTTTATATAAGCTATATGCCCTGAACAAACTGAAGGTTCTTATCTCAGTACTTGGAACCAGTTAGGGGTACCAGTTCAGTTACGTGTAGCACCTTCTTTCACAGTGGAAGACCGCTTTGCTAAAAAGAAGCAAAACTTGGAAATAAAATTCCAGTGTTTGAGAGAATAATTGTAAAAGTGTTTAGATAAACTGAAACTAGGGAAAAAAATTGCTTTGAGCTCTGCTGTTTTAAAGGACAAGCATTTGACTCAACTATAGTGAGCAAAAAATATGGCAGAACGTGCATATGTTGAAAGTGGAGCTTATTTCTCTAATCATCCTTCTCCCTCTGACGTATTGTCCTTTTTCATGGTGATTATATTCTTAGAATTTTTTACCTTCTGCCTTGCTACTGATTTCTGACTTCAGGCCTTTAAAAGAGAACCAACAACACTTTGTATTTATTCTTCAAGAACAGTAGATTTACTATAAATCATGAAATACTAAATTTGATCACCTTGCAGCTCACTTAGGTTCTTCATTTAAAATACCCGGGGACTTCGAGCACCTTCTGGTTAGTCTATTAGGTACAAGAGGTATTTTAAAATACTTTGTTTCTAGAATGTCATTCTATTCTGTGGTTACATGATTACCCCTCATTCAGTATAAGCTGGTAAAGCAGGATTTTCAAATAGAAATAAGAGGGTTTTTTAATTTTCACTCAAATGCAGTTCCTGTTAGTACTGTTGTCAGAATCCAGGCTGGTTTTGCTGTGGCTGGCTTTTTTTTTTCATATTACTCAATGTAATGGATGGAACTTGTTTTCTTGTAGGAATGATGAAAGCAAGATCAGGAAAGCTTATTTCAGGTTGGCTCAAAAATATCATCCAGACAAGAATCCAGAAGGCAGGGTATGTACAGCACAAATTTCTGGTGTTAATAAAATGGGGACAAATTCGGCTGTTATGTGCATTAAGAATTCTGAAATGAGCACTCGAGTTTTCTTTCTTCCTTTTAAAAGCTGTGCCCTAGATGAATACTAAAATACAGATTAGTGCTACTAATAAGTAATTTAACTGATGTAATTCCAAGAATATTAGGATTTCTACAGTGGACTAATTTAGTCAGATCAGACCCACATATCAGAAAGTGTCTTTAGAGAGTTACACAGGACCTAAATAAGATATTTGCTCCCTTTCAAAGAGGTATTGTATCCTCTGCCCATTCTCACTATCAAACTTTCATCACAGTATGATTAAGTGTCTTGCCTATGGCAGAGTTTAGGAGACAAAAGAAAACTGATACGTGAACTAGTGTTTTGGAGTATTTTCTGAAGTGTAGTGAGGCAATAAAATTAGTGTTGTGGCTTATGATCTGAAATGCTTTATTTTACCTGCATCTAAACTGATGCTTCAGTAATCTAGAGGGTTCTTTATACCTCTTATAACTATTCCTCTTTATTTGCAGGATATGTTTGAAAAAGTTAATAAAGCATATGAGTTTCTATGCACAAAATCTGCCAAGGTGATAGATGGGCCAGATCCAGAAAACATAATTTTGATCTTGAAAACTCAAAGCATCCTCTTCAACAGGCATAAGGAAGGTAAGCATGCTGCCTCAGAAGAGGGTTTTTCTTCATTTCTTTAGTGGTCACTTGAGTAAGTTTTAATCTCCTCTGTTCCTGAGACTGTGCTTTTTTGGTCTGGTTTCTGACTTGCCACAGCATTATGTAGCTAGGGTAAAGGGCTTCTAAATAGGACTTTTTCTTTCATGAAGTCAATTCATCTGCAGTAAAACTTAATTCAAAAAAAGCATGAATAGCTCTTTGAAGTTCTCTGCTCCAGTGCTAATCAGTTTTAATCTTCCTCCATACTTAGAATTCTGTCAAGGCACAAAAGTCTTCACTAGTACTCAGTCACCCAGATGGCAGATTCTGGTTATGAGATTGTCTTATGTTTAATAGCCAGATAGCTGTATTCTTGCTGGAATTCTGACCAGTGTTAGAGTCCTCTGGGGAGTGTGCTGCAACATTACCTCTTTTGCTGCCCAACTGGGAAAAGAGGGATAGCTAGAATACCCTAACATTTGACTCTAGCTACAGTCCCGTTCAAGTCTTGCAGAGTCAACAGTGTTTTGCTGCGTAAGTGTTGTATTATAATGGTAAACAAAGAGCCTCATATGCAATCATAACTCTGTCAGTTGTTCGGAGGTAGTGACAGCATTGGTATAGACTTAATTGGGCTGGCTTGCAGTTGGCTCCATATGCAAAACAAAATTGTTCTTTAGCACAACTAAACCCCAAAGCAGTGAAAAATATAATTATTTAAAACATGATTGTTGTCCCAAACTGGGTAAGGTCCTTATAGGCTTATTGTTAGTCGACCCTGGCCTAAGGCAGACAGACAAAGCTGTCTGTTTCTCTGGAGACAGAAGTGTCGTTGGGAAGGCTCTTGAGTTTGGGGGCTTAATGAGCTGAATATAAGTCTTTTTGATCTTCAATGAGTTCTTTTTATGAAGCTCTGTCAGCTTCTAGCATGAACAGTTTTATGTGACAAGGAGTTAGGTTGTGTGTACTGCTCAGTCTTGCTCCAGTTTTCCCAGATGTTGGCTTTTTTTCACTCTTAGTCCATATATATCTGATATATCTTCAACTGATAATTTTGTGGTGGTTGAAATTGCTTAGACTCTGCATATATGTTAAGCTTTGACTTTCTTTCTTTTCTCTTTCAGATTTGAAACCTTACAAGTATGCAGGCTATCCTATGCTGATAAAAACTATTACCATTGAAACATCAGATGACCTTTTATTTTCCAAAGAATCTCCTCTGTTGCCTGCTGCTACAGAACTTGCTTTCCATACTGTCAGTTGTTCAGCATTAAATGCAGAAGAACTGAGGAGAGAAAATGGAATTGAGGTAAATGTAAAAAAACGTGTTGAAATGCCCTTTTTTTTTTTTTTTTTTTAGTTTAACTTTTCCACAGCTAAAAATCTTAGAGCCTCAATGCCTAGGACATCAGGTGCAATTGAGAATGACTTTTGGCCTTGAGACCTTTGTCCATTCTTATTATCTCTGTTCTGAATCCAGTAGGAGAAGCATCTTGCAGAATATACTCCTTTCTGAACCTAGGCTTGTCTATTGAACTGTGGATAAGCAAGCTACATATGATGTTTCTCTACACCTTTACAAAACTCTACTGAGAGCTGCTGCATTCTGTATGTGAAAGAATTGATGAATGTGAACAAGTCACTTGAGCAGAAGGGCTTTTCATTGCACATATTACAGTATTAGAACCATTTAGGTTGGAAAAGACCTTTAAGATAATTGAGTCCAACTGTTGATTCCAACACTACCAAGTCCCACTAAATCATGTCATTTAAGTGCCATGTCTGCATATCTGTTTAAACACCTTCAGGGATGGTGGCTCGCTCACTTCCCTGTGCAGCCTGTCCCAATGCTTGACAACCCTTTTGGTGGAAAAAATTTTTCCTAATAGCTAAGCTAAACCTCCCCTGGTGCAACTGGAGGCCATTTGCTTCTGTTCTATCACTTCTTACTTGGGAAAGAGACCAGCCCCTACCCCTTGCTACAACCTTCTTTAAGGTACTTGTAGAGAGCGATAAGGTCCCCCTGAACCTTGTTTTCTTCAAGCTAAACAAACCCAGCTTCTCTTTATCAGACTTGTGCTCCAGACCCTTCTCCAGCTTCACTGCCCTTCTCTGGACTTGCGTCAGTGCTTCAATGCCCTTCCTCAGTGAGGGGCCCAGAACTGGACACAGTGCAGCCTCACCAGTGGCAAGCACAGGGGGGGTAATGACTTCTAGTCCTGCTGCCAACTCTGTTTTTGATACAGGCCAGGATGCCATTGGCCACCTGGGCACACTGCTGGCTCACGTTCAGCCAGCTGTTGACCAGCACCCCCAGGTCCTTTTCCATCAGGCTGCTTTCCAGCCACTCTTCCCCAAGGCTGTAGCATTGAATGGGGTGGTGGTGACCCAAGTGCAGGACCCAGTACTTGGCCTTGTTGAACTGCATACCATTGGCCTTGGCCCATTGATCCAGCCTGTCCAGATCCCTCTGTGGAGCCTTTTTACCCTCCCGCAGATCAACAGTCCCACACACCTTAGTGTCATTTGCAAACTCACTGAGGTATTAGCTCACATGTGAGAAGGCTGTTAATGCTAAAGCACCAACGGTTAATACCAGCACTTGCAAGGAATTTTGCTCCTACAAACCATTTGAGCAAGCAGCAGATTTTTGTCAAAGGTTTCCCTTCAGCCATTAAAAATGAGTTTACTAACTAATGTTTTATTTCTGCCAGCTTTTATCTGGTTTTTTTGTAACTCAACTTACGCATCATCCAATCCTCACAGGTATTGCAAGAAGCATTTAATCGTTGTGTAGCAGTCTTGACGCGGTCTAGTAAACCAGATGATATGTCTGTACAGGTAAGTTGCAGCAGTTGTTACTGATTATATAGTCTTCTGAGAAGCTTATACATTATAGTATATGTAGGATTGGTAATAAATACAAGTGTGTATATATATATATACATAATATAAAATATAGCAGTCTATGTATTGAAAATAGGATTGTAAACTTGCATTTTCCTCTACTTGTAACCAATAAAATGCTGCTTTTTGTAGGTATGTGGATACATTAGTAAGTGTTACAGTGTAGCAGCTCAGTTTGAGGACTGCAGAGAGAAGATTACAGAAATGCCTAACATAATTAAGGACCTGTGTAGACTACTGTATTATGGCAAGGTAAGCACTCCTTTCCTTTGCCTAAATGGGTGTTGAATTGTCAAATGTTTAGGAGAATATTCTATTTTTAATAAAGATCATTAATTCCACTCCTCCTGCCATGGGCAGAGACACCTTTCACTAGACCAGGTTGTTCAGAGCTCCATCCAACCCAGCCTTGAACAATTCCAGGGATGGGGCATCCACAGCTTCTCTGGGAAACCTGTCCCAGTGCCTCGCCGCCCTCACAGTAAAGAATTGCTTCCATCTAATCTAAACCTACTCTTTTTGAGTTTGAAGCCATTCCCCCTTGTCCTGTCACTATATGGCCATGTAAATAGTCTCTCCATCTTTCTTTGTGAGCTTCCTTCAGGTACTGGAAGGCTGCAATTAGGTCATCCCAAAGCCTTCTCCTTTCCAGGTTGAACAAACCCAATTCTCTCAGCCTTTCCTTGTGGTTGCACTGACCGATCAACCCTTCTGTAAGATCCCAGCCAATCACGAGGAGATACAGAACTCCACTGCCTTGTTCTCAACACTTGCATTGGAATCTACTTAGTGGGCTTAAAATGCAATCACTGTAAAGATTCAGCTACTTTTACCTTTTAGCTGACACATCTAGCTGCTTGGTTTACTGTGCTAAATCAGGAGATAATGCTTATTTCTTATTATGTGAAATAACTATTTGAGTACTCTTCCCTTTGAAAGATGCTGACTAATTAGCTGTGTTGGTGGTTACCCGACACTTCAACTGCGGGTGTTATATCTACTTCAGTTTTCTTCTCTCTGCTGCCTAGATAGTACTCTAGGATCAGATAGTTTTGGCTTTAAATCTTTGGTAAGGAAACCATTTGGCATTCTTTGGTTACAAGTACTAAGGCAAACTTCTTTTTTTTCTCCCTCAGACCATACCACGAGTAGCTGCTTTAGGAGTAGAGTGTGTTAGCTCCTTTGCCTTAGATTACTGGCTACAAACACACTTATTTCAAGCTGGTGTTCTCTGGTACTTACTGGGTTACCTCTTCAACTATGACTATACACTGGAAGAGAGCGGGATTCAGAAAAGTGAAGATTCAAACCACCAGGTAATGTTCCCAGGGTTCATACTTCGAGACACCAATGGTTGCTGCTTGCCATTTCTCACTAATAGACTTAAGTGTATTCAAATACTTGTTAGGATCATTGAGTTGCATGAACAGCAATGGTAACAAAGCAGTTTGGGAAAGGGATTTTTGTGTAGCAGTATAAATATTTCTTGGGTGTTGTTTTTTGGTTTTTGTTTTTTTGGGTTTTTTTTAAAAGTTCAAATGTTAAAGCTGTCAAAGCCTGCAGTTTCTAATGGACTTAGTGCAAGAGATTTTTATCAATAGCTAACAGTAGAAATTTACATTTTTGTTATCAGTCTTTTGAGGCTCAGCTGAAAGGGTTGTCTGGTCATACTGAGAACTTATTTAAAATGTCTGCTTTTTTCTCAAATGGTGAACCTGTAAGTATGGCATTTCTTCCTCAGCTACTAGATGAGATGAGCTTTGAACACTCTATTGTAGCTAAAAGTCTTGTATCACTCTCATAGAAGATTTGTTATGCTGATATTTGACTGTGTGAGCAGCAATTGTTGTCTGGTCAGAAGCCAATACATTAAATAACTTCTGTAGCTTTCAGCTTATCTTCCTGCCCCAGTTTTTCCTACTTATCAGTGCTTATGTCTTACTGCACTTATTAAGCCAAGATAAATAGAGAATATCAATACTGTTTGTTCTGGTTCAGAAGTGTTGGACAACCCTTTTGGCTATTCTGATAATTCTTCGATAAGCTCTAGGTTTTCTCTAACTGTCTGTCTTTTTCAGGAGGTAGCAAATAGCCTTGCTAAGCTCAGTCTCCTGGCCTTGAGTCGCCTTGGAGGGTATCTTTCTGATGAACAAGCTACCCCTGAAAACCCAACAATCAGGAAAAGCTTGGCTGGAATGTTGACACCCTATATTGCCAGAAAACTCGCTGTGGTCAGTCCTACTGATGTAAGTGTCTGTCGGCCAAAACTTTCTCTAGTAATTTATGGATGAAGTACCTGATCCCTTCTAAAACACTGGACTCTCTTAGACCAACTTGATACTGAGAACAGCAGTGTGATTTTTCTTTGCAGTTGGAGTAACTGCAGGGAAAAGAAACTGCTTTGGCCTCGAACACTACAGACAAGAGCAGTGCTCTATAGAATAGTATTTGCAAATCAAATCTAGGAACAAAGAAGTTGAGTTAATTGTTGAAGGCTTAGGGATACAATGATGATGGAGAGCAAAGGCTAAACTTATCTCCTTAAAAGTGGTGCCAAGGAAGTCATCTATAAAGATTACTGCAGATAGTTGCTGCTCACTATCAAAAATAGATGGAGAATCTGAAGTAAACATGGCTCAAAGCAGAATAAAGAAAAAACTAATAGATTGTACTGGACCAAATAACTTGCACATATTGTTTTTCTAGTATGCTTTTCCAGTATGGGAAATTTCACACTTTCAACTTGGTTATGTAATTGGTCTCATTGCTAATGAGATTGGATTAACTAACATCATGAAACATGCTGATTACTATGCATAATGATCCAAAACTGTTGTAAATGTGTTATATCATGTAAATTCCTTATTTCTTAGACTCTGAAGATGCTTAACAGTAACACAGAGAATCCCTACTTGATCTGGAACAATGGGACAAGAGCTGAACTACTAGAGTTTTTGGAATCTCAACAAGAAAGCATGATTAAGAGAGTAAGATACTTTTTACTTTAAATCCCACTACTGTTTTTTTGAAACTGTTTTGTGTTTTGGTACATTCACCTGTGATACAGTGTTATAGTTAATACAAGTATCCATTGTTGACTACTCCTAAGTCACTTTCTTCATTTAGTAGTTTTTAAAAGAAAACAAAAAACTCTTAAGAGTTTGCTTGTTTATTTCTTGTTATGTTTCAATCTGAGCTTCTGACTTTTGCTGAAGCATTAAGTTTTCTGCTCAAGTATTGCCTATTTCATTATCAGATTGTAGCTTTACACTTCCTACAAGATGATTTTCTGTCTGAGCTTTTGCTGCTTATCTCTGCTTAAAGGGTGATTGTGACAAGAGCTATGGATCTGACTTTGTCTTCAGCGACCATGCGAAGGAACTTATTGTAGGAGAGATTTTTGTTAGAGTCTACAATGAGGTCCCTACCTTCCAACTAGAGGTGAGATGTAGCTAAAACCTTCCTGTTGAAACTAGTGTTTGGAATGCTGCTACTTCTGTTTATCTGCCTGTACAGAATGGAGAAAATACAAAATCTGATGAAAATTTTCTTCAAGATCAGTATGTTATGAGACATCCCTTTACTGGAGAAGAAGAAATTAAAAGAACTAGTCTGCACTAAGATGTGGTGTTTCAGATATCTTAATGGCTTTTCTCTACAAGCTTGTACTGCATCACTTGAGTTGCTTCAGTAATTCCAGGCAGTGGTGATTCTGCCCAGTGGCTTTGTGGTCCATCTATATCTATGGGCAAACATACACCTGTTGAAGTAGTGGCAGCCTCTTAAGGGTGTGTTTAGATAGAAATAGGATTAATGTGCTCCAGGTGTCATAGTGATTAAAGAGAAGTGTTGGCTGTCTGCCTGTCTGGATAAAGGGAGTACCTGAATTGTAGGACAAATTATTTGGATATATTTTCTTCTACCGTGAATACTGTTGCAACACAGAGCTAAAAATGCTCTCATCTCTACTTTAAAGCTTCCTAAAGCATTTGCTGCAAGCCTCTTGGATTACGTAGGCTCACAAGCACAGTACCTTCATACACTAATGGCAATAACACAGACTGGGAAAGTAGAGTCCAATCAACATGGAGATCGGTTACGGAGAGTTGAAATGGCCCTGGAGGCTCTGAGAAACGTGATAAAACACAACCCAGGTAGGTTTAAAATGGAACTTCCCTCATATACCCTTTTAAACTTCCTTGCATCAGAAAGAACCTCTTTGAACAGAGTACTGTATGTTGGTAAACACCTAAATGTCATCTGTGGTGGGGCCCTACTAAAGCAGGAGGAGAAGATGGTTTTGAGAGAGAGCAGCTAATACCAGCAAAGGTTTATGAGCAGATACCAACATAGAGACTGGAAAAGCCTAAGACAAATGATTAGGACACTTTCTTACTGTATTATATGCTAGTTCTAAGCAAATCAGGCTACTATTGTGGCTTCTAATAATAGCTAGTTAAATTGTTCTCAGACTGGATATTCTGTGTTTGCAATTATAACCCCAAAGGCAGCTGTTACTGCTGCATATAGCAACCCTGCTCTGAGCTGGGACATTCTGAAAGGGCAAGCGTATTTGAAGACAAGTACTGGTGATCAAGGATAAATAAAATGATGGAATTTGTTACTTGCATTCTTACAAGACAGCTAAACAAAGTAGTCCAAGAACTAGCTCAGTTATTTGCATTAGAGGGAGAAAGTGTCCTCTGCTTTTGGAATATCATTACCTGACACTCTGCAGAAGGTGGATTAATAGAGATGAGTTCATAATTTTCTAACTCTTTAGTAGATGCTGTCCTGTACGAGCTGTTACTACTATTGTGGCAGACTGTATAAAGCCATTTAGTCTTTAACACTTCTCTGTAGAGTGAAATATGGGCTTGGCATGGCCTTCAAAGAGTGCTTTGGCTAACATGAAAAGTAATTTATTTTGTATCTTACAGGTTCTGAGTGTGAATGCATAGGTCACTTTAAGTTGATATTCTCCCTTCTGCGTGTTCACGGAGCTGGCCTGGTGCAGCAGTTGGCTCTGGAGGTAAAAAACTAAACAAAAAACAAATAAAACAACAACAAAACCAAAAGTAGCCTAAACCACCAAACCTGTCTAGATGTTCTACATAATAACCGTAAACAAACCTGATGGTGTAACTGTTAGAGTAGCATCTAAAAAGTATCAAGATTGGAGTTCTAAGATGTCAGTTCCTCCTTGGAGAAATATGTGATAGCTTCTTGCCTGAGTCTTTGCTCCCTTCTTCCCTGAGGAGACAAGACAATTTGGTGGCAGGAATAGATGTTGTAAATATTTGTCAGTGAGGTGACTGACTTCATCACACACTGCATTTTCTGGACAGTATCTTAAAAGCTGGAATGTAATCAAGTGTTGTTTCTGATCTTTTACAGGTAGTGAACATAGTAACAAGTAACCAAGAATGTGTTAATAACATTGCTGAGTCAATGGTTCTCTCTAACTTACTGGCACTCCTGCATTCCTTACCTTCGAGTATGTATAATATGATTCTTAAGTCTTGCAAGGTAAAGGGTTTCCAACTCAGAAATTAATTAGAGTGCAGCTGGTTGAGCTTACCACTTGAGTTTTAGGTTCAAACCACCTTTCAGGGAGGATAATTTAAAAAAATGTTCTGTGTAACCGGTTTCTTGTCTTAAATGCATAAACTGAAACATCAGGTATTCTGATTGGGTTTGAACTGTGGAGTGTTCCATTGACTAACTATTTTAGGGAATCTAGATAATAAACATCCAGTTGAGAAGCTATGCAGTACTAGAATGTATGATTGATTTTTGACATTCCTTAACTAAGTGGGTTTAGCCAGAGTAAGCTTGCAATTGTCATAAACTTTATTGTAGTTTTGATGCAGCTTTCTGTTAAGATCAGTTATGTTTATCTTTTATTAGTTCATAATCTAAATTACACAATGTTTTTAATGATTTCTATTTTGACAGGTCGGCAGCTTGTCCTTGAAACTTTGTATGCTTTGACATCTAGCACAAAAATAATTAAAGAGGCCATGGCAAAAGGTACAGTACTACACTGAAAGCAAATGTTTCTGCAACACTGGATGTAAAGTAGATACTTTTTCTTCCTACTACTTCTGACTAGAAAAAAAATCATTTGAATGTTTTCCTATCTCTGTTACAGGTGCTTTAATCTATTTACTAGATATGTTTTGCAACTCAACACATCCGCAGGTCCGAGCCCAGACAGCTGAGCTCTTTGCCAAAATGACTGCAGATAAGCTGGTGGGTCCAAAGGTAAGAATAGTAACAGCTCGTGTTAGAACTCTTACCTTGGTATTACCTGCCTCTCTTTAAAGACAAGCAAAAAAAACCCTCTTCTGGGTCTAAAACGTTCATATGAAGAGCAATCTGGCTTTTTCAAATAGTTAACCCTTGGTCTGTGAGCAGAATTCTAGAAGTTGTTGTATTTACTGTAACTACTATAAGCAGTTTGGTTTCCATTTTTAGTGACTTCAACATTAGAGACCTAGGTTTCAGACCTGTCATTGGTTATTGCTATTTGAAATGATGGCACTATTCTATTTTGTGGTGTCCTGTTCTAGCAGTTGGCAATTATAGTACTACAGATAACTGAACTTCCTGGAGTTCTGTTTCTGTCAGTTAGTTTGTCCTGTCATTTGGCTGGTCTTATGATATACTAAATGTCAATCCTGTTCATCCTTTCTAGGTTAGAATTACACTAATGAAATTTTTACCTGGCGTTTTCATGGATGCCATGAGAGACAACCCTGAAGCTGCAGTTCATATCTTTGAGGGAACTCATGAAAATCCAGAATTAATTTGGAATGACAGCTCCAGAGAGAGAGTATCAACAACAGTTCGAGAAATGATGCTTGAGTATGTGAAGACCTACTGACTCAATATATCCTTAACTGAAACACTCTTAGTGGCAATAAACCAGAGTTGCTGTAGAACTGTCAGACAAAACTCTGCCTGTAAAAAGTAGAATCGTTGCAAGCCAGACTTCAGTGAAAAGAAACCTTTTCACTGTTTGTGTATTGTACCTGTAACTCGGTGATGCAGGTGCAGTCTGTGCACAATCCAGGTATTTGCTCACTGCTGTAAGAATTGGAGGGGGTTGCAATGGGGAGAAAATGGGGTTTAGAAACTGGGACGGCTTCACAATGACAGAGGGAGACTGAGGTGTCAAGTAGGGAAGACAACTACTTCTTTTACTGCTTGTTAAAACTTACTTTCTTTTTAAAGGCACTTTAAACTTCAGAGGGACAACCCTGACACCAACTGGAAGGTAAAAGTATACTGTTTCTGCTTTGAGTCCATCCAGAGAGACTGTAAGCCAGCTGATAATGGATGCATGCTTAAGGACCAACAGGAATTCACTGCTGTGCTGTGAATGTAACTGTTCATAACTGAAAACGTAACTGTTTTGATGTTTTCATTACTGGTTGTACCTTGAAATTAGACACTTACTGGCAAAACCACTGCCAACATACTCTTGAGTTTTCAGATTGTTCAGGTCCTCCTAAAACGGATCGAAGAATACCAGTTTGCTGGAAAAATCCTGTCACTACATAGCTGTAGAAAACTTGCTCTTGGTAAATGTTCAGTAACTTTAAGTCACCAAGTCTCAGAAAATACTGTCCTTTGCATCAGATCAATCAGTGAGGTGTTTCAGTTTGTAGTATTTCCCAATAACTGTGAAAGGCCAGACATGACTTCCTTCCAGCAGTGCTCTAGTTCAACATTAAACCAATTTCTAAACACATGCAGGATGGCTATTTTGATCCAGATGAGAACTGGAAACTTCCCTAGGTTGATAGTGAGAAACCTCCTACTGAAGTGGGCTAGAAAGGAAGGAAAGGGCTGTTGTTTCATCAGCCTTGCTGTTGGCACTTCTCTTGAACTAGGGTTTACCACTGTTGCAGTTGTTGGTTCAGTTACATTTTTTGAAAGAAAAGTTCACTGTAGTAGCACTGTCTGAACTGTTCCTTCTAATGTCATTTTTTCACTTCATGTTCCTTCAGGATGAAGTGTTTATTGGTCTTGCACAGCTCCGTTTCGGAACATACAGTTAATTAGTGACCCTGACCATGGAGAGAAACAGTTGCAGCTCTCACAAATCCCCTTGCCAATAACTCCTTGTATTTTACAATTCAACAGCTGCCTGAAGACTTTGCTGTGGTGTATGGTGAGGCAGAAGGTGAACTTTCGGTGGGGGGAGTCTTCCTAAGGATTTTTATTGCCCAGCCGGCCTGGGTTTTACGGAAACCAAGAGAATTTCTCATTGCACTGTTGGAAAAGTTTACTGAACTACTGGAGAAGAATAACCCCCATGTAAGATGATTTTTCTGATTCTGCTCTTTGAATTTGTTTAACAGTTTTAATCTACTAGTCTGTTAGTGTCTGATTAACTTAGATTCTCACACTGTCTTCCCAACATGAACAGGGTTTTTCGTCTGCTTTCTGACTCTCTGTAAAAGCACATTGATACGTTGAGGTTACTTTGGAACATGAGTCAGTGCTTTTAAAGTCCCTGATGTCCTAGAATTAGCTTAAGTTATGTCTTAGAAGCTTATTTTGTGCTAGAGATGAGGCTTAACAAATTAAGTGTCTTTTAATTATTCCATGACTGGCTCACTTTAGAAAATGGCACTTGTTCTACACTGTCTGAAAAATCTCAGCTCTTGACACTTCTGTTGTCCTTCTGCAGCACTAACTTTCCACTCTGGTGTAACTACAGAAGGTTGCCCCCTAACAATTAGTGTAATGGGTAGAGCAAATGTGTTACAGTTTGAATGAGAACATGTTTAAAATTCAGTTTTTAGTCCTAACATTAACTCATCATTGACTTGAACAGTGTTCAGACAGATTCTTGGTGAGGCTTGCCAGGGTGGAAATTAACTTGCATATTGAATAAAACAGACATCTTTACTGCAAAGATGTGATAGCTGTTTGGAGGGGCATGTGGAATACACCCAAGCGTGGCGAGTGCTGCTGCATAGGCTGCAGAACCCTTTAAGATTCAGGTGGTCAGCCTGCACATCCATGCTATCATGCTTCCACCAAACAGGTTAGCATATGTATGCATGCAGAGGCTGCAGCCACACATTAGATTCTCTAGATGCTGGAAACAGTGCTTAGGAATTCCCATGTGGTCTGTGTTCATGGAACTAGTGAATGTCTGCCACTATTAGAGCTGGTAATCATGTTCTTAACTTGTTGTTTTAATAATTTGAGAACCAAATGACATAAAAGCATTAGGGGAAAAATCTACAATGCAGAGCAAGTGAGAAATGTTGTTATTATGATGATACATAAGGCTTTACTGAGTTATACTCTGTGTTGATTTTCAATTTCCTGCAGGGGGAAACTTTAGAAACCATTACCACAGCAACTGTGTGCCTGTTCAGTGCCCAGCCTCAGCTAGCTGATCAAGTTCCCCCACTTGGTCATCTTCACAAGATAATCCAGGCTATGAATCACAAGAACAATGCCATTCCTAAAAGTGCCATTCGTGTCATGCACATACTGTCTGACAATGAGGTACTGAATCAAATATTTAAGTGCTTGAGGGGAGAAAAATTATACTGGAGTTATTTGTATTGTTTAGTATTATTCCTGGAAGGGCATTATTCTAACTATAAATATTGTGTAACAGATGAGCAGGGACTTAGAGTTTATTACTCTGGAATTGATAGATTAAAGACTGAGAAATTCATGGTCTTGGCTGACCACATCTGCAATAACCATTAATCTTGGCACAAAATAAGGTATTCTGGATGTTTCTGTCTCTCTACAGCTTTGTGTTAGAGCAATGGCATCACTAGAGACCATTAGCCCTCTCATGAATGGAATGAAAAAGAGATCAGATATAGTTGGTGTAGCCTGTGAAACACTGAATCGAATGTTTCAGAAGGAACAAACTGACTTGGTAGCCCAAGTAAGTAGTGCATTCTGAGACTGTAAAAATGTGGTATTTTTACATTTGGGTATATCTAAACTGTTCATAAGAACAGAGGTATTGTACAACTTAGCATCTGGGAAGCCTCCTAGAACTTGACTAATGTGCTTTTCTTGTTGGAGAAGTCAGTTCTTTATTTCAAATGCAGACCTATTCAAGGATGTTATCTGAGTATTGAAGCTTAATGCAGAGGGTAGTGTCAGCTGGTGTCTGCTGAGAAAGTGTAGGAATGCCAGCTAATTCAACTGTTTTTACACCTGGACAGAGCAGAACTGCTGGACAGTATCTTTGTTTTCTCTTGTATGTATTCATACAGTTCAGGAAAAATGGATGAGCCTTGGCTTTAGCATATTAGTAGTAGCTGTTGGCACTTCTCATTCACACTAATGCTGGTAATGTAAACATATATATGGAACTTCCTAGTCCATGTTAAGACAACTCGTTTGGGTATGTCTGCAGGCTTTGAAAGCAGATTTGGTCCCTTATCTTCTAAAGCTGCTTGAAGGTGTTGGTCTTGAGAACCTGGAAAGTCCATCTGCAACAAAAGCTCAGATTGTCAAAGCTCTGAAATCCATGTCTCGCAGCCTGCAGTATGGGGAACAGGTAGGTACTGACAAGTCCTTATTGGGGTTTTGACACTTGAAGATCAAACTCTGAACATCCCTTGTTTAATTTTCTGGCTGTCATGTGCATCGTTCACCTAAAATGTTCACATCCTGTAACTACAAAATCATTAAATCATCTGTTTATTAGAAGCCATTGGTTCAATGCATGTGAAGAGCACTAACAAAAAATACAAATTCCAAGTGCAGAGATGTTCTATAAGCTAGCTGGCTTCTACTGACAACTCTTCAGAACTTGTTACAAATTGTTTTTTGAGTAGACAACTACAGCAGCCTTATGGATGTATATTCAAGCTGGTAAAATTGGTCCCAGTAACTGTCCTTGGTGCCTTTCACTTACCCTTGTGCTGAAAGCTTTCTCAAACAGAGAAAGCTAACTGGGGATAGGTCCTTCTTCCAAATTGTCCCTATCTTGCTATAGTACAGGAGAAGACCTATTCTGCCTCAGCTGTATGTGTGTGGCAAGTGGCTGCTTGCAGGGTTGCTTTTCCTTGTTACCTAACTGGGGAATGAGAGACAAAGTTAAGCTACTAAATGGCTTTTGTTGAGCATTATGTGTTCAGCTGCATAATTAACATGGAAAAGCAAGTCTCCTTGGAAATGTATGTGAGTTCCATATCACAGCCTGAACTACTGCCATGCTCTTTGGTAATCCCTTTGGAATGGTTTGGTTTTAGAAAATGCGTTTGTTCGCCTAGAACATGACAAATGTCACTTGCTCACTGTGTTAATCTCTTCAAATACTGCAGGTAAATGAAATTCTGTCTCGTTCTTCTGTGTGGAGTGCCTTCAAGGATCAGAAACACGACTTGTTCATTTCTGATACACAAACAGCAGGATACCTCACAGGTTAGCAGCTCTTTCCGGTTTATGTCCTGAGTCATACTGAACAGTTACTTAATTGTCAGACTGGACTCTGGAGATACTGTTTATCCCCAGGATTTAGTGCCATCCCATGGTCTGAACATTCACTGCTGTAAAAATACAGTAAGTTTTTAAAACAGTCATCAAAAGCCAAACTTCTTGTTGGTTGAGAATGTATTTCTCTGGGTAGTCTTTGCTGTACCTACTTCTAAAATATCAGAGCAATGGAATCTGGACACTGGCAAGACTTGAAAGTACTCTGTGGTGATAAAGCAGAGATGTAATTGGAACTAATGAATGACAGTAGCTTTCTGTGCTTCCTCAGGATCAATCTACTTCAGTCCTAGAAATTAGTTTTCCAAGGTTTGAGGGAGGAACAAACGGTCTTCAAAATCCCTCAGACTCCCTGTATTAATTGGCCATGTGAATTACACCGCTTTAGTGTTAGGCAGGTAGTTGTAGTATTGGAAAAGTTGGAATGTTAATAGCTTGGAGTTTGAGGCTGTGCTCCAGGCAGACTCAGTGCACTGGCAAGATGGCCTGGTGCCTGTGTATGTGGAGCTGGTGGCATACACTTGACTGCAGCAATGGTGCACCGAGTGAGTCCCCTGCTGGTGCCACCAAGATCAAAATGGCACCCCAGGGGTGCCACCTCAGTCGCACTGGCAGTGTAGAAGATCATTTTAGCTGTGTGTGCTGCACAGACAAAGGATAGCAACTGAGGAGAACCTCAGTGCCGTTAATGGCATGGTGCAGACACAATCCTAGAACAGTTACATCACAGCAAACTGAATTCAGGTTCTTCCTTCACTCCTGTGCAGCACTTGATAGACACAGTATCAGGGTCCAAAACGTCCTATCCCATATTTTCAGATATAGCAAGTAATGACATTGTAGCAAACTTTATCTAAAGCGACACATGATGCAAATTTCTGACTCCTCAGTAGCCATCAGCTGAACAATCATTTGGTCTTAAGAGCTTTGCCTCCCAGGTGATGTTTTAAGGTCCTTTGTTACAAGCCAGTGTGAACACATCCATGTGTTGCATGGAACTTTCTCACCTAACCCACTATAGGAGTCCTGGTAAAGCTTTTGAGCATAACTGAACTAGTGAGGTATAAATCAGATGACCAAAGTTTTTCTTTCAAGATATTAAGATATATTTTGAGAAAATGAAGCAAGAGCCTTTCAGGTCAGGAATTACATGCTCTAGAAGCAGATGCTTAGACTTTGAGAGTAGGTATATTGCAACACTTGATGCATTTTTCCACACAGGAAAGACTCTGTGCTTTAGCTCTGAACAGGAGTTTTCTGTTTACTATACCATTTAACACCACTTTCACAAAGAATACGTGAACACCTGATTGGGTTGGTACTGAATTTCCTTGGTATTTCATAAATACCATAAATTTAGAGATATGAAGAAAATGCTGTCTGATTACTGGCCAGGAATTGAAACTATATCAGATGTGGTCAGGCTCGAGACTGGGGGCAACGTAGCTTTCCAATTGCCTTAAGGCCTGTGCTGCTTTTAAATTGCCTAATGTTTAAGTGCTTGCCAATGTAGAATGAAGATGCTGTACAAAAGCAAAGTGTAGATGGAAATCAAACTAAAAGCTTTATTTTTAACCTCTCTTATCTTGTATTCTGCCTTATGTCTTGCTTCAAATTGCTTTGCTATTTGCACTTCCCTTGAAACTTCCCTTGCTTATTTCTCTTCCCTCAGGTGTCTCTTCTCCTTCCCTTCTAACTGGCAGCAGTCCCCTTCACCTGAGAAGTGGGCTTTAGATCTGCTCTGTCAGGCAGCTTGCTAACTTCTGTGTAGCTCTCTAAAGCAGGTAGATACCATCTCATAGAACGCACGCTGCACTTGCTGCATTCCAAGCAACAGATGCATGTCATAGAGCTGTGACAAATGTGTGGTCCCAAAGTGCCAAACACTGATAAACTTGCCTTCTTCGAGCACACGGGAGCACAACACTGATAACTGCAGTGGCTGGTACTTGCTGGTACTACACAGGAACTGAACTTCTGAACTATGTTAGGAATCCTCCATAATGGAAAAGTTTGAGCCACAAGATAACCACGGGGAATTTTTGCTCTAGGACATGTAACAGTGGGTGTGGCTTTTGGCAGGTGCCACCGGTGGGCTGGCAAAGAGAGGTCCCCTCCTGAAGGCAGAGAGCTTTTAAATACCAAAGGCACTGCTTGCTTTGCTCTCTTCCTCACAGTAGTAGTGTAGGACTGTTCACAAGGAGACAAACCATGCTCTGATGTTCTGGTTCTGGGATATAGTTGAGGAGGAGGGTGGGGCAGGAAGAGATAGCAAATTTGGGAGAACTCACTGAGGATGACTTATGTGAGGAGAGTACAGGACCCAGTAGAATTCACCATGTTGAACGTTGGCAGTGTAGGCTGGAGGTCTATTACCGAGTTGATCACTGTATTGGTGCAGGAACATGCTGTGGATGGCCAGTTTTCTGCAGTCATTAGTTACTGTTCAAACACCTCTTGCTGCAATGTGAGTTTTTATTGCATTTGTTGAAAGCTTCTGTATGACTAAATTTTTAATTCCAAGCTTTGAGGGAGAGGGGCTTTGCCTGCAGTGCAAAACTAACTGCCCCACAGTAATCAAAATGGAGATTTACTAATTGTAAGCAGTTCTGCATCTCCAGTACATAGTTTGTGTATTCTAAGAAGGCTGTTACCTTTTCTTAACTGAAGGCATGAAATGCTGCCTAGCTTTAAGCAGTTCTGCTCCCTCATGGGGCAGCCCATTGAGCTTCCTTGGAATATGCAGCTGGGAAAAACCTTTACAACCCTGAAAGCATACATGAGGAGCCCAGTAGTGGAACACATGCCTGAACTTACTTCACTTCTGTGGCAGGGCCTTTCCTTAGCAAAGGAAGGCCATCCCGTCTTTCCTGCTGCTTCTGTGGTGGAAGACGAGATGGGTAGTGCTGGTGGTTGGGGTTCTTTTGTAACTTATTTGGCACATCAGAACAAAAAACACTGAGCAAGTCCAAGAATGGCCTCCACAAGCTACTCCACTTAGTGGACTAATAAGCCCTAGTTCCTAGTGTTCCTAGATTCCAAAGAATCTAAAACTCTTCAATGTTCTTGTGTAAGGTGTCTGGTTGAATTAGATGATGTGTTACCAGAGGGAATAAAGCTGTTCAATCGGGCTGTAGAATGACAACTAATCGCCACTATTTGTTTCCTTTCCCAAAGGCCCTGGAGTTGCTGGTTACCTTACTGCAGGGACAACGTCATCTGTAATGCCCAACGTACCACCCCCAGTAGACAATGAAGTGGGAGATCTCAGCTAAGGACTGGAAATCCTTGTGAAAGAGACAAAGGCAGACTGGCCAGTCAAGAGGAACTGCACTTTCCTCCAATACATTGAAGTGAACTTACTGCCTTGCTGGGTGTTTATGACAGTGTTATTCCTTTTTTCTATGACTTTTTTTTTTCTAGGAAAAAGTCAGTGATTCTAACTACCACACTGTAACACAAGAAAGCACTCTGTGGATCAGCTGAAATGGGTACACAAGAATTTTTTCTTGTTGTACATAAGCACATTTTTTTCCTTTGTATTTGTTTACAAGACTGTGAATCAAACTTTCCTAGTTTTTATATTTTATGAATTAGCATGACTGGAGTTGAGCTACAGTCTAGAGAATTGGGCTAAAATAACTTTGACCTCACCAACCCCCACTAAATGGGCATCCCTTCTTTTCTCAGTCTGATGTGATCACTCCCATTGAACATGACCTGCAAAGGGTTTTGTCTCTGCACCAGTTCACTCATGTCCTTAATCATTAACATTATCTTCTTCCTCAGATCAAACAGCATTAGACATTCGTATGTATAACTGGCTTGACCAAATTGACAAAGCTTCAGCAAAAAAACCTTAAAGTTGACATGTTATGTAAGAAATTAGTGTAATTGTGAAATGTTCTATACATTATCCAGTATATAAAAACTTTCTATATTGAGTGTACATTATACAGATCATTCATATGTACATAAAATTTTAAAATAAAGGGAATTAAGAGCCTTGTTAATGAGATAAAGGTGTTGTTCTTATGTAGCTGTTCTTCTTTGAAGGTAGGAAATGAGGGTGGTCAGAGATCCCACCTGGAACATGGCTAAATATGGTCCCTGGGCATTCTTCATTGGAAAAACACAGTGTGCAGGTTTTGACAGCCTGGAGCACAACTCCTGAACCACATCCAGTACAAAATCCCTGCACTGTAAGTGCATTTCAACCACTGACTTGCTAATGCTCTCAACTTCCTAGGAAGCATTCTTGGTAGCAAGCAAGAGGAAACTAAGGTGGATGGAAATGTAAACAAGAATTACTGCTTTCCCAAAGGAGATTATAATCTTGTTTTTTAAGTATAATGAATTGATATGAGGTAAGAAACTTTGTGGAATGCCTCCAGCTTCAGGTACTCTTTACCACCCTGTGTACTACCCTGACTGACTACAGCGGCTATAGCTGGACACCCCTCAGGTGAACACTCAGCTGTGGGCTCAAGGACAGAACTGGCTGCAGCCTCACCACCTCACTCAGCCAAGCAGAGTGTGGTCTCTCCATGCTCCAGCAGGGAGGAACGTGGAGTGGAGGGGGCTTGTTTGTTCACACAAACAGTAAACACTTGTACCCTCCGGTTAAATGTCCTGGATAAGTTGAAAAGTGATTACCCAACTTGACAGGAAGTAGGGCTACGACTGGCACAGTATGCCGTGATCTGCCTGGTTCTGTTCCTGCAGGGTCAAGTTCTCTTGTAAGTAACTAATGTCGAAGAGGATTGTTACAGGAGCAGAGCTGAGGAATTCTGACCTTTGAGAACTTGATAAAGGTGTATTGGGCGTAAATGGCAGAGCCTGTTCATGAACTGCCCTCTGTCCATCACTGCTCCTGCCAGCCAAAACTTCAGCTCCTTGGAGGGGGAAGGTGCCACCTGTGCTTAGACATATTTAAGGGTGGGAGTAGCTTGGACCAGGAGATAGGAGGAGGCTTGTGAGGGTGCACAAAATGAGACAGAAGATGCAAGGGAAGACAAAAGGGATGCCAATAAGAAAAAATGTGAGGAGATCCATTTGGAGAAACACAGCAAAAAAATAAGAAGCAAGGAGCAGCTGACAAACTGATCTAGCTCCACACTGACCCCAGTCTCCTGTGCTGCCCTGAGCTTCACTTGAGAGGGAGCTGGGGGAAGGACTGAATGTAGCCGAGGGGGGCAGCTGAGAGCAGGAACTGGGTAGGAGAGAGGGTTGGAGTACAGCTGAGCTTTGGAAAAGAGAAAGAAAGGCATTACCTTCAACATTTGTCATTTAATCAAAAACTAAATTGTGTGGGACTTCTGACTCAACACTGCTTTGCCTACAATAAAAGGATAAAGGGCTTTGGCTCAGAACAAAGAAAGCAGTTTAGGCCTATTAGAAAACAGATTTTATTTAGTATTACAAAGAACCCAGATAAGTTCTTATTCAGATGCCATTCTGCAGATCCTTAAAAACAAGCCCATGATTCTAAAGTGTAATGATTGTAAGTAAAGAGGGAGAGAAGAATTGCTTCACGTTAGAATCAAGATCTTGTATTCATTCAATTTTACCTTAAACAACATTAAGGCACTGGAAAAAAACCCTTTCCTAAATTTTCCTTTCCATCCATTTGAGAAGGCTCTGTGCTGCCATTAGATTTTTGCAGTGAGCTTCTTTGACTGGTCAAGCAGTTCCCACCTTGCAATTGTTGAGAGATGAACTTCATCAGGCCCATCTGCCAGGCGCAGGGTCCGGATATAAGCAAACCTGCGTTGGGAGAGCTGAATTAGGGGCAGGTTTCTGACCCTGCCACAGCAGCCAGAGGGTCTGACAGCAGGAGCTCTCAGCACTGGTTTTACTACAAGTGTCATTCTGACACTGGTTTCTTGGAAAAGCACTATCACATGGGAGGTGCTGCAACAAAATCTTCCTGGCAGGATTGAGATGGGTGAGCTGGGAATTCAGAAGTTTTGCTTCTCCCCAAGGCCACCCCAAGGGACAAGATTAAGCTTTAGACGTGGATCCTCTTTGCTGCTGATAAGAACTATTTTAGGGCGAGTGCCAGGTTCTGGGGTATTTTGGTAAGGGTAATTGCATGAAAATTAAACTAAAAGCAATTGGGTTAAGTTTTATAGCTTAAAGGCATATGGACTATTATTTCAAGCTACCTGAGGTGAAACAGCATGTACAGTGTTATAAAATTATCATAGAAGGAATGCTTAGAATCTGCTGGTAAGTCTCCCTTTACTCACATAAAAGCCAAAGGAAAATCCTGAGAAACTCCAGCTCCACCGCACACTTGAACTGCACAGTCAATCACTTTAAGCACAGCTCGTGGAACAACCACTTTGGTCATGGCTACCTGTAGTTAGAAGAGAACTCACATTATCAGTAGTAGTTTCATAAGCAAGTGAGAATATTTACCTAGCAGCTCTTCTGAAGATCAGTATCTCCCAGTACATTCCTTCCTCTCAGGGTTGGATGAGGGCTCTGCTGTTCTTATTCCCTGGGTATGGCAAAACTGTTTCCAGTCAGCCAAAACTATCCTACTATGTTGAAACAAGCAAGCAGTGCTTGAACAGATTCATCTTGAAGTTTCTGAGATCATGCCCCAATCCTCTGACAATTAAAAGCATATCTTAAGGCTCTCTATTATTTTAATTGTAGAGTATGACTCCATGTTGAAAACAATGTTTAACAATGTTTTAGTTTCTTTCAACCAGCTGAATGCACAGATTTTGTATCCCCCATGTACTAGCTGTAAAAAAAAGAAAAAATTCACCTCTTTTCTTGCTTTTCTGTTGCCCAACACGTCAATCTTCCTGGCTGTTTTCAGTGTGAGCAGACGAGCCTGTTCTATGCTGAGGCGGCATTCGGCAATCCAGTGGGCAACAACTTCCTGCAGAAACCAAAGCCAGCAAGGGGAATGTCAGTTAATACCTCTGAGCACACCCTAAGATGCCTCTGCTCCTCAGCAGGTGCATGCTCTGTCGACTTTGAGACGCTCGTGCACAAATTTAAGCTAGTTTGATGTGCGTCACCTAATATGAGGAATAATAAAGAAAACACTAGAAAATACTAAAGATAGTAATTTCCTGATAGGAAAGAATTAAAAGGGAAAAACTGCAGATTCTGGCACACTTTTAAAGGCCTGGTCAGATGCACTGTATGCTGGCCATTTTCCTTAAGTCCGTCAAAGCCTGGTTTTTACTCCCTGCTTTCCTTTACCCACTAACTGCACTCACAGCCCTCTCACCGTGTAACAAGCCCCAGTCAAAAACAGTGGGGTGAAAGGGGAGAGGAATTCCTTCTACTTTGCTTAAACTACTGGTGGTGGTGTGTGACAGAGCCAGGGGAACAGCTGCAGGGTGGTGCCTGCTGCATCTGCCTGATGATAAATTAGAAGCTCTCTTGATCCAAAATGAAGTTACAGTCTTGGCAGCTCTTCCCTGCTCCTCTTGGCTAATTTCCCCCTGCAGCCAACATACCACAGGAGAAAAAATGTGCAATGCTTGTCAGTGCAAAAGCAGTTTGGAGCCTAAGCCAGCCTTGGGGACACACTTCTCCTGGGGCTCTGGAGATGGTAGCCTTTGCAGGCACGGGACATACAAGCAAATGTACAGCACTTGCTTCAGTGTGAAGTCTGGAGGTTCAGCTTAGCTGGTGCCAACAAAGATGGTTAGAACCAGGGTGGGAGTGTTCAGACATGCTCTTCTGCCTGCAGCTCCCAGGGTCTGACTGCCCTGGGGGTGGTGGTGACAGGCAACCTGTTACTCAAAGCAGCTGCCAACTTCACCTTTTCCTTAGTTATCCTCAGGCTGTGCAGAACCTACTCTGGCTCTGCAGCTGCCTCCAGGTCGTGCCTGTGACTTCACCAAACCTTGTTGTTAATATAACAAGCTTCTGAGAAAACAAAATGTGCCTCATGCAGCTCTGAATAATTCTAGGTTATGGTGGTGAATGGAAACTTGGCAAGGACGTCACTAGAAAATAGATATGTAAGGTTGTTCCTTCTGGACCTGTACAATCAATTTGCTACACTCTGTGCCAGATGTTAATTCAGTTTCTTTTTTTCCATTGCTTTTACTCATTTTTTCCAATAAAGTCATCCCAGCTGTTGGGAAAACTGAGGAACACTTGAAATGTAAGATGCCAACCACCAAATGCTGATGGTTCCTCCTACAGAAAGCAGATTGCCATATTTTTATTTTATTAGCAAGCAGTTGCTCATGAAACAGTGTTTCAATTCCAGAGCAAGATAAGAGCAAAAATCGCAACACGCCCTTGGTTTGGTCAGTCCTTCCATAAGTAACTACAAATAATTTATCAAAGAATTTTCAGTCAAATTTAGAACCCTGAGTGTCTCCAGTGGTTGTGAATGGAGGCATTCAGGTGACAAACTGTATACATAAAAATGGTGAATTTATACTGTAACTATAGAAACATAAGCTGTATGCCTGAAAAAATACCTGTCCAAACAGATCAGTGAAAGCAGAGAAAAACACGCAGTGACAAAATCTGTATTCAAATCCAGGAAAGGATATTCAATTCATTGCAAAGGAAAAAAAAAAGAAAAAAAGATCCCATAGGTCATAGTGACAAATGGCAGCCAGCCTTGCAATGTGATTTTTAACTTTGCCACCCGAAGCCTTATGAACAGGAACTCAAGGTTAGGGCACAAATACTGCTGTGTCCCTTACCAGAGTCACAAGGTTGCGTGGGGGCAAAACAAAGGTCGCTGCCTGGAGCATGTGAATTGAGAAAGGGAACGTGCTTACATGCTGATACAGCTTCTTCCCGAAGGTCTCCCTCTGTGCGGAGCGCTGGCACATTATCTCTAGAGCAGTTTCAGCCGCACCAAGGGACCTCATGCAGTGGTGAATCCGGCCTGGCCCGAGCCGACCTTGAGCTATCTCAAACCCCCTGCCCTCACCTAGTTGGAAAGAAAAACAGGCACATGAAGGCTCCATGACTCCCTCTTGAAATGATCCATGGCTCCAAGCAGAAGTGTGCTCACAGCACCAGAGGTTAAGGCGAGCTGCTTTAAAGTTTATTTTGCTCGTTTACTCCAACCAGACCTATACTGACACACTATTAGTAATACTTACCTCACAAAGCACACTCCAAGATGGTTTTTGAGAAGGTTTGATTTACCTGATCGAAATTAAATTTTGTTAATCTTCCTTGGAAAAATACATCTGTAAGATTTGGAATGAGTATCTGAGGGAAGACTTCGACGTTTTCAGGTCATAGGGCTACTCAAGAGAGAAAGCTCTTTGAGCAAAATAAAAGAAGCAGAGAGGAAATAGAAGAAATCAGGATTTATATTAAGAGAAATAGAACAGAGTTCTCCCTGCAGAGGGTCACAGTGCTGCTTATTCTTTCTTTTTTTCACTACTGCTAAGAACTGGCTGTAGAGTACAGCAGGAGATTCAAAAAGTCTGTAAAGTCTACGAGAACTGGTTTTGCGGAAAGAATGCAACTGATAGATTTTGCTTTGCTCTACTTCAGGGCAGTGATATTTGCATGACAGCCAGAGCTGCCCTGCTTCCTCCTGCTCTAAACAAGGTACTTTCAACCAGCAGGTAGGCTGCTAAAGGAAGATTGGGCTCCCTTTTACATGTGTTTGAGACTCTAGCTCAACTGACCATAGCTGTTTACGATGAATTCTGATGATTCACTAAATAAACCACTGTTTCATAAAGCTTGGTTCATTGCTATATGTATTAGAAATGAACTAGTGCTGAAACTCACCCAGGATTATGTTGGAGACAGGCACTCGCACATCATTAAAGTGTATCTCAAAATGTCCTCCGTGGATCTCATCTATGGGGTCAGAAAACACAACAGCAGAGTAAAACAAAGGAGGACAAAAACACAGCCTTCAATTCCAAACCCTTTTTCTACATATGCATTTTACTGATTTATTTCATATACAATATTTATTAGCATTACTGCAGTTTCTGAGACTGCTACCAAATTAATACACAAATATCTGATAAATATGATCACCTACCCAGGTAGCCAAAGACTGAGAGGGGTCTTATCAGCTTCAGTCCTGGAGCGTCCATGGGAACAATAATCATGCTATGCTGCTTGTACCTGATCAAGACAAAATGCACCTGTTAAAATTAACTCTGAGTCTCCCTTCTGTCCCCTTCCTCTGCTTTTTTTATCTTCTATCCTCAGTTGAGCACTCACATAAAGCCAGTGCTGAGATTTACCTGTAGTGCCTGCACCATCCTGCCCACACACAGTGTGGCTTCAACACTCCTTGAACCACCAGTCAACAACTGAAAATGTATTACTGGTACCAAACTCCCACTGTTGTACCTTCTGTGCACGTACTTCTGTATCACCCAGCCAATTCTCCTCGCCCTGCCTTTCTGTTTTGCCCTCAAAACAACTTTATCCGAATCATCATCTTGGCTTGCCTATAGTTTAGAGGAAAAAATCCCCACGTTTACATTCCTTACAAATATTTAAGGTCGGTTATTAGTCACACAGAACTGGAGGTGATGCCCCAGGTCCTTGAATTCAGCCTCCAGTTCTAGCAAGTCGAGTGTCACGTCATCCTCTCCATGAACTTCTCTTCAGCTTCCAAGAGCTCAACAGATGCCATTGTCTGTACAGCCTCCAGGCAAACCATCCTTTGTGCTGTAGGCAACTTGCTGTTTGCTTCTCAGTGGAAATTTTAGCCAAAGCCAAAAATTTCTGATAATCCCTGGGATGTGGGCTAAAATCCAACTAGGAGATAAAAATGTTCCAATTCTTTTGCATTAAACGCCATGTGATTTTAATAGAACCAAACACGGGGCATTTCATTCATTACTTGCGTTAAGTTTTTGCAAAAGGCAAAACTGCAGTTTGGTAATAAGTTGAACAACATGTTTATTTTAAAGAAGAGGAGGTAAGTATTATGTTTACACATTCAGGAGTGGAATGAGTAAGTCTGATTAAAGATGTGCAGTGCTCTCTGCTTACACAACTTCACATAACCAACATCTCATGGTACAAACTTAACTTTCTATACCTACAGATTACTTTGCGGAAAACTTCGTAGATAAATTCAGGTCTCTGGTGTGCCACTTATAACCACTCTGTTCAGGGAATCTCTGAAAAGTTTTGGATTTATTTAAACAAGCAATTCTACCTTGTGTTAATTGCTTTATATACTATACTTAAATAGATTATAAGCCAGAGGTAGCTGTCGGTTAAACAACTGATGCAGACTAAAAGCTCTGTGACCAAGATGAAGTTAGCTGAACCCCCCAAAAAATTTTCTGATTCAATTCATCACACATCACTGCACAAATACTAGAGCTGGTGCAATGGAGGGGGGTGGAACGCACGGCAAGGCAAGATGGTAACAGTGGAAAGGTTGGGAGGCTTCAGTCATCAGCAGCTGACAGCAAAACAGGAGCTTGGGCAGCAACAGACACATGCAGAGGTTTAAAGTCCCCTCTAATTCATGAGCACATCCAACTGACCAAGGCAATTTATGGCATTTCACTCAATAAAATTTTCTCAAGCAGTGACCTCTCCAGGGAACAAGTTTTAGGTAATTCTTCGAATCTCTTAGGAATCCTCACCTGGATGCTGAGGAGTTTTTGGTTTTGCCCATTACAATTGCAACTTTGCAATTTGGGTTCCCAGCACCTTAAAAAAAGTGAAAAGTACAAAATTAGTTTTCAATTTAAAAATTTCAGTGTAGAGTGAAAAGAAGCTCCATAACAAGAAATCTTACTCCCTTCCTTTCCTGATACAGGAGATGCAATCTACTGCTGTGTTTACACTCTGAGTAATCAGACTGAAACAAAATACATCTTACGACTTGACATGTAAAAGGGAGCTGACTTCTGGGAAGGGGAACATGAAAATCCAAACATCCAAACCCTCCATGATCCAGCTCCATTATCTATTCCAGTGAAAAGGGAACAAGAAGATACTTGAAATAGAATCTAATTACTTCTGTCTCCATTACAGCTAAGCAAATAAGTGTGATGCAGAAACACATCTCTCAAGGTGAGATGCTGCTATTTCAAAAGTAAAACTTCTTTAATCTATAAAGACTGGAGGGTCTATGTGGGAATGAAACACCAACGGGATTATAACCAAATTATGCAAATAAGACTATCAAAGGGTTACCATGATGACTTTGCTACTATGTCAGCATAACTTCCCTGGAATGGAGGTTTTTTCCACCCTTGCACAAATGATTTTAGACTGCACTTCTAAGAAGGCTCTAAGTGGAACCCGTTACCTGAAAACAGTCTGCTAGCATTTCAAGCCATTATTTGAAGTGTTTGTTATACAGACATATTTATTATGCCTTTGTAGCACAAAGCCAGCATTTTAATTTACAAGTCCCAAAGAAGATTCTATCACTGATTAAAATTTCTACGAACCTTAATCCTTACTGTCTTTTAAGATTTCTTGGTACCAAAGGAGGCTCTGATTCCCTTCAAAGTCTCACACAGAAAATCAGTAACTTTTTTATTGCATCCCAATGCAGATGACAAGCTTTGCAGAGATTTAATTCAAGGTTTGATCTATACCAACTCGGGTTTGTTCTGAGCTCAGAAACAAAGATGACTTTTTATCTTCTCTGGCAGCTGTTACAAGGTTTGGGAGCCTCTGGTCTAGACAATACAACCACCTGGCTTTGAGCTGAGCTACTTCCTCTGACAAACAGCCACTGTGATGGTCAGGAAGCGAGAGAGAGAGAGAGATTTATTTCATTCTGATAAACACTGCCTGTTTCAAGGGCCGGACTGACGGCTGTTTACTTTCCTCTCTTGTAATATGATATTCATCCATTGTTTCCAGAGGGGGGTTATACTTGTGGCCCGTGAGCTGTAAAATGCTAACAAGCTAAAAATCTGAGTGAAAAGCTTTGGCAGGGGGGATAAATCAGCTTGGTGGGAAAAAAAAAAAAGAAAAAAAGGTAGATCCCCAACAGTTTGTCTCGTTTGGGCAACTGCAACAAGCAGGTGACCAACCCCAAATGACACAACATATGCTTAGCAGGTACCACCCCGCACAGAGAAATGCTGCCCCTCTGTGTAAGGGGCATTTGATTCTTCTCCTTTTCCACAGAAGGTAAAGAATTGCCTGAAATCAATTTTCTAAACCAGATCTACCTTGAAGCGAGGTTTAAAGCAAAATATATTTTGACTTTCTGGAATCTCTTTAAAAACTGTTTTGTAAATAATCCTCAAGTCACATCCCTGCTTCAGAAAAAGGCACATTTCACCATGTCATACAAAAAAAAAAAAACAACCAGAGAAAGCTTTCATGTTGAACTCAGTGAAAAGTTCACTGAGAGCTAAACATCTGGCTAGATTCCCTAAATGATTTGTACAAATTTCTGGAAGGCAAATGAATACCTCCATTTCATCTGTTCTTATTCCTATCTGAGCACAGCAAAGGAAGGCAGATTCCTGGCCTTTCCACTCCATAGAGTCTGAAGTCCTGGAAACCTAAAACAAATTTTATGTGACTTTGACCTATAAAAGCCAGAGAGAAGTTCTGATTTAATGCAAGACACTGAAAGACTTCAGTGCTTTGGAAGGAATGCAGGCAGCCTGGATGGAACAAATCTCTCATTTGTAAATGGCATTTTTACATTACTTACAGAATTCAAAGAAGCTGCTGGAGGATGAGGGTAAGAGTCACAGAAGCCTGTTATTTGGCAGGAGTTAGAAGTAATTTTGCAAGAAACTTGCCATTGAACAATCAGTGAATATTTTAGAAAGTCAGTTTTAACCATATTTCCATACTGATAAGCTTTTCAATAAACTTTTCCATGTGTATATGACTGTACAACCTGTACAAAACTTTTAAACAACAATGCTGCTACACTGGGAAACATCTTAAGTTTAACTAACCTGTTGTACTTTCTAACTCTTCATGGCACTCCCATAGGCACAGACAATGGTATTTTAAAATGTGCTTAGAAGGTTGGCCACAATCCTACTAGAAGCCTAGTCTTTGCTATCTGGAGCATAACACGCTTAAGATTACTGATCTTCACACAGTCAATCTATATTTCTGGTAGAAAGGGTACTAAATGCGGCACAGACACAGAACTACAACGTGTACTTAAAGAAGCTGCCAGATAGATTGCTTTCAGAAGCCACGAGCACTTTAATTCTTGCAATCTACTTACCTATTTTTCAGCACTCAGTCTTCAATTTTTTTTGTGTCTAAGATGACTGAGGCAGGACGAACTACCACCTGAATGCCCAGAATACCTATGATTCTTGCCACGTTGGCTGCTGCACTGTCAGCCCAACGGGTTACTTCTCTCTGCTGAAGGTAAGGGGTCTGTGGTGACATTACAGACTTGTCAGAATCCTAGACAGGTACTGATAAACACGTTCTGCACCCTCCTACAAAAGAAACTGGACCAAGTAGGGTGGATGGCACTGTGGTACTGATTGAGATGTGGGGATCTCCTAATAAAGAAAAGGGACACCCCACACAACCTTCCCAAGAGCCTGCAGTAATTCCTATCCACTAGCACGTTGCATTCTACAGTTTTATCTCACCTTCTCCAGATAATACTGCAGGCATCTGGCTCATGTATGGTAAATATTATAACGCAGCTGCAATCAAACTGGCTACAAGCAGTAAAGACACAGGCAACGATGGGGTTCTGCAGCTGCAAGGGCTATGCAAGTCCTGCCACTGACTGTGGCTGCTGGTCATTCCCAACTGGAGCTCACAGGCTCAGATGGTGCCAGTGAGAGCAGCTGCCGAGCTTAGGAGTGTTTGTCCCCTCACCTTCATGCCACTCTTACACAGTCACAAGTGCTTTTAGTTAAATAAGATCCATTTTGCATTCACTCTTAAGAAACTGTTATTTTTGAGCCCACAGGGTCCTCCCGAAACACACACACAACAGCACTATTTCTGTCCTCTGACTGGAAGGTTCTGTTCTCCCCACACTCTCCAAAGTTACAAGGAGCTGAGGCACTGCAATAAACAGGGCAGGAATTACACGAGCTGCCTTCCTACAGTCTGCACAAAGAACCTCTTCAAGACTTCTGCAGGCAACACACAATTCCCTGGGAGCATTCTCAGTTCTAGACTGATTATTCTATCTTGTTGGGGACCATATTGAGACCAAGCCTATTTAGAATTGAGAGGTTCATTTATTTTAAAGAGATGTAGCTCAGGCCTCTAAGCCATGACTTGCATGGAGATAAGCTGGAAGCAACCCAATGTCTTATCTGCCACCGTGAAGAACAACACTGCAGTACTGTGATAACTCAAGATGAAAAAAATTGCAGAAATATGCACAAATATTGTGTCCCTCTTTCTCTGGACTCCAATTCCTCTCCCAGCCCATTTTACCTTCTCGTTCTGAAAGGAAATGAAGTATGTGGAAAACATCTGCCCATTACATTCTTAGCTGACCATTTGTAAGAACTTTTCCTTTCACGTATTTCAAAATAACTGAAGCACAGACAGAAGGCTAATCCAGTTGTGGCAGGTGTATCAGAGTGCCAGAAAAACCAAAATGTGACCTCGGGTCTGCTTAATCTCTCTGTTGTTTGGCTTCAATATTGCATTTACTGAAACTGCTACAGGATACAGGATAACTCAAACAAAGCTGGATTTCACAGACTTCACTGAATATTCTTAGGTGGAAGGGACCCACAAGGATCATCAAGTCCAGCTATTAAGTGAATGGCCCGTACTGGGATCAAACCCACAGCCTCAGTGTTCTCAGCACCATTCTCTAACCAAACAGACCACAGAAGGTTCCTGACACTCTGCACAAGGTACTCTTGCACAAGACAACAATTTGAAGCTGCAGAGATTCTGTAAATTTAAGCAAAATCAATCATTTTAGGAATTCTTAGCACAAGTAAGTCCACACCTCAGTGCAGAAATAGGAGTATCTGCATGCAAAGTGTAGATTGTCTCCATCCACCCTTTCCTATAAAAGTTTTGACTCTCTAACACAGACAGCACACTGCAAGTGGAAGAAACCTTGTGAATGTAATAGCATCTTTCTAGTTTTCTTCTACAGTATCTGCCTGGCTTGCAGTTTCTGTACAAATGTTACCAAACTAATAGTAATTTGATTCCAGGTTTGACTGGCAACATTTAAGTCCCTGAATTCTCCCACAGGATGCAGGATTATCTGCTTTATAGTCTGATTGACAATTTACCACTTGCCTTCACGTATTTTCCTTACCATCTTTCTGGTTTCACATACTGAAGGAACCACCTCCCCGCTCTCACAAAAACCAAATTCACCCTTCCGTTGTACCCCCTAAAAAGTTACGTAAAGGAGGGGATATAAAGATCCCTTAAAACCTTACACAGGCAGCCATCAAAAGCACAGCAGTGCCCCGAGGAAAGAAAATAGTGACTCCCTATGGAGTCAGGGGCAGTAACTCAGCCCCAGATGGACCTCCCCCGCTTTCCCCCCTTTTTACCTTTTAAATGTGTGGTTTGATAAAAGCCTTTTGATGACATAAAAAAAAAAACAACCCAAAAACCAAACAAAACAAAAAAAACCCCCCCAAAAAACCAAAAAACACAAAAACATCTGAACTTGCAGGAATAAAACAATCAACAGCACAGTGAAATAGTAAGAGAGTCCTGACATTCCAAAGAACACTCACATTCTGTTGGAAGAGGGAAGAACGTAGGAAATGTACGTGTTCACCATGAGAAGAGTTTCCAGGAAAGCATAATTTTTAAATTTGTTTTTTTTTAAACTGGCAAGTCAAAATGAAAGTGCAACTGACTTCCAGATGAGGGTGTGGTGCTTGAAGACAAAATGCAATGTGTCAGACCAATTCAGACCACTCCACTGAAGCACATCTCAACTGCAGTACCTGCTACTCGTCTGCTGACAAAATAAGGTTAGTTTTGTTTTAATATTTACTGCTCTGTATACTGTGTGATATACTTAGCTTATTTACATACATTTACTCTTAGTGAAGTTGGCTTTACAGAGAGACATCATTTCACTAAGGCACACACTCATTTCCAGTATCAAAATTAGATTTGTTGAGTAGAAGGACAGAATATTGCCTAATTCATTGGAGAAAAAAAAACTTTCTGTTTAAACTGGGGTATTAACTTCATTCAACATGCACTCATACAATCCCAGGTCAAGTTTAAAGACACAGAAACACTGAATTTGTATTTGACTGGAAGGCTGGAATAATTCTGCAAGAAAACATGCAGTTGCAGAATAATTAATACATCTATTAATATACCTCCTAGAAAACAGTTCTTGAAAAATCAGCAGAGCTTCTGAGCTATTTGGGTTCTTGTGGGCAGTTTGAACGTGGTAAGATCCCTTTTCGTCACAACATCCTGAGAAACCTCCAGCTGCAAGATGCAGCGTACCTGTAGCAATCTGCTTCTGCAAGAGATTCCACGTGGGCATGGCTCTCTCTGTGGGATGGAAACTAAATTAAGCTTCTTCCACCAGTGTTCCAACTCCCACGGGACTAATCTGCTTTTTGTAGCGGGCACATATACGTGTGCCTGAGAAACATCAGTAATGGGAATCACAAATGTGAATAGATATGATAGCCAGAACAGAAATGTGTTTTTAAGGGAGAAATATCAACTGCTGCATTTTGGGTAACTTTGTTTCTGTCAAAAACCCAGGTCAGGCAAAAGCCTATCAGGCAGCGAAGCACAGAGTGACAGCCCAAGTGCTTTGTCATATACAGACTTCTTGAAGTTTGCACTGAAATGTTTACTGCTTTGCTTTCAAGCAGTTTGGCTAGTGATCCAGTGTGATTAAGCATTCCCAGCTGGGTTCTGCAATTAAGTGCTTTAAGACCACAACTAAATCTTTTCAGTTTAACTTGTAATTTTCTTCAAATCTCGGCCAAGTGGATTAAACCCTCCTTGCAGCAGTTTCTATTCTACTAAAAAAAAAAAAAAAAAAGATTCACTTGCTGTTGATAACTAAATCTCTCCTCAAAGTACCATAAAGCTGCAAAAGATTACTGCTGGTGAAGAATCCTGCTAACAGAGCTTGTTAGGCAGAGAACAAACATCCCTCACCAAAGTACTAAATAGAATGACTGTACTTTTCCACTCGGCACATCTCATTTAGGCAACAGTAAATGACAGATTATAAGACTTAAAATAAGAGTGATCATTGCTGAAAGTTTAATGGGGAGTGTTTTGAAATGTTAACAGAATAATCCAATGAAGTCACTAAGGATGAAGCCAAACCAAACAGTTAATTTCAAACTAATACACTTTTTAAAATATTTGGCTATCAGAATCACTGAAAAAAAAAAAAATCAAACAAATCAGAAATTATTAATTTCTGTTTAGTTGGTCTGCATCCCTTATTATGAGATCAATCAGTAACTTATTTTTTCCTAGTAGACAAAATACATTCAAAAAATTTAAAGAGATTCTGTTTCTAATGAAGATTTGGCAACCTTTCATTTAAACAATTGTCTGAAAGCCAGAGATTATATTTGGGGTTTTTTGCAAGCTTGAAAAAGCCGAATTGTAGCTTTGGGGCAGAATATCAGATAACGATCTGCTCTCGGCAACTCCGACCTCATATTCCTGAACGCTGCAGATGATGAGAAAGGGGGCATATGTTTTTCGTTGTCAGCTAGTTTTTGCTACTGCAGTTAAAAAAACCTTAATCTCATTTATTTCAAGAAAACGGGGCACTGCAGGACTGTAGTTTACAACAGAAAGAATTTCAGCACATTAGTCAACGAACACAATTACAGGAAAAGAAGAAAATACTGCAGGACACAACTTGTTTAAGACACAATCTGAAGATAGGAACCTCAACTCTCAGCTGGCAGTGAGAACACAGCCTTAGTGTTTACGGAGTAAATTTGTCATGAGACTGTACTGGAAAAAACAGCAGAGCTCCTGAGCTGTTTGGGTACTCGTGGGCAGTTTGCACGCGATAAAATTCCTTTCTGTCATAACATCTTGAGAAGCCTCCAGCTGTGTACCTGCAGCTATCTGCTTCTGTAAGAAATTCCATGCAGGCAAAGCTGGCTTTTTGGGATAGAGATTGAACTAAGTTTGTTCTGCTGCTGGTTCAGCAACAGGCTCCACTGCTGTACTTTATGCAACGGGCATGTGTATGTGTGCCTGAGAAACAAAAACACTCTCTTTGTATTATCCTCACATGTGAAATTTGTCAAAATTTATGACAGCAGGCACCAAATACTACTGTTTGTCTCTCAGGTTGAATCTGCTTGAATTCCTTATGAACTCGATTGTAGCAGCATTTTCAGCCTTCAACTGATATTCCTTGCTTTGCAGAGGCTGTAGAGAGAAAGGTGTAATTCCAACCCCATAAAGGTACAGACAAAGTTACGTCGCAATGGAATATTGTCAGACATAACTGAGACAGAGCAGCTAAAGCAATGACGGCTCCTTGACTGTAATGTGGAAACCAGTGAGGGGCACACCAAGCATCCTGCTTTAATGAACATTAATGAAAGCATTTCTGTTGAATCCATTTTACATTGTATTGCCCACACAGATGTTGTCTGTTACTCTACTCCATGTGGAAATTTGAGATGGTCTGTTATCACCATTTGGCTCTACTTTGATTATTCACAAATGTATTCTCAGTATCTAAACTCTTTAAATTTGAGATGTATAAGCAACCCTGAAGGAGGGGTTTAGTTTCAACAGAAATTTTACAACTTAAACCCAGTATTATTTCTTCAGTATCCACTTCTCCCCCGTTTTTTGTGTCTTGTAGCTTTGCCACAGGCTAAGATATGAATAACTCAAGTGATTACTGGACTGGGGACGAGGAGGATGATCTCAACCATGTTATAGATTACACTTCATATGAACTTCTCTGTGAAAAAAGCGACGTGAGAAACTTCACCAAACTATTCCTTCCTGTGTTCTATGCACTGGCTTTCACCGTTGGAGTTGCTGGAAATTCATTAGTGGTTGCAATTTATGCCTACTGCAAGAAACCAAAGACGAAGACAGATGTGTACATCATGCACCTCGCCATTGCCGATTTGCTCCTGCTCTTCACCCTCCCTTTTTGGGCTGCAAGCGCAGTGCAGGGATGGGAACTTGGAAACTCACTGTGCAAGCTCACTTCTTCTCTGTACACCATGAATTTCAGCTCCAGCATGCTGTTCCTGGCCTGTATCAGTGTTGACAGATACCGGGCCACTTCTGAATCCCGCGGCCACAGAAGAATTGGCAAACACTGCAGTGTTACCTGCATCTGTGTCTGGCTGTCTGCCATTTTCCTCAGTATCCCTGAACTGGTATTTAATCAAGTCAAGAAACACAATGACAGGAACGAATGCCTTCCTGTATTTCCAATGAACATGCAAACACTCCTAAAATCAACCATTCAAATCCTGGAAATTATCCTGGAATTTCTGCTTCCTTTCCTGGTAATGCTGATCTGCTATTCTGCTACTGCTCGGGCAATCTTTAGATCTGCAAATGTTAAAAAGTCTAGACCTTTCATGGTTCTGCTGGCAGTAGTGGCTACTTTCATAACCACTCAGCTACCTTACAACATTGTGAAGTTCTGGCGAGCCATAGATATCATCTATATGTTGATCACTGACTGCGACACAAGTAAAACCATAGATGTTGCACTCCAGGTCACCAAGAGCATAGCTTTGTTTCACACCTGCCTGAACCCTCTTCTCTATGCCTTTCTGGGTGCTTCTTTCAAAATGCATATTGTGAAAATTGCAAAAAGTTATGGGTACTGGAGAAGACAACAGCAGAATGGAAGACCTGAAGAAATTTCTATGAATTACGAAGACCAGACTGAAGAAACAATTAGTTTCACTATATAGACCCTCCATTACTTTCATCATCTTATATAACCAAGGGAATTGTTCACTAATTCTAGGGGGGTATTGTTTCAGCAGCCGTTTCTCTGCAGGTCAACTTTCAGATGAATTTTTGAACCTGTACACTAGCCAAGACACTACAGTGCAGGTCAGAGTGGAACATGTTTATCAGAATTAAGCATCAAGCAGGAACGAGACACTGAAATTCCCCAAAACAACAAGAGATATTTACTAAACAACAACTCAAACAAGCCCCACCACAATACAACCCAAACACCTAAAAAAGCCAAGATTGAAATTTTAACGTGTACTAGGCAATTAAATAGCTGTGTAATGAACATTCTATACAAGTCTAAACATCTAATTAAAACAGAGAAAGAAACCATCATCAATAAAACAGCAGTACAGGAACTTTCGTACCAAAAGTTAATACTCTTGTGTTTCTCCAACTATTTTGTAAAACTTTAGAACATCTGTCTAATAACTGAGTTCCATTTTTCAACTCAGTTATCGTTCCATATCATTCCTTGCAGCTTGAAATGATATGTAAGTCTGTGGCTGAGAGGGAGAGAGGGGGAGAAAAAGCCATTCTCTATGTGTTTCCACATACGTATAGCAACAACAACATCCTCCACAAAAAGCAGCAACTCCTCCATAACTACAGAAAAATGACTTTTCACCTCTCGTTTTCTGCTTATCCTAAACTTCAACAAGGCCACTGCTCTATGGGAGGCATGTTCTAGATCTCGGTAAATGTGAGAAGAAGTTAAATTAATCTCCAGATAGAGGGCTCGGAATTTCTATTCAGAATTTTTAAAATCCATCAAGCACTGCAATAACTGTATCTGCTAAAGTATATGGAGATTCAATAAAGCCAAAGAATAAAAAAACACACTGGCTTTTGTTTATTCACTCTTTAGATTTGTTTTGTTTTGTTTTAGTAGGTACTGACATCTCTCATCATCATAGGCTTTTACCAACCAGCAAAGTGTAGAGACCCTGCTTGACAAATCAGAGAGGCTCCATCTCTAAATGGAGCTCATGGATTTACAGTTTTTACACGGAGAGGTACCAAAGCTGTCTCCTGCCACAGGGTTGGCAGGGATTCCAGGAAAACAGCAGTTTTCTGCAAGTCACTGGAAGCATTTCAAATACGCTGACATATTAGCTTAGCTTTCAAAATGAAAATCTGGTGTTACAGCATATTGTCCTTGTCTTCAAACATCCTGCGGTCTCTGACAAAATGCCTGATCTTCGGCTTATGAAAGCTAACAAGAATCATTTTTAGACACTGTTCCTAGTTACACAGCTATGGACTGGATGGAAAAGCTCCAAAATGCCAGACAACAGGAGCACAGACAAGACATAAGCCTCTTCTGCCTGTTTGGATGACAAAAGCTTGCAGATTTTCTGCCCAGTGTTTTGAGAAATACGAGGGCGTGAACGGTAAGTCAGAAGTGCTTGACAGAAGGTCTACAAATACACAATAAATCTGACATATTTAAGCCATATCGGATTTACTGTACACAGGCAGAACACCCATGCAGAGCATCAGAAGAAACTCCAGTTCTTCCACTAAGTAACTGACTCCTTGCATGTGTGATTTACGGCTTGTCTTCACAAATACAGAGTGGCTGCTCACAGAGTGACATTCTGACCTGGCTGTCTGCTGGAATTCCCAGTGTCCTAATGTCCCACTCAGAGTAAAAAGGAAAAAAAAACCCCACCCAACCAAAAACAAAAGAACCCAACCAAACAAAACAAAAATCTCCAAAACAAACAAAAAAATCCCAACCAGGCAGAAAGTGAGACTCTGACTAAGACAGAGCCGAACGAACGTTGCTTCTCAAACTTCTTGACATTGCAGAGCCTTTTATGCCTCTGTCTTTATGCAAATCTGACTGTCCTAATTGTTCTTATTAGAATTAAAACAAACCAAATCATGCTTACTTTATGTCAACTCCCCCTTTTATAATTCTCATAACTAATTTTATGAGTATTGTTTGACCTCCTACAAACTTTCCCGTTACTTCCTCAGGGACTGCAATGCACAGCTGGGAGACACCGACCCAAAGCAAAGGCAGCAGCCAGCAGTTAAGCAACACTCCTGGGTCAGGGGACAAGACACCATGCCTCCTGTTTTACAGGAGTAGAAAAGGGAGAGAGATCTATCTCCTGGTGAGTCTCGGTATTGCACAGGCATGTATCAGTAGGTAGCTGACGCACCCCTGTACGTGAACGTAACATTCAAGTTTAACAACTTGTTTATTTACTTGGCTTCCAAACTCCCACAGAACAATGCCTTTCAAGTTGCTGTCACACGTGTTTTGGCAAAAATGTAACAGTACTACAATATTAGGGACATTTACCGCTTATAGTACAATTCACTCACTTAACTGGAAATTATCACTTGAGAAAATCTCCTGAAATAGTCAGCACAAGACCATCACAGGCTACTTTAAAAAACAGCCACATCTTACTGTAACGACACAGTATACTCAAACCTCACACCCAGACTGCCAAGGATGGCTTCATAAAAAACAAAGTTTAAAGGGTATGGCCATAAACGTGTGAGTTACCTGACAGGAAGAGGTAATGTTTAAAGAACAGTAGAGAACAATATTCTGTGAACAAAATTCAGAGGTTCCAAAAAGCCTCCAAACCTCCAAACTGAATTTGAGTCTTGGACTTTGATTCATAGAACAAGAGCTCAATTCAACTCTTCCTGTCGTTTTAAATTCTGTGGCCTTTACCCAAGAAAAGACAAATTTCCACCTCAGAAATGAAGCATAAATATTTTTGTTTTAACAGGTCTTGGAAAAAAAATTTAGGCTTAGCCATTCGTATTTAGGGTTTCCACACTTACCACTGCTCCACCACTTCTTCCCATTGATCACATAACTGTTTCCATCTCTCTCAATGCTGCATTGCATATTGGTGGCATCACTTGAAGCCACATCAGGTTCTGTGTTAAAGGAAAAAACAAAAACAAACCTTTGGGTTAAATAAAGAGGTAGTACTACCCTCACAAATACAGGGCTCTAGATATACTCGAGCAGTAACACAGTTTTGCTCCCAGTAGGAAAGCTGTTTTCAGAACCTCACTGTTGGTGGTCAAAAGACCTTTTATTTTCCAACAACCTGTTATTCATAGCCAGTTTAAATGTACTTGTTCTTGCGCTCAGATTATCCATTACGATCAACAGCCTTCTTCCTTTCCTGATGTTTTCAGATCTTTTATCCTTCCAATGTACTTAGAGAAAACAGTCATGGTTCTCCTCAGCCTTTTTCTTCCCCTGGGCTCTTCTCAAGTGAAAATGAAGAGACTGAAACTAATTTTATGATAGTATGTGAAATGGACTGTACAAAGTTATCACCAAAATGTCATCAATGATTATTTGGAACAGGAAAGATTCTTCCTCTCTCCCTTCACCATTACTTTTTTTTTTTTTTTTAAAGGCAAAAGCTTTTGCTTTAAAGTAAAAGCATCTCTTTCCTCTTAGGGAACACAGTGAAACAGAATTTGCAAAATAAGGGTCCAGTTCTGCAAGGCTGAGTTCTCTTGACCCCTTCTGACATCGGAAGATCAAGATTTTGACATCACACGTTCCAAAAGCTACCCTCCTGTAGCAAGAGCCAGACTTTCCAAAGATGCTGACTGCCATAAGCTTCCAAGAGCAAAAATGACTACAATGCTGAGCTATGGACATAAAGCAAGTTACCTTTTTGTTCTATCTTAAAACCTCTACCTATGACATACTGCAAAACTACACAACTTTAATCACAGTAACCATACTTATACCTAATTGTATTTTTCTAAAGAACCCCAAAGCACATTACAAAAAAGGGTGAGCTCTATTGTAAATCTGTTTGGTACTATAAAATGTATTTTACTAGTACTAAAAATAAACTGAAGATCTATGGAAAGCAAATAGTATTGTAACCATGAAAAATGGTAACTATTGGGGAAGAGCAGCAAGGGTGCTTCACTCTGCATAAATGCCTCATAGATTTTTATATGCAAACACATTCACAGATACAATGGAAAATTCTGTATTAATTTATTAACACTCAACTTGTAGTTCTCTACTTTTTGCATGTACCATTTAGAGTTTCTGCCAATTGCCTCTAACTTTCTTCTGGAGAAAAATTTACCTGTCATGCAGAAGCAAGAACTGATCTTCCCTTCTAGGAGAGGCTCCAGCCACTCTTTCTTTTGCTCTTCAGTCCCATACATGTGGAGGACCTCCATGTTTCCAGTGTCTGTAAGAAAGCAGCAGTCATGTTTTACTTCTTGGGCCACACAACTCGTAAGGTGGAAGATGATCAACTTTTTAATGCTCTCAGTGCTGTAGTTATGGGACAGGGCTGCTAACCTGGTGCATGACAGTTAAAAACTTCAGGAGCAATGAGGCATTTCCCTGTCTCCTCAGCTATTAGGGCGTAGTCAAGCTGGCTGAGACCACTGACATCTGGAAGAAAAAGGTTCCACAGACCTTCTGCTTTTGCCATTTCCTATTGCAAGAATCAACAGAGAAAAACACCAGCAATAAATCTCAAAAACCAGAAAAATAAATTCTGGCTTGCTAGACACTTCCTTCCTTCCTGCTGTCTAACATACCTCATGCCTTTTTTCAATAGCTATTTCGAAACAATAGGTGCAATCTTTGACGGAAAATTCAGACACACCCCTCACAGAACTCGCTTTGTTTTACTCCTCTCTCATTTCTCTCACCTTTCGCACACGTCTCTCTTCCTTTCCTTTCACTATTCCTCACGTTGTTTCTTTCCATGCAGAGTAACTTCTCCGGCGTGGTATGCCAAACACTCTTCTGCTCTATGTCTGTGTTCTTTTACTGCTAGAATGCTAAGAATATTTACTGTCCCATACCTTCAGTCTCTCAAGCAGCGGTGGTTTCTTCCATTTTTCCTCAGTATTTCCACGTTCAGTATAGTATTTCATTATTTCCTTAGAGAAACAATTAAAAAGATGCTTTTTAAATTAAGAACACGTGTATCACAGAAACAATAATATGATATCTCTTCCCGCCCTGTGCACCAAGAAACCAATTAAAAAAATATCCAACACAGGTTTTCATTATATAGTTAGTTGTATTATAAAATTTAGTATATAATTGAAAACCAAACTGCAACCTATTCACTTTGGAAGACTTGGAATGCCTCGTAGAGGTGACACCAATCAGTACCTTATTTCATACAATTATTTGGGTTGGTTTAAAGTATGTGGTGATGATGCTAGAAGGTCAGTATTTTCTGATGATAAAAGTACCTGTTACCAACAGTACACACAAGAGGCATGAACCCAAAAGTAAAAGCACAGATTAAAGCCTGATGTAATGACGCTAAAGATTCAGTTTTCCTGTCACAACATTCAGATATATAAGCCAGTTAATCTTTCGTTAACTGAGAAAAACCCCACAAAGAATACATTTTCTCTTCCTGTCAAAATAATTCCTTAACAGATTATGTAAGTAGTCACCAGTGATTATTAGTAAAAATACATATTCAGTAATCTTAGTATTTTCACAAGTATGTTTCAGTGAGGCACAGCACTTCAAACCTGGCCCTGAACTAGCTAAAGAACGAATTAAAGTAGCGCCCTCTTCTGAAAATGATGCCTAGAAGCCCCGATTCACAATTCCCGTTATCAGAAACAACTTAGAAGCACAACACTATTTATCTGCAAAACCTTGTGGTCCATTTATCTTTAAAGCATGTACTTTGATTATTGTAAAGCTTCCTTGGACAGTCCTAAACTACAATCCAAAACCAGTCACAGACAGACTTCTAAGAAACTTTGCATATCAAGAGTTACTGCCCTTAACCCCTCCTCATGATAGGCAGATGCATTCATAAATCTTTTACATTAATATGTTCTCTGTATTTCTGCCTGACTGCCAAAAACAAACAAAGAAACCAAAACAAACAAAGAAAGGAAAAAAAAAAACCAAACAGAAAGCCAAAGAAACCAGTTCTGCAACAGAAGTCATCTGTGCTTCCATAAGGCTAAAAGCTGAACCACCTTTCTAAGAAAGGAAAATTTCTAATTTCACTAGGATAAGAAGTAAAATGATTCATCTCATTTTCCCGTCCACTAATTATTGAATTCTGTGGGTATTTCATTATCTGATTTCAAACCTTCACTGGTATTAAATATATTCAGGAACAAGGCTACATTGCTACATTACACACTCCCATTTTTTGTCAAAGTCACAGCTTAAAAGAGAAAGCAAGAAGCAGAAACACTCAGCTTCATAAGGTTTAAAACAGCAATTCCCATTTTTAAATCAGCATCTTTCCATTTATTATGTAAGAGTTCTAGGTTTTTGTTAAAGTCTTTTAGCAAATTCCTCTAAAAGGTAACTCCTACTAAAGAGAGAAATTTTTACACTTCAGAAAGTTTAAAAAGTAACTCAGTTTTCATTAACAACGCATACAACATTTTAATCCTGAAAAAAAAAATAGACAATAATGATTTCTGCTAATATTTCTCAACGCCACAAATATCGCTACATGAAAATAAGGCTGTTTCAGAAAAAATAAAACAAAGAAGATATGACTTCTATACATAGTTTTACATTTTATAAAGTCTAGACTGAAAATGTTCCCTTATAAATAGGTTAACTAAAAGCTTTTACCTTCTCAGCTGGATAAATGTGCTGCTTCATGAACTGCTTGACCTTCAGCAAAATCTCTTGGCCTTTCCTACTTTGATGGAAGAGCTCTCCAGAAATGTGCTGTGTGCTGCTGAAAGATGACCTAGGGAAGAACATTCAATGGAATAACAAGTAAGACCAGATTTTCCCTCATAATAACATAAGCTGCCTTACACAGACATTCAAATAAATGAAGATGTTGTAAAAGCTCTGCCTTGCTGTTGAGCAGTAGTATAGATCACTCTTACCTTTTTGAGAGCTCTAACCCTCTCTCCGCCAAAGGCTTCACAACCTTAGCAAATTCATGACTATTCTCTGCAGAAGCATTTCCAATGAGATATCTAGCATATACACCCTAAAACCAAAAGAAAGGCATATACGGTATAATTATGCATTTAAAGTTGTCTCTTTAACATGCTGGTGATTTCTTCAACTATAAAAGTAACACTTAAATGCACATACTCTTAAAAGGAAAAACTTAGCACCCAGACAGATTTTACTGGGATATGCTAATATTGGTTTTGGTCCATCTCTGATATAATGGAGATACTTGCTGCACAAGAGTTAAAAAAAACACCCCAGCTAAAAAACAACCCGAAGGCAAACCCCAAAAAGCAGCAGATGAAAACAAAACAAAAAAAAAAGATAAATGTCTGTACATGACACTGCACGCAAGCCCAGCCTGTCCCCCAAGCCAACAGTATAGATATGATTATTATCCATGACTAAATTAACTACCCATATACACACAAAAATAAGTGACTCTTCAGCAAATGTGAGTGTATTACCTGGGCTATTGCTGCCATTTTAAAGTATGACAAAGCAAGAAAAAAGTTGAAGTTGGACAAGGTAGTGCTAATGCGCCGGCAGCGGCAGTAAATGGAAACCAGTTCTTCAAATGAAGGAGTCTCTACAAAAGAACACAACAATATTTCAGAATACTCATCATTTTCTATGATTTTTTTCCCAGCTTATTCTTCAACAGTTTTTCATCTCTGAGGCATTTCATTTACATAGTAAACACCACGGTTTATAATTTCTCATGGTATAACTGTGATACAGGAAACAAAAGGAAAAAGGATTTGCCAGAATTTCAATAACAATTCCTACCGCCCCTCACTTCCACCACAGTCAGAAAACTAAATTCAGCTGGGGGGGAAGATTTTTTATTATATAAAAGATATATTTACATTTAAATCTCTGTTCTCTTCTATTATCTCTAAGAAAGGTTAAAAATAAACTTTCACTGAAGTAGCTTATTGTGGCTAAGACACAGCTTGTTAAAACTGAACTACCTAAAATTTCACTATCAGCACACTTCCAACTTCCAACAATGAAGAAAACATGCAAAAGTTATTTTCAAGTGCAAAATAACGTGTTTGTAGATTTACCATTTAATTCCTGTTTATAAGGGTAACATTTCAAATTAAAAAACAACCCTAGAATTTGTTTCCAGAAAAAGATTACATTTTCATACCTATGACGTCTTTGAAACCCAAGACAGATCCTTGACCCAAGTCCTTAATAGATGTAGGCCAAAAGTAGAATTGAGTGGTATATGCTAAATCTGCTAAAGGATGACCAGCAGTTGAAAGTTCCCAGTCCAGCACTGCCAAAACACGAGCCTTAAATAAAAATAAAAACCTCAAGTGAGTGCTGGAAGACAAATCCTGTCCATCCAAAAAATGCACCAGCCACTTAATATCCAAGAGTTTTATTCGGTTACTATATATTTAAAATTTAAAAGCTGTCTACAGCAAAAAGAGTTCCTTTTGGCACCATATAAGGATCTGGAGAAAATTAAAATTCACGTAAAGGCAGAAAGCTAGGCATTTTTCCAAATAAAATCTGATTTAAATCTACATTTTTGAATACTGCTATTCCTGTCAGAAACTTGTAAACTCTTCTAGCCAAAGTCTGATTGAATTAAAATATCCTAAAGAACAGCAATACTGACAGCTGTCGTGTTTTTCCCCAGTCTTGTTGCACGGTCCTTTAGCACAGAAGCTCACAGACCATGCACCAAACCCCCTAATTTATCACAATATTATGTCTAGATTAACACTTACGTAGGGAACTGAATTTCTTAAACAGGAAGTCAATCACTGCCCAAGCTTCTGCTGCAAGCATCCTTGCAATGGTGTCTTCAGCTGGGTGTGCTGAGAGTCCCCAGTCATTCTGATAAATTCTTATAATCCAGCTTCTCTGTCAACCTGAACGACCCCTCCAGCCTACTCACGATCCGTGGCTACTTGAAGTATGTGCAAAAGTCTTTCCTACGTGGTCATGTCTAAAGATTACTTGAAATTACCTACGTACAGCTTGATCAGTTCCTTCAGCTGCGGCAGGAACAGCTGGGAGAGTTCCCGAGACCACCAAATTCTCTGCTCGGGGAGTCAAATCAGCACATTTAAGCCTACAACTACTGTGTCTATCAACTAATCCATGCACAACAAAGGGGCCTGTTGCTTTGTTGGGAAGTGGGCATTGCAGAGTCTTGGTCACAAATCCAGGCATATCTTCTGGTCACAACACAGCAAATAGCATGGAAAAAAATAATGAAAAAGCAACTGTGTTGACAGATAGGTAACACATATTTATTTCCACAAACCGGAAAAAAATCTCCTTTTTCCCCTTCCAAGGTCTCTGTGACCCGTGTGTACTTCGTAACTGAGCAGTTTTGGAAGATTTTTCTTTGCTTCCACTAGTATCATGTATCATGCATTCAGATCCTGTTCCAAAAGCCATTGTTAAATGAAGCCACACCACAGTCAAATGGGCTTTGGATCAGATGTTTATGTAGTTTAATGAAGTGAGACTTGAGTTGAACTGAATTCAACAGGATTTATGCATACACAATGTTTTGTTCCTGGACTTTGAAGTAGGGACTAGAACTAATGAATACATTGAGTACCTTTCAAGGCCAGGCTGGATGGGGTCCCTGAGCAACTTTGTCTAGTGAAACGTGCCCCTGCCCATGGACAAAGGGTTGGAACTACTTGATTTTAAGGTCCCTTCCAACCCAAACCATTCTATGATTCTATCAACTCTGTCTAGCTCCTGAAATGAAAACCAGGACTGTATTAGGCACCTAAATATCATACACAGAGTATAGAGAAGAGTAAATTTCTCTCCTGTTCCTTTCAAAGATGTATCACACACTAAAATAATCCACAGAAGTGTTCCATTAATTACATGGAAGCATTTCAAATACCTCTGTTGGATGGAAGATGATGTTATCTATCCTCATGTCCCCATGAATCAGGCTTTCTTCATTATCATCAGGTGGCAAGTTGTTTGCTAACCACTCAGCCAGTTTGTCCATGGCAGGAATATCTGTATGAGCAGCTGCATCATACTGTTTTTTCCAAGTTGACACCTGAAGAAATACAAACACTCCAACAGATTTTCCAACCGATTCCCAGGTTTTTAAAGAGCATAAAATTTTGAAGTATGTGCTTCTGTTTTTTCACTATTACCAAGTTACGTGAGAATTCAGTAAAACCCAGTACCTCTGCATTTGAAAATGTGAACTATGACATCAAAAGATGCACTGAAGACTACCTCTAATTTCTATTTCAATCCTATTTACGTAGCCCAAATCTATCATTCCCTGAGCACAGCATTACAGAACCAACCTGAATGTAGCAGTGGCTCTACAAGGTGCACAAAATAATCGAACTAAGTGAAGGTGTTTAATAGCTAAAACATAATGGTTACCTCTACAAGTTTTTAATAATTAGTAATTTAGCTTGCAAATCAAATAAATATTCAAAGACCTGACAAGACAAGAGAATTTTTTGAAGAGTTTTACCTGTCTTTTGCAGTATCCTGGTCCTCTACCATATCCTTGGAGGCCCAATGACTGTAAATCAAAGGAGTGCAACAGGGCCAAAGTTTCTATCATTGCAATATACAAAGCAGAACGCTCTGCTGGGCCCACTTCAGGCAGTGAGATGTCTCGGAAAATGCGACCCTAAAACCACCATAAATCAGATATTTGCTGGGATGTACACACCAGATGAAAAGAAGTAAAGCTATGCATTTAATGATCAAAACCAAATGTAGTGAATCAACACCCCCTGTGCAAACAAAAATTCCTTCCTCATTTATTTTATTCCTCGTCCAGGGAAAATGAAGGGATTCACAGCAATCTCAGATCACTAGTATATGGAAGGCAATTAAAATAAAAGATATATTCAGTAGATGAAAGTCTGAATTAGAGCACTCAATCCAGATATCATGAAGCTTGAAAGTACCAGGAAAAACAATGTTGCTGCATTGCCTCTAACAACTAACTTGCAGAAAAAAATATCAACGAAGACCTGAGGGAGATGGGGGGGGGGGCACAGACAGGGAGAGGAGGGAAATAGGTGGGTTGAACATTCTGAGGCAAACAATCCAAAGAAATTCACTTGTGTTCTCCTTAAAGGCAGCTTAATATATTTAAAAGATGGGTGTGGTTTTCCATTTTCTCCTTTAATTTTGACCCTGCCAGTAACAGATTGGAAGAGAAAAAACACATTCCTCTCTCCTCCGAGTTCCTCAGTTTCGCTGTTTTGCATGATGGCTTCAATATATTTACACAGCTAAAGTAGCAAGAGAATTTTTTTTACTAAAAGGGTCTGCATAACAAATCTCAAAATCAGGTTCCGAGTTGTGCAATGGTTTATTCAACAGAATAAAGATATGGTTGTTTTCTAACATGTATTTGTTAAAAACAGTGCAGAGCTGTCACTCTTAGAATGGATAGACTGTACATTTACATACTTAGAAATGCAGCAAGGTTGCTTCTTAAGGAATCACTTTCTTGTAGTCAAAACCAGAAAAACTCTCCATCTTTAATGTAAGAAATCTGTTTCAAATTTTTCACAGCTCTTACATTATATTACTCTTGATTCATGGTTTTTGTAGGAAAGTTAACTTAATCTCCAGGAACTGGCCCACAAACTCTTATATTTCTGAATTCCCAGTTAACCTGATGACAGAGTAGGATGCAATGAAATGAAAGAGGCCTGAATTCAAATCCTCCTCCAGCAGGAAAAAAAACCCCAAAACATGATACAGCATACTTACACTCAAAAATCACCAAAATCTAACAGAAGCACTATCAGCTCAGCTACAGCACCCCCAGATGGGACGGACCACAGACAGAACCATGCTGTATTCTTTCTGAAACCAGTGTCTGAACTGGAATCCTGCTTGGTTTTCAAGAAAAGGTGACTGTATGTCAATTCCTGTCTTCGGTACTAAACAGGCTGCAGGATGTCCAAAGATTCAGTATAACTTTATCAACTGACTATTTTCCCCTCTGACTCATGTATGCTTTTCACAGAAGAAATACTGCCTTATCACAGGACATCCTTCTGAGAACTCAAAACAACAACAAGAGGTCAAATACTGAGCTGAATATTTCAACAAAGTGGGAAATAAGCCTTGGAGAAGCTGAAATCCATGAGAATCACTGATAGCTAGAGCTTCTTAAAATCATCAGAAGATTATTTATGTTCATATCAGAAAACTTAGTGACTGCTGGGTAAGGCTCTAACAGAAAGGCAATTTAAAAGCATCTTGTAGTAGGGAGAAGGAAAGAAATTCTCACACTGGAGGACCAACCTGCACATGCTGCATTACATAAAACTCTGTTCCAATGACAGAAACGTCACTGCAATACAACAGGGGCTCAGGCACCGGAAAACCAGCTGAAAATAAGGCTTTCTGCACACGATATTCTCTATCGACCTGAAGACGACACAGAAATTTAGGTTCAATTAAAACCTCCCGAGCATAAACGAGCACAGTGAATGACAATGTTTAGTTCACAGAACACTAGCAAAGATCCAGCAGTGTACTGCATTTCTGGACACACTCAACAGTGTGCTGGACCATCAGGTACAGGACTTAAGTCACTTGCAATACGAAGTGTTTGGAGCTTGACGAGGAACGTTACTTACCTTGTGTGCTCTAGGTAAAAGGGGGCCATGGGGCTTCTTCCTGAGCACATAGGCCTGATCACCCTTCTGAAGGTAAAAGGTTGGATTCGACTGGCCCGAGCTAAAAAGAGAGAGATTATAATTACAAATTCAAGTACTTACAAATTCGTAAACTTTTAACAGAAATTATGCCAATGCACTTCAACTTGGCCAGAACAAAATGGCAGGACAGAGGAAAGAGTTCTTCTCAGCAGTTTTTTGTGCTGTGGGTTTTTTTTCAAATCTAGTCTTACAAGGAAGCAAGAGATAGCCTACAAAATCAAAAGTCAGAGGTTTTATTCCTACTTATAAGAAAGATGTCTTCTTTCACTGTGGACAGATCACAGCCAGTTTGTTCTCCTGTAGCCTTTACCTCTCCTCCACAAAGAGGCATCATTAGCTTATTCAAGGTACGCAGTAGATACTAACTTCAAAGCTTTCTGATTTGGAGGAATTAAACAGAGCAGAATTCTCATTAGCTCATTGTATTTGTCCTTTGGTGAGCTGTATTTTGAGCAATGTAAGCATAAAGAAAGCTCTCCAAATTGGAGGGGAACTTTTTACAAGAACATGTAGTGACAGGACAACAGGGAGTGGATTCAAACTGAGAGTAGGTTTAGATTGGATATTAGAAAAAAGTTCTTTACTGTGAGAGTGGTGAGGGACTGGAAAGGGTTGCCCAGAGAAATTGTGGATGTCCAATCCCTGGAAGTGTTCAAGGCCGGGCTGGATGGGGCTCTGAAAAACCTGGTCTAGAGAAAGGTGTCCCTGCCTCTGGCAAGGAGTAGGAAATAGATGATGTTTAAGGTCCCTTCCAACCCAAACCATTCTATGATTCTACACTATGATTAAATTACTGATGATTCTAGTACAAAGCTCCACTGTATGCCAGCCTGATCATAATGTCCACATGCTACGCTTAAGGGACAGCCTTTAGGAAAATCTTAAAGAATGAATGTTGAAGTGACAAAGAAAATAAGACATTTCAGTCATATACACGTGTAAAACAAAAGGGCAAGCTAGTTAAACCCTTCATAATGCCTTTTCCATCATATGCCAACCAAGCTCATTGACCTTATTTTCCTCAAGGCTCTGTGCTAATCTGCATGCCTTTCTCTCCTCATTCTCGGTAATTTTTAGGATGCATTCTGACTTAGTCCAATAAAAGATCAGACAACTAGCAGAAAACAAAAACCAAGTAAACTTTTGCCCTCATGTCTCCCATTATGTTTTCATTCTCCCAGAAGCAGATAGGGCATAGTTTGTAACACAGTTTAATAAGTGTACTGCACTGACAAATTCTCTGCGTAGCACAAAAGAAATTTACACCAGCTGAAGCCTTGAACTGCAAGACAAGGAAAGTAGTAAAAACATAAACACGGTCAATATTTTAGCAGATTTTACTATTAGCTACTCTCCTAAGGTCCTTCCTAAAGTCTCCTCAATCGAGGTACATATGAGGATTAAGGTACAGCTGAGGATTCAATGGATGTTCTATATTTGTAACAGAAGACAATTAAAAATTGTTTACTGTTTCTTAGTGATGGCTGCAGATAAAGCAGTCAAGGTCATGTTTACAGAGGAATTAATACTTATTTTTAGTTAGCTCCCGATGTAAAGCCACGCAGCCACAATACTAATTTGCTGAATGCAAATGAACCCACCGTTCTATGGCATAGTGGCTTTGGAGCCTGGGTGTGGCACCTCACTGGCGCAAGGCATTGCTCTCAGGGCGTTAATTGGCATTTCAACATATCCTTGCCCTGTTCTCATGGATTTGCTTAACCGGCGACAGCCCAACGCTTCCACAATTGAATTTTTAAGCCGTGTTTGTGCTTCTGAACGCTACTATTTGCTGTGCAATGAAAGATGGAGCAGACAACTTGAGAGGCAACAAAAAAATCGCGCGAGTACCCTGAGATCAGCGGGAAGTCCACCCAACACACAGCCCACCCGCAGACGGCTGGCTGCGGCCACACACTGCCTGTGACAAAGGTCACCTTCGCCGCCACCGCAAACTTTGACTTCTCCAGCCGCCCAAGGGAAGAGCTGTTCCCTCGGTGGCTGCTGTCCGCCATTCCCAGGACACCTCCACCTCCGGCCACCTTCCCTGCCGGGCAGCAGCGAACAGTGCGGCCCCTCTTCTGGCCTGACAGTGCGGGCTCACAGCCCATGTCCCAGCCACGGAGGCGGCTCTGGCCCGGCCGGGAGCGCTGGGGCAGGAGAGCGGCGGCTTCCCCGTTACCTCTGTCACCTATGCCACCTATGCCACCTATGCCACCTATGCCACCTATGCCACCTCTGTCACCTGTTACCTGTACTGCCTGACAACCAGCGCGCCCGCGGGCTGCCGAGGGAAGCCGCGCAGGTGGCTGCTCAGGTACCGCTCCAAGCTGCCCTGGTCGAAGCGGTGCTGCCGCCGCACCTCGCTGGTGCCCGGCTCCGCCGCCATCCCGGGAGGCTCCGCCGCTGCCCGCCCCGACCCGTCCCGTCCCGGCCGCCGCCGCCCGGAGGCGCCTCGGTCCGCCAAGGAAAGCGCTGCCCGCTCCCGGGGCTGCAGGGGCTGGGTGCCTTCTCCTGGGAGACAGCGTTCCCGGGAGGCGGGCACCGCCGGGGCGCACGCTCCCGCTGCCGGGTGTCGGGAGGCGGCCCCGCGAAGGGAACGCCCCGGCGCTTCCCGGAAGCTCCCGCGGCCGGGCAGACGTGTCGCTGCCATGGCGGATGCCGGCCGGCTGGAGCGGCTGGAGCGGCGGGTGCGGGAGCTGGAGGAGGAGCTGGCCCGGGAGCGGGGCGGGCGGCGGCCGGCGCGGACCCGCATCGACACCATGAGCCCGGAGGTGACGGACTCCAACCCCTACAGGTGCGGCCGGGGCCAGGGGCCGTGCGGGACGCGGAGGATTCCGTCGGGATGAGGAGGATGGGCAAGAGGGAGGGCCGTGGGTTGGAACTGCGGGTCTGGGGGAAGGGGCACGTGGAGGGGGGCTCGGGCAGGTGCGGGTCTGAGGGCTGGGGCTGGGTGTGCCGAGGAGGGTGTCAGGGCAGTGCTGAAGGCAGATGCTCTGTGGGTAGCAGGGGAGAGATGCTCTCGGATTTCCCATTTGCCTGGGCTGACAGGCGTGTATGTCAGGGCTACATTGTATTATCTTGTTCTACAGTACTAGAGAGAACGAGAGAGAGAGAGAGGAAATCTTAAGAGTTTTTCAGCTAGGTTGCTAATAAATGGGCAGGTGTTGGTATTACATGAGCTCTTATTCTCATTCCTCCTAACTTAGCTATTTTGGTGTATAGAATTACTGAGCATCATGGACCCCTTCTCGTCTGGAAATCTGATGCTTCTTTTTTTTTTGTTGTTTTCTTAATACAAGTCGATATCTGTTCTTTCATTGATACTTTCAATGTAAAAATGCAATAACAGGATAAAATGTTACTTTAAAATCCTTTCAGTTATCCTCAAAACCTGATAGTCTCAGTTTTAATTTTTTTTTAATGTTATGTTGGAGTTAATATAATCAAATTGATCAGAAAACAGTGCAAGTCTTCACTAGTTTGCTGCCATATGGTTCACTAAAAAAAAAAAAAGTGTCATCTTTCATTCTGCAAATCAGGGATTAATTTATAAAAATGGCTATGTGTCCTTCTGATTGCATCAACATTACTCGTACCAACTGAGTAAGAACACGAGTTTCTGCAGGGTTAGTACTCTGTTGCTAATAGGAAAGCATCTACTCTCTCATTCAGGCTGTACCTAGCTGGCAGTCACAACTGCAGTGAAAGCAGCAGGCTTGAGTTTGGTGCTTGGAGGGGTTATTTTTAAAGCAAAAGTGATTTGAAATACCTGAAAAGCAAAATTGCTATTAGAAACATAGAGAGCATTTTCTGTGTAACGTTGCTTTTTTTTTTTTTTTTAATTCATAGTCGCTTGATGGCGTTAAAAAGGATGGGAATTGTCAAAGACTACGAGGTAGGATTCTACCTGTAATGAAACATTACTTGCATTTTTTCCCTGGGAGGACCACTTTTGATATACTCGCCTGTATTTTGTTTCTTTCTACAGAAAATCCGAACCTTTACAGTTGCAATAGTAGGTGTAGGTGGAGTTGGCAGTGTGACTGCTGAAATGTTGACAAGGTGTGGCATTGGTAAGGTAATGAGAGTTTTTATTCTACTTCTTTACAGTAGATGGACCAGTCCCCTTTATGAAGAGTTTGATTTGATCTCATTCAGTTGATTTACCCAAATAAAAAAACTGTTGTGAAGAAAGCACTTGTGTAAACATTGCACATGAAGAGTCTGTATTATTCTTACACTAGTAAAATTGATTTACTTCGGGCGAAATTCTGTATCATGTGGATGATCCTTGTTTGGATTCTGGTCATCTCTATACTCCTGTCTGGGCCCATCTACCTAACCTTCACACTGGATTGTTGCAAAAGGAGAACAAAACAAAGGAAAAGGAAGGGATAGCTTGCACAGAAGATTAAGTCTTACAATAACAAGTTTATCTTCACAAATTTGAAACGTGGTGGATGTCAAACAGATATTTTCATTACAAATGTTAGCTTGTCGTGTGGCAGACTTAGAGCTAAAAATTTAGCAGCAGTTAAAAATAATTTGATGTGTGTGTTGTGTGTATAGGATTTTTCTTTAAAGGAGGAATTTGGGGAATGACTCAAATGTTTGTATTAAAATTCTGAAAAGTTTTTAAATACAGAAGTGATGCAATTCTTTATTGCAAAGTTTATTCCTCTGAAGGAGTATTTCCAGAAGACCAGCATCTTAGGCATAGTTGATTCAGAATTTATAATAAACAACATGTCCTTGTATTATGTAGGTATTTTAAGAGAACTGTTTTTGAAGAACTACATCCCAAGATAAGTTGAATAAATGACACATTTCTAGTTAATGCTGTAATAGCAAGTAGGAATGTGATAACAGAGGTGATAGTGCTCATGTAGATTAATCTTCTGAATAATCTTTGTTTAGATCAAATGAGCAGATTGCTTATTATTAAGAGTAGTTTTCATGACTTAACAAGTTGGTTCCTGGTGAATGGCAGTTAGAATTCAGTCTTTCAAGCACTTCCAAAATTGGCACCTTTCATATGTGAACTGAATGGCACTGCAGGAGTAGGGGGCTGTTTGCTTGGGGTGGTTTTTTGTTGGTTTTTTTTTTTTTTTAGAATTAGTTTTGTTGTTTAAAATGCCTTGCCATAGGGCTCTGATTGCTGTGCCTTTGCAGATTCACACACATTAATACAATCTTTATTGTAGCTGCTACTGTTTGACTATGACAAAGTGGAACTGGCAAACATGAACAGACTCTTCTTCCAACCTCATCAAGCTGGATTAAGTAAAGTGCAAGCAGCAGAGCATACTTTGAGGTATAACTTAGAGAAGTGGGTATTAAAATGTATTTGCCCAGGATGCTGCTCCAGAAAACCAATGTTTCACTCTTAATTCCTTGCAAAGGAGCGTGATCTGAGTGGGGAATTTGAGTATAAAATATTTGTGGGAATGATTTATACTTTAAAGACATATTGGCCAAAACCTTAATGTGAGTCTACTTTTTAGGTAAAGCTAGTCTTACTCAGAAGTTTGGTATAAACTATGCCAATTCAATATAATGTGTGATTTTTTTCTCATCTAATCTGTGAATTTTGGAGAAATATGGGTGTATTCTTGAGTTCAGGCTGGAAACTTATGACTGCAGTAACACTTGCGAAGTTAGGGAGTAGAGTGCAAATTATCATTGTATTCGTGACTGTTGACTCCTTTGTTTCCTCCATAAGGGAAATTAATCCTGATGTTCAGTTTGAAGTACATAACTACAACATCACAACACTGGACAACTTTGAACACTTCATGGACAGAATAAGGTAAAATCTCTCAACAAAAGCATGTCGCCAACTTCTGCTGACGTGTGGATCCATACAGCCTCAGGTTTTTATTGTTTAGGGATTTTTCCAATTTAATAACTTACAATTGAAAAGTTTGTATATGAAGACATTCCTGCCTAGATGTTTTCTCTAGAGTTGGCGTTTATTTCTGCTGTCGCACAGTTATATTTCATATTGGTGCATCTTTAGATTTCCAACCAAAGCTCTAGGACTTACAGGCTTTTCCCATTACAGAAAACAGATCTGATCATATTTTGACTGCTCTAAAGTGGTTTCAGTTATGCTTTATAGAATGAACAAAGAAAATAGTTATTAGTGGATTTCACAGAGGAGTGAAATAACTTTTCCCATTTGCCGTTCTGTTGTACCAAGGTACAATTCTCCAATACCTTGCACTGTGAGTGTTTTCTATATAAAACTTCTTTGAGTCTAAAATGCCCGTATATTAAATCCCAGCCTCAGCATGCTGTTGTTTCTTCTGTAGATCAGAGGTGCTGGTTGTATGCTATTCTGCATCTGCACAAGTTTTGTTAGAAATTCACTTCCCATGGGCTTCTGTACTCTAAAAGCAGGCACGTTTGGTATGTTGTTCTGCCAGCAGTTTCATGCAAACTTCTGATACTTATTTCAGTAATGGTGCACTGGAGGAAGGGAAACCTGTCGACCTTGTTCTAAGCTGTGTGGACAACTTTGAAGCTCGCATGGCGATTAACACGGTAAGGCCATCGAAGGCGTGAGCTTGTGGAAGTCTGTTTTCTCCTATAACTAATGTTAGGAACTGTGGGGGCTGTAGAAAAGACAGTAACTTAAAAAGAATGAAATGTCCCCCTTGGTTTAAGGAAACTGAATCTGAGCTTTTACCCAGTTCTTATAAAACCCAAATGTAACTGTAGACTTTTAAGCTACGAGAAGCTAAAATGGTTAATAAAAGAGTTAAGTGTCATAAGCTCTCTCTGTCTTTCCACATCATCTTGTTCACGTAAAGGTATTTGCAAAGGCTTGTATGTTAAATCTTACAAACTTTTTAAAGACTGTCCATAACTAATTGTATACTATGTATGACTTTCTGTATACTAAAAATGACTTAATGCTGTGTTCCTAATCAAATGGTTTTTCTTTACAGTAGCAGCCAATGTAGGGTATATGCCAAGTGTATGTTTTCTGTTATCCTCCAGCTGACTGGATCCATAAAGTGCAGGCAGGGCAGGTACACAGATACACTGTATCTAAGCCTATAAAGTAGATTGTACAATTAGATTCTGTAGTGTGCTGTTACTGGATCACTAATGTCTGTATTTGCTGAAAAATCTCAGTTCCTCAGAAAGCACAACGAGCTAGCTTTGTGAGAGCAACTTTAATTTGCGTTTTCATTTGTCCTTTGACTCTGATAAATAATTTCTATTCTCTCTCTTCATGTCCCTTTTTCTGATTATAGCCTTTTTGTCTTAAAGGAGGGAGATGAATGTGTTTAATCGCTCTCAACTTACCGCATAGTTTGGGTTTCTTTTCTTTTCATTAAACTTCTGCAGTGCTGATGTGTGTTCTTCTCTGTTTATAAGGCCTGCAATGAACTTGGACAAATCTGGATGGAATCTGGAGTCAGTGAAAATGCAGTGTCGGGACACATACAGCTGATCATACCCGGTGAATCCGCTTGTTTCGCGGTACGCAGCGCTCTGCTGAATTGCTCATTTGCCTTTTGAAGCGGGACTGGGAATATGGAGATTGGCTGGCTTAGTCAGAGTGATCCTGGCGCAGCTGATTCAGTAGCTTATGATTTTGTGTGAGCTGTGGGATGTCTTTAATACTTCTTTTAAACTCAGTTTCTTTATTTCCCTTCAGTGTGCTCCTCCACTTGTAGTTGCTGCAAATATTGATGAGAAGACATTAAAACGAGAAGGAGTTTGTGCAGCCAGTCTTCCTACAACTATGGGTGTTGTGGCAGGAATGCTGGTGCAAAATGTTCTGAAGTAAGTGACTGTTGCTGTTCGATTTACAGCCCAATAAGAGAAGAAAAGCTTGAAGGAACTTTTCATAATGACAGGTCTGGTTCTTTTTAAATGTCTGTGGCCTGTTTCCTAATGGTATTGGCATGATTGGACTGGGCTGAAGTATACACTGCTTGAAACGTTGCTGTGTTTACTTTGGAACTGCTGTTTTAAATAGAACTTTTCAGGGGTAAGAAAGAGTCTCAGGGTTTTCCAAAGAATTTATTTTACTGCATACACATATGCACATTTTTTTCTTAGTTCTGCATTTAAAACATGCTCTGATTTGACATCATTAAGTTATACACAAAAAACGCTATGGTGCTGACTTGTCTTTGTACATGGACAAAGAATAAATTATTTCTCTTGCAGTGTTTGTTATAAAGCAATATGATGTATTTTAATATTGTTATAAAAATAGTTATAAAGTAATATGCAAAATTTTAGTATTTTCAAAAAGTACTGTTGTGTGACTCCAACTGCTGAAAGAATTGCATGTATCAGCAAGGAAAATACTTGAACAACTTTGTACTCATTTTCAAAATGACACACAGTGTTTTACAAGCATCTTTGAGAATAACATTGTATTTAGCCTGTTTTTAGCCTTAGCTTGGTTTTGTCCATTAACCAAAAATTTTTAGTTACAAGGAATAAAAGTCCTGTTTGCAAGTGTGCCTATAAACAACAAAACTCCATTTTCAATTGTCCAAAGACATGTTTTTCTTGAATGAGGAATGCAAACATTGCAGCTTAATTTGAATCTTTATTTCGGTTGCAAACCGGACCCTACAATAAAGATTATTAAACTGGTTCTGATCAGGGCACCTTAGTGTTTCAAGCAATGGAAACATATTTCTGAGTGTAGCTGATGTGTTCTCACACACTTACAGCACAAGAGAATCGGATTCTGTATTGATCCAATTACACTGTTGATAGGTGACTACAGCTTATTTAAGACAATTATGGTAACTCTTTACAACTGCAGTTGCGCGAGTGTGTTCTGAAAGTTCTATGAGGAAAAATTATTCCTTGAAGTTTTAGGTTTGCATAAATATAATATAAATTGCTGTATATAAGCTCCTTCTTCCTCTGTATTTCTAGATACCTGTTAAATTTTGGTACTGTGAGTTATTACCTTGGTTACAATGCAATGCAGGATTTCTTCCCATCTATGTCTATGAAGCCAAACCCACAGTGTAGTGACCACAATTGCAGAAAACAGCAAGAAAATTACAAGGTAAAAATGGTTTGGGTTTTCTTTTTTTTCCTTTCTTAAAATCTTAAGGACAATGCAAGATACAAACGTGTAGTAAAAGAAAATGTTAAGTGCTACTCCAGTTTTCAGCAGCCTTGTCCTCAGATGGTTGCACATGTTTCTAAATATACAGTATGTAGAGTTATCTTAAAGCAAAGGATAGGAAGAATGGCTTGCGTTCAGTTAAGTAATATTTTCTTGTACATAATGGCTCAACCTTTCTGGCAGTCCTATGTCTCTGAGTGTTAATGGGTTTGGTGTTTTTTAACCAGCAGGTATTCTGCCTTTTTTATGGCTAACAGAGTTCTAAACTGTGACTGCTTATCTTAAATATTGAAAAAACGGGAATATTAGATTTGATCTTCTTTGCTGTTGTTGGAAATTTGACTATTACATTTTGCTTATTATGGTCTTTATCTTTTTGTGTTTTTCCTTCAGAAGAAAGAAGCTGCACGACCAAAACAAGAAGTAATTGAAAAGGAAGATGAAATAGTACACGAAGACAATGACTGGGGTAAGTCATCAACTAGAGACTAAATGATGTTCCCAGTACCAAGATTCAATTTGTGTGAACATACTGTAGGGTACATAGAATTCTTACAGTTGCTATTTTTTGTAACTTGTACTGCATAATCACTGCTGGCTTTTCACAGGTTTTGACAATAATTTTACCACAACCTGATGATGTGTTTTTAGTGCAATGTGCAGGTTTTACGCTCAAAATGTAACTGCTGCTTGAGTAAAAAATAATGAGAGATATGTGAGAAGATGTATTAACTGTGTATTCCTTTTAAATATACTGAAGAGCATTTGTCATTTCCCTAACCACTGTGCTGAGGCATCCCGTGGAATTTTATATTCCTCTGAGGGCTTAAATTACAAGGAGTTGTCTTAAGGAATGGTAAATGTGTTTTATATAACTATTTCAAGAACAGAGGTATACATTCTGTTTACTATATGATCTAGAAAATAGCCTTATCTTACCATTGGCAGAGGTGTCCACATAGTAAGTTTTAAATGGTAAGGACAAGGAAGAGGTGCCATTCTTGTCCATAAATTACATATATAGAGCTATTTCATGTATTGAAAGTTGAAAGTTGAAGATGTCCCTGCTCATGGCAGTGGGTTTGGGCTAAAGACCTTTAAAGGTCCCTTCCAAGACAAACTATTCTATGATTTACTTTTCCCTAAGCAGGTCACTTCACGTGGGCTATGCCTGTTTAAAATACTCTTTATTGGGGAGCCCACATTCCTACAGCATCTATTTTGTCCCTTGCTTTATCTGAAGTCTTGTCTAGTCTAATCTGTTACTGCTGCACCATTAATACAGGCAATTCCACAAGACTTGTTTCTTAATCATCGACTGCAGTTGTGTGAAATGATCTCAGAACACAAATATGGGTAAAAATCTTCAACATCTTCAAAGGGAAGATATTTTGTATTGATAGTGAAAGGAAGTGGTTGAAATCAAAGGTCTTTCTGCTTTTAACTTTGTTTTGGAAAAGTAGCTGCAGCTTACGTCTTACTGTGAAAACTCGGTTATTAAAAAACTTTTTTAATGGAGTTCTTGTTTCCTTTTAATGCAAAGGCATTGAATTAGTATCAGAAACTTCAGAAGAAGAGCTGAAGGCTGCATCTGGTCCAGTACCTGACCTTCCTGAGGGAATTACTGTAGCATATACTATCCCAGAAAAGGTAATATATTTGTTCTTTACGTATTTTTGAAATACACGTTGAAGATTAACTTTATAATACCGGCTAGTTTGGTACCCTTTAAACCTAAGATAAAATTCCATCTTGAACAGTTCCAGTGAAACTGGACCTCAGTACATCTGATTAGTGCATTCCGTGGTCCACTTTTGTGTTTCTATGAAATATATTTCTTTAAGTAGGGAAGCAGTAGTTTTGAGGTGATAAGAATAAATGCTTTTCAGGGCTGGGGGAAGAAAAACAAATGTGAATTTCTCAGTTGCTTTTTGGCAACTAATTTTACCATACTTATCTTATAAAAGCTGTGTGTAGTCAGAGAGCACTTAGTATACCCAGGAAACATAGAATCTGTATGTCTTGCAGCTAGAACATTCCAACTCCAAAGTGAAATAGTTTACAATTTAAGCCTAATCTTAGGCCTAATCTTGCAATCAAGTGCCTGGTTCTAGGAAAATGGTGTGGTGTAAAGGCTAATAAATAAAGCTAATTTGTGTGGGCTTTTTTGTTTGCTATTTTTTTGCCAACTTTTTCTTCCTGTTCCTAATAGGAGGACAATTTGGTAATGAAGGAAACGGTAGCAGAGTCTGAAGAAAGCCTAGAAGAACTCATGGCCAAAATGAGAAACATGTAGAAAAACAAATACTAAGAACAACTTCGGATCAACATGGATTTTGAGAAGACCAGTCTTCTTACTTTTTTTCTTTTTTTACCTCCAGTGAAGCTTACCGTTACCTTTCTGAAGAACTGGAACTGTTACAGGAGAAGGAAGGACACAGATTTACATTGTTTATATTCTGTTGTCTAGTCACTCTTTGCCATACAGAGTTGTGCTACGGTAAATTTTAGTTTCTCAGCATTGCTAGTCTCCAGATATTCAGTAGAAAATAAAAGGACATGGACAAACTAACAAAAGCAGGCATAGCACATTTATATGCTCTATCATGTGATGAGAATAGTACATGGGAAAAGGAAATAGTACAACAGGACAAGGGAAAGATGAAATCTGCTGGAGGGGACTGAGAAAGTGTAGGGCAGATGATAGTGCCTCACTCACATTGCTGCTCCTGGTTTTCCTGGCACTTTTCCTTGGTTGTTGTTCGCTTGTCTAAATTCTTGGCATTGGATCATGCTGTGATCATGATTCTTTTTCTGAGTAATTAGAACATTTAAGCCTTTTCATCTGCCTTAAATATCTCTGGGATGGATTTTTTTTAAACTTTCCTAGTTTTATCAATGTCTTACTACTGCTTGTCCTTAAATAGCTCCTATAGGATAATGTTTTGAGTACCGTGTAAGAAGGTGAAGTCTTTTTGTTATTAGCAGACTGTGTATTAGCATGCCACTATTTCAGCTGGCAGATGCTTTTCATAACAAAATTACGAGCAACATTGGAAAGAACAGGAGATTTTCTCTCTCTCTTCGAAAATCTAAATACTCTATTTTTGTTGGTTATTGAAAGTTTATCTGTAATTCTGATCCCTTCCCATCATATGGGCTATATGAAGGAATTACCACATGTTAAACTATGTCCTGTGGTGCCAGCACCCTGCAGAACTTGAAGGATCAATTTAAAATATGTTAACTACTGTGGCTGTCTGATCCAGAACTTGGTCATTATTTCAGTTTGGCTTAGAAGATAAATTTCAGCAGTATAATACACGTATTTCCAAGTTGGGCTCTTCAAAAAAACTCTTCCACAGCATGACGGAGCCAACACAGAACCAGCTAGCGATGGTAGTAGAAGTATTGCAGTACCATGTAAACAGAGGGCAATATTGTGGTGGTGCTTCTGCTGCTAAGGGCAGCTGAATGAATGCTTAGTGAAAAAAATGGTTCACTTCTTTAGCAATGGTTACAAACTTCAAAATCTGTTTCCTCCACAGCTGACATCAGGTTATATTATACACATAAAAATCATCTCTGAAGCCAGTGAGAGATGTTTTGGGTGGGTTTTGAGTGGGTTTCATTATACTGTAAAATGGAACTGGATTTTTTGTTTGGTTTTTTTAACTGAGTTCAATTTTGGAGAAACCAGATCTCAGAATGAACTGTAGAGGGATGGGAAATAGAATATGAGACCATTAGAAAGGTTCATACTTGAATCTGTGTTACCAAGTCTGTTAGCTTCATCCAATTGTCATTTTAAGTGTTACTTACATTTCTATGTGACTTCATCTTTCTGTTGGGAACAATAAAAGTGAGGCACGCACCTGGATCTGGAGATCCTGAGGCAAATGGCTGAACTGTTTCAACAACAGCTCAGCTCATCTTGACTCTTAACTATATGGCTGATGTGACTGCTATCACATGATTAACAACTTCAGAAGAGGCAACTTCACACACACTTTTATGAGCAAATTATTATGCTTTTGTATGCCCCATTATAAAAAAAATGGTTCTTGTGTTACTTTCAGACTTTCAACTTGTATGTACATGAAAAATTCTACATAATCGGAAAATACATTAAGGTGATTGTGCCAATGGTTAAATTATTTAGAAATAAACAGCATCAAAAAAAGCAAATTTAAGGATTCATTTTTTTAATTAAAAAGACATTTACAAGTATAATCTACTCCAACTGTAAAACATAACAGAAAGTTTATTACTTCTTTTGTTATGAACTAACACAGCACATTGCCATGGTTAAGTCCAGCTTTATTTGGCAGTCTTATAAAAGAAGTTATCAGTTTTTACAGTGTTGCATGAATATTGCTAAGACGTTGATATTCTGTAACTGTGTAATTAAACCTCCCTTGAAGCTGGTGACCCTCAGTTTTGAGGAGGAGTTCTCCCACGCAGAATTATTACCTGGCATACACCATATATACAAATTACTTTTCCTTACTGTCCATGAGGTACAACTACAGGGACAGCTGTCTTGTGAGCACGCAGTGACTACAGCTGACACGTAGGATTCTTAGTCCTATGTGATCCTGCTTTACTTTCTGCAGTAAAGTCTAATGTAACACTGAAGATCTAGAGGGTTGCTTCTCATTTGAATCAGAAACATTAAGGAAACTATTTAGGAGAGCAAGATACATCATTTTACGTGTTAAAATCAGAACAGAGGTGACAGACCAGACATCAGGTAATTCTTTAGAAAGGGGAATTACCAGATCTAGGAACAACAGGCAACAGAAACACACACAAACTAAGTAGACTGAGGTTTTTTGGTTGGTGTTTTTAATGTTTGTTTTCCCTTTCGTCTCTCTCCTTGGTTGGTAACAATCCTGCAAAGAAACTTTCCCGTTTTCAAAACTCTTCAAGGTGGCTGGAATACAGTGGTAAAATTCTTGCTTTGATTGAAAACCCACTTTCTGAATAAGAGGAAAATATCCAGAGAGCTATTACAAAGTTCCAACTCTTGTTGCTGTATCATAATATCTTCAAGAGCTATTTTTGATTTTTTTCAAACTAAATCTTCATCTTAAAAATCAAATTTGGGCTGTATATTTGTGCTGTCAGTTTCATATTCTGTTTCTTTTGCCAAGTTAAAGCCTTATCAAAATACTAAATTCCTCCTAATTAGAACAAGGGCTGAAATGGGTTATATTTAATTCTACTCCAAAAAGGAAAAAACAGGGTGCAAGGTAAGTACGTCTTTGAAGTGAAGACTATTTGCGTTTTTCAAACTGGATCAAATAATTCTTTACATTAGTTGCCTCTGAAACATTATAGTAAGGTTTCAATTAATTTTCCACTTAAATTCATTTAAATTGATTCATGAATTTGTGCACTGAATGAGAACAGACTTCAAACTGATTCTTCCAGATGACTAGGGTGTTAAGAAATACAAGAGGCAGGTAGATTGGTTTATCATCTCTTTATCTGATGGCAAACTATTTTGCATCACTAGGTTTTCCCAGCAAATACAAAAATTCATGTATTTTAAGGGATTCAGTGAGATTAAATAGTGAAAGTATCACTAAAGATTTAACAACAGGGAATTGGGCTGTAATCATCTCCATTACAATTCCTCACTGGAAATATTTTTACTGAACAGAGTGGAATCTGACAACAGGTTCAACTGGAGATGATGATATATTTAGATATGTTAGCTTCCCAAGGAAAGCAATTAATTTTGCACAAGTCCCTTGAATTCAAGTTTGCTTAAAGCTGAAATAACCCTGCAGGTAAAAGTTCTGGTGGAACAGTATTTTCAAAAATTTCTCAAAATTGCCATCTCTTCAGAAACAACTTTAAAGGTTTCTGAAAACGGAGAAAGGATTGATGAAGCAAAAATATATAAATCCTCTAAGCCATGCTATTACAGCACAGAAATAAGAACTACCCCATAGAGTCTATACAAGTGGTTCAGCTCAACTTGTTATAATCCTGGCACTCAGGCTAATAGGTATCAAGTCCACGTTTTTGGTATTAGCTATAATTTGAGCTAGCAACTAATATGTGCACCTATATACAATGAAAGCAGCTCACTTCGTACCGTACGGTCTGCAAAGTTGGAGGATTTTAAGCTGAAATATTTGTTTCCCTGTCATTCATGAAGACAGGTGTTGGTCCCAAAACAGTATGTAATCCTTGGAAAAAAATGGATTTGTCTTGGGAATTTTCTGTCTGCGTTAAAATATCAATAGAGACTGTGTTTTCTTGTTGCAGGTTTATATCACCTTTGTCCATGTTCCAGGAAAATATTTGGTGATAATGCACTTTTTAAGCTGAATGTGTCTCCACTCGATGAATGTCGAGAAGTTGCTTTACCACCTATCAACAAAGTCTCTGCTTCTTTTATTTCCATAGCTCTCTTGTAAAGTTCAGCTGCCTTCTCAAAGTCTCCCCTTTCATAGCTTTGGAAAAGAATAAAACACATTTGAAAAAAAGCAAATAAAACAAGTCCCTCAAATCATTTAAATTGAAATACACACCACAGAGTACTTAAGACTCTCTACTTTCCTAGCAAGTACACAAGCTCAGGAAGTTTTGTTTCATCCAGTAATTTGCTTTTATAGGGTTGAAGCATATAATCTTACCTTAGCACAGCCAAGTTTTTCAGTGTTTCCCCTACGCGAGGATGCGTGTGGCCAAAGCTGTCTTCATAAATCTTTAATGCACGTTCATAAAGAGGCAAGGCTTCAATCTGCTTTTTCTTTGGGTAGTAGAAAGTTTTTTTTGTTACAGATGTGTATTACATTTGCTTTTCTTTTTTTTGCCAACACAGTATCAAAGCATCCCAGGTGCAATGTCATGCATATTTAACCACAAGGTGTTTTGAGTTCTCAATACTATTGACATGTGAGGATGATAATTGAGATTGTCAAAGCAATTGGCTTTCACTTGCAAATGCAATTCCCACTAATTCTAATTAGGCTTTGGACTTCCCATGCAGTTCTGAAAATCTCAGTCCTGAAAGATTTGTCAGGCGCTCTTTGATTTTACCCAAGGCAGCTTTAATCCCCGTTTAAAAATCAGATAAACAGATTGCAGAAATCCAGGAAACAAGAAAACAAACTCACTCCTATTGATGCTAAGGAATTCAGCAAGTTGATTGCATCTCCACTGAATCTCTTATTAGCTGCAGGCTAGAAAGTCTGCAGCCTTCTCAGGTTTTTAGTTCTGCAAGTCCTATAAGGAATTTCCCTTTTAAACATGATCAAGTTTCTTTGGTTTCATTTAAGCACAAATCATAAAAAAGTCTAGGATAGGAAAAATAAACATGTTAGGCATGAAAAACTTACCATCTGACAGTAAAGGACAGCCAGATTTACCAGAGCAGTTGCTACACTAGGGTGTTTTGGGCCAAATGACTTCTGTCGAATTTCAACTGCTAACTCATACAGAGGAACAGCCTTGTCAAGTTTTCCCTAGATATAACAGGGAAAAAATTATTCATTTCTCTTGTATCAAGATAGTAACAGTAAAACCTATTTTAAACAAGAGCCTTGGAGAAGATGTAACTATTTCTAGAATAGGGGGTTAACTTTGCTTAATTAATAGTTGTATTTTGCACAGATTGCTTATCATGAATATTTATTATGGCCTAATTTTCCAAAATACTGAGCATATTGAACTCCCAGTTAACATGTTTCTTATCTCTGTTTCTTCCTTTTTTAATTTAATTTTTCCCCACAAGTGTCTCATTGAGAAAGCTGTGAAAAAGAATTTTCAGTTGTACTTTAATCAAAATAATTTTCTCCACTGAATTTTAATTTGTGCTACCTCAAACTGGCAAAGAGTTTTTTGTTGCAAATATTAAGTGTTTTTGCATTTCCTAGCAGCATGAAATTTAGAAGCTGAAGTGAGCAGAGAATATGTGACCCCAAACCAGTTAATGCACAGAACAGCAGATAACAATTATTTAGCAAAAATACAGGCACATTTGATCCAAGGGATTTTCTGCAAGATCTTTCTCTTTGAAGAACAGTAAAATGTGAAAATATAAAATAAATAACATTTTTGTCATCCACAGAACTTGATCTTGCTTCAACAGCTGGAAACTGTATATCATTATTACAGTGATAATATCAAATAATTAGAACAACCATCTATAAACACAAATATTCATAAAACATTTTGGAATTATGAAATGCAGTTTGTACTGCATTTACACGTTTTATTCCCCACAGTGCATTTTACAGGGGAGTAACTCTCATCTTTCACTAGGTCAGCATAAGCTAAAGATGGCTCAGCCAGACAGTTTATTTGTAAAGTACTATCTCGCTCATAAGCCTTCAAGTTACCCTCAATTGGACTGTAATGTTCAAGGTCATTGTGTGAAAAGAACTAATTGTATACCCTTAAACACGATTTTTCCATTAGGACACAACGGATCAAACTCTTGTATGTGGGGAACTCAAACACAGCTAGGAAGAGCTTCCCTCACTTGCAGCTAAAACCTTCACTCTTAACTAAACCAGAAATTCTTCGTGGTGAATACTGAGCATGCAGGACACTGACGACATTAATCAGAAATAGCTTTTCTTTAAATAAAGCGTGTTTAGAAAGTGCTACTGGGCTCTTTGGAAACATACTGAGGCCATTTTACAACATATTTTATGCACACGTTTAGAACACCGAGAGCCGGCAAAATTCCCACGCTCCACTCCTTTTGGATTGAAGACTGTAACAACGGAAGGAAGGCATTACAGTTCATTCACACACTAAGAAAAGGTAACAGGCTTGTGCTCACCATCTTTTTATACAGCACTGCCAGGTGTTTCACAGTGTAAGCCAAGGAGGGGTGATCTGGAGCCAACGCTCTCCTCCTGATGTCCAAAGCTTTCTCGTAGAGTTCCTCAGCCTTGTCATAGTGCTTCTTCTCATTGTACAAGGCTGCCAGATTGTTCAAAGACTGTGCGCAGTCTGGATGGTCGGATCCCAGGACCCTCTCTCTCATTTCCAAGGAGCGCTTCAGGAAAAGCTCCGCTGTCCTACAGAACATATTTGTTCAGTGATATTTTAACATTATGGTAACATCTCTACAGGCTGAAGTGCCTGTTTGAAACAGGACAAACTCAGGCTTGGAAGCTTCACAGGTGCTGCCAGCCGGTACTGGACTTTCCTCGAAACAAGCAAATGCCAAATCAGCAACATCCTGCTAGGTATGATGTTGACGTGATGGATACAGACAAAGAGATAGTTAATGTATTTCTGTGCAAACTTGGATCCCCCCATTTAGGACTGAAAAGCCCATCTAGCAGATTACACACCCCCAAAAGCTACCCTTTTCTTTAATTCAACCTCCATCTTCAGTTATGCAAGTAATCCTTCCTTATTCAAAATATTCTTCAGACTTCTGGGCAACTCCTCATAGTAATTCAGTACTTCCACGGATAAAGCAATCGTGACGTATGAGGTAAAGGTTTAGGACACACCACACATTTCTCAAGAAACGTTTAAGACTATAAAACATGTTAAAGCGTTCGATGGACAGCTTTTCACGCCGAAGGGGGAGAGATTGGAATAGATTTTATATATGTCATGAGCTAGATTATCATAGTAGAATCCGTGAGAACTGACAAAGTAGAAAAGACTCTGTGTAATGCCACCACTCAAGCAAAGGGCATATTTTATCTCACTGCAGTCGTGTATTACTATTCCATTACGGGTTTACAGCAGCTCCTCTGTCAAAGCAATGGGTGATTCCCCCATAAGACTGACAGCATCCATTATAACTATGCAGTTCCTCATCCTGACATAGACAAAAATTCTGTGTGATGCTATTCCTAAGAGGTCATCTTAATAAACTGGAAAAATCCATTTCACATTAGAGAAAAAAATACCATTTATACACAGAATGGTAGATTTGATTCTGGAGGTCTTAGACAAGTGTCAAAAGGTGTTCACTCTATGCAAGGATGATGTGTGGGGAATGATATGTCATATATAGATATTAATTAAGAGACATACTCTTTTGCCATTGATTTCATTTTAACTGCATGAATTGTCAAAAAAATCAATTTTGGATTTGCTGTTTTAGAAAAGAGACACAATATCCATTTTTAAAAGTTCCTTAAACCTACCCTAGAACAAAGTTCATACTTCTGCTCACCTATGAAATAATGGAGATACTGTTACTCTTGAAGTAGGTTGTGTAGAACAGGAACTTTTTATGAATAATGTGGAATATTAAACAATCATGTATGAGATTAGATAACATACTGCTCCTCTATAATCAGTCACTTCATGAGGGTAAACTGAGGAAAAACCCCGAATTTCCAACAACTGTTAAAAATCAATTCCTTCACTGCAGAGGTCATACATTTTACAGAGATTCTGTATGCAGATCCTAAATAATGATATACTTCTGAAATTATCTAAAAGCTACTGGTGCCATAAACATCACACACAGGAAGAAAGTAAAAATACTTTCAGAACTTAATCTGTGCTTTTTCACTGGTCTCCTTCCTTCTTCTCTGAAAAGATTTGGTTCAGTAGAGTGGGATTTAAGGTGACTTAACAATTCCCTCACAACACACAGTTTTAGACTACTTTCTGGACTGAAGAAGTTGATGTGAAAAGTGGCTAACCATGCAATCAGAACTGTCCTGCACCTTTCATTCCCCTCTTCAACACCCCTGCTTATATCTGTCTGCTTCTAGAGCACCTCTGTGCCACTCTTTTGTGTCCTCTTTTGCCCTTAAACAGGCCATCAGGGTAAAATCCTGATGGTTACAAGCACAGTGAATATTTAAGTCATGATTTCTTGTAATACTGCCATTTTGAGTGTTTTTCATAGAAAAACAACAATCCTGCTATTCAAACGTGAACACCACAAAGGAGAGTCACAAAATAGTGAAACTGAGTAGAGGAGGCGCAAATCTGAGAATCAGTATCTGCAACAAAGGCAACTGTGAAACATCAATTCTGAATGCAGAAAATGAACTGATGTGGTAAATACTCACATGCCAACAGCATCAACTGTAGAAAATATGAAGAAATTTCACAGTGAACAAAAACCAGTGGAATGAATCAGGGACAGCACTAGAACAAGTATTTGATCGTGTGTCTACATTTCTAGTAGTTCTAGCTAGTTCTCCATGCTTTGCCTCCAATTAGACCGCTCAGAGCACTCAGTGGAGTTGTCACAATTACTACAACTTACTCAAGATTATTCTGCAGGTAGTAGAGGACTCCAAGCTCGTTAAGGGTTCGAGCATTATCTGGTGTATCCTTGCCCAACGTGAGTTCTTCCAGTTGCAGGGCTCTTTGACGCAGGAGAGCAAAGCCACACTACAGCAAAGAACAATGTAATGTAAGCCAATCACTATTACTTTTAAAGTTTAACACTCAAGACAGAAAATCAAAAGGAGCACAATAATCTACTTAAGTTCTCTTCTCGAGCTACATGGCACATCCTTATTTATAATGTAACTAAAATGTGAAAGTTTGGTGAAATTCCCAGACAATTCAATTTACTGTGCTGTCACACGAACTGTTTTCCCTGTGTGTTTTCATATATGCTAATCTGCTTAAACTTCACAGTTCAAACAACCAATTCAGACCAAATTCTTAGGTTTATAAGCTCAAGACTTCAAATCAATGTAATCTCCAATAACAAATGCTTCTACAGTATTACTTATGGCGTCACATGGATCTTTGTAAAATGGGCTGCCAAGTTAATTCTTACATGCAAAACGAATCACAACTAAAAAGTGCACCCGTTGTTACACACTCTGCCTATTTTTGATCTTTGCAGTCTTAACAAAAATATTTGTGCAGCAGAACTCATTACAGAAATGGACCACATCTTTATGAACCAAATTCATTTGTATTTAAGCACTGAGGAAATAGCAACATTTTTATGGCTTTTTACTACTTTCATTGGAGCTACAACTAGAGCTCTGGAGTTATTAGCTGAACTCTTACAGTGCAGACATTACATGACAAACCCTTAGCTCAAGAATGACAAGAGGAACCCTGGAGCTGGAAAACAGCACAGAAGATAAAAACTCAGTATGTTACCTAATATTATTACTGGGATTTTCCATTGCAGTAAGCACTGTATTCACTGCTAGGATAAATGCCTCAGCTATTCTGGAGAACACCTTTTTCCCTTGCGACTTTTGACAGACAATGGTATTAGCAGTAATTCTGCACTCCTGTAACATATATAACCATTTCTTTCTTTTCCACCTCTCTCAACTCTATTCCAGTTATACTGATACATGCCCACTTCCAGCAGAGCTGAAAGGGCAGTTACCAAAGCTGCTGCTAAGCTACTTCACTACCTACAATTATCAAAAGCCCTTGAGCTTTGCCAGCTCCGCAGACACATTTTATCATCTCTTTAGCAGAGCTGCAACATGCCCCGCATTTCTTTTGAAATATCACACGTTTCCTTACCAAACTGCCTTTCTGCCTTGCTGCTCTTTGGCGTATTTTGAAGGACTTTTTCCTCAGTTGCTCAGCTTGTTCATATCTGAAAATAGTTATTTGTAGTGTTAGAAGGATGTTAAATGTAGCATCAACGAGTATGCTGGAAAGCTTCTAAGTTACTTGAGGGTATAAATTTGAGAAATTAGGAATCTTGAACACAATCACACTTTTTGTCAAAGATAAAAACACCCAAACTGCCATGGGCCAGACAATGCTCCTCCTTTATCTCTACAAATTTTTGTTAAACTAAGCACAAAAACAGGCCCCTCCTAGGTGGCCTGCTACAAGAATAGAGAGGGGATGCTCATGGTTGCATTAGAACACATTAACTCAAAAAAAGAACCAAAGAAAAATTCTGGCTTCAGGAAGAAAATCTTTGCTGTTACTTTTCTTATACTAACTCCACATAAAGAAAAATAGCAGGGTATTTAAGCTTACTTGTTCTGCTTCTGGTACAAGGTCGCAAGTGCATCAAGTTCACGGGCTACCCGAGGGTGTTCAGCTCCATATGCATTTTCAGAGATTTCCAGTGCCTGTTTATACAACTGCTCAGCATTTCCAAACTTCTTCCACTGAACATACACTCCTGCTAGCTGGTGAAGCGACTGTGCCACTCTTGGGTGGTCTGGATCCAGTGCAGTCTCTCGAATCTCCAGAGACCGCTGCAAAGGAGCTACAGCCTGTAACAACCAAGGTCAAAGTACGATGGCAGCTGGCAGCATCATACATGCTACAATAATTTAACAACTGCAATAGAAAGTACACACTGAGCTCTGCTTCATTTGCCTTTTTGCTGTTACAACAATCTCTAAACATACTTACCTGACTGAGAAGACCTAGGTCCTTAAGAAACCGTCCCAGGGTCTCATAAAGATCAGCCAGGCAGATCATACTTTCCTCTCCCTCACAGTTTTTCTCATATTCTTTCAGAGAGTCAAAATACTCAGCTGCCATAGAGCTCTTATCTTTCCCAACCAGCTGCCAGTAACTCAGCAATTCTGCAAAATGTCCCCTGTTTTAACAAGGAAATAAGAATCTCATCTTATCTCTGATACCCCTCTATTCAGACTGACACTAGCTTAGAAAAACAGGGCCATATGCACAAATGTTGTCTTTACGCTACAGCATCTACAGAGACAATCCATGGAGACTAATGCTATTCAACAGCAATATTTATCCCTTTACCAACCCCCAGGTGTAACAGAATAGAAAAAATGGATTAATAATATGAAAACAGCATTTAGCACTTCAGCCTGTTATTTAAGTGCTTTTAATCTGTATCTGTCACTTTCTCATTTATACTGACAAAAAATTACTTTGAAATGTTTATAATCCCCAAAGCAGTGGCTACCTTTGTACCTTTTGTAAAGGTTTTGGGATACAAAGAGATTCAAAAGACACTTGTGTAGCTTTTGCTTATCACTCTGCTGTTGGAAGAGCCAGGGAAGTTCATCTGCGCTTCTCCAAGTCACTCGGTCTTGACTATTGAAAGAAAAAAAATCAAAATTAAAACCCCAAGAGGCCTAACAGAACTTGTCAATTTGACATGAAAACTAGGCAAGTACACAATTGCCATACCTGAATGTCTAAATGGACAGATTACTATAAGACCTACATACTCCATTTTCTTGCATCTTCATTTTAATTTCATCTCAGAAGGCACTGGAACCCTCAGGCACTCCACAGGAAGCCGCTTCTCCATCCCATATGGGCTAATGTGTGCCTGCCAGCAGGACTGCAGCCCTACAGCAGCCAAGTGTCCCTTTGTGGCTCCTTTGTCTGCCATGCTGTGGCTCTCCTGGCTTTCGGCTACTCAACAGTGGATGCTCAGAGGAGCAGTAAGCAGCAGCCCAAAACTGCGACGCACTAACTCAGGATGTAAATGCAATCAGTCTGCAAGCTGGATATGAACTTGTCGATGTTCAGCTGTCCTACTGGATCTCCTCTTACATATGTGCCAACTGCTTGCTGAACACTAGTGGTCTCCTGATTCAAGTTCCAAGCAACCTCAAATTTCCTAGCATTTACTGGGAGTTAAAAATCCACGTGGGGTCAGGTACAAAATAACTGATATGGTATAAATTCATGCCCTATATTTTCACCTTATAACTTTATTGTTATCATAGCCCATTGCCCTTCACAGTCCTCATTCTCTTCCAAGATTAAAAAGCAACACATCAATAAAACTTCTAAACTGACGACTAGGCTTTGCAGAGTTATTTTGCCATAAAATTTACTAAACTCAGTCAAAGAAGGAATATGAAGAAAACAAAAGTATCTATGAGGCAATTTAGCACTTCTGGAGGAATTCTGACCTACCTTAACTGCATGGTGAAATACTCCACTAGTTTTTGTCTGTAGGCAGAAATAACATTTTCACCTTCTTCCATATACTCTAGTTTCACCATCTCCCAAGCCTGAAAGTAAGTATAATTAAAAGAAAGGGAATGCATACAATTTGTTTAAGTGCCGATGATACACAGAGTGTTATGCAAGATGAAACACACCTTATTTTATATAATGAAAATCTCTCAATGACACAGGCACTACAAACAGATTGTCTTATATTAGACCAAAGCTCTGGTTATTCAGGTAATATTCCTTTCTCCTTCAATTCTTCTTGTGTTTTTTTTTGTGGAACCATTTTTTTCTAGGACACATGGAGTTAAGAACTAATAGATCAGAAATTTATGAAGATCTGAAAGGTCAGATTTTCAGCAATATTGGTATCACAGCTCTAGTAATTTTCAAGGTGATTCTAAATCAGACCAGATGTTAAGGAGAATGGATGAGCAAACACATCAAAGCCTACCTAGGTAACAACAGAACTTATCTAAAAACAGGGGTTGGCATTGGCAGGGGCGGAGGGGAGTTTCACTTGCACGTGTTTAGAATTACCTGGAGGTGCTGGAACTTCAGCAAACCACAGCCATATGTCAGCAAACACATTTTGTGCAGGTTGTGAAGGAGCGAGGCTAGGACTGCAGAAGTCAGCTCAGGATAAAGCTCCATCAGCTCTGACTCACTCACACCGTTGTGGCTGACACCGATGACACAGAGGATCTACAGAGAGCAGAAAACATACTTTATGGTTAGCAATATTTGCTGCAGAGCTTAGTTACACTGAAATATCAAGAAAAATACTGTTTATTGCTGTGATAACTTCATAGCCAAAGGAAAAAAAAATCCTGCCTACACAAGCCCTTTCCCCCTTCTCAAAGAAGGGACCTCAGTGCTAATGGATTAATATTCTAGTAGATGTAGCACCAAAAGGGACACTCCAGGATAAACAAATGGCTTCTTAGACTTTCCTCTAAAACACTGGGGAAAAATAACTTCATTATCATGAGGAACTTCCATCTAAGTAAACTATGATGAAGGTTGTTAATGTTGCTATTACCAAAGAAGTAGCAATTACTGAGTATCATGTTCTAATAAGAAAAAAATGTTTCACACAAGAGAGAAACTCTGCAACTGTAGGAAGAGAAGTCAATAATGTAATAAGCAGTGCCCTGTATTCACAAGATACTATGTTTTGACTGCATTTACTATGCTCAGTGTAGTTAATCACCAGATCAGGGCAGTGATCAGCAAGGAAGTGCTAACTCTATACCACATGATAGTGAGAAAACTCTGCTTTATTTTGTGAGACAACAGCTCAGTTTATATTTAACACAAAGCAGTTATATGTTCTATAGTTATGGAACCGAAATAATTAGATTAATAAAATTGTCCCTTCTATACTGATAATACACACTAATCTCTGAATCATAAATATGAACCAATACTAACTTATATTTACTTTTAAGTTAAGAAATACTCTTTACAGGGAAGAGTATACATTACCTGCAGAAACAGTGGTGCATTCTCTGCTTACCTCTCTCAAAAGACCTTTCTCTTTATCACTCTGCAATGATTCTTGAATTGATCTCAGAACAAGCCTGTACAGTGACACTGTGTCTTGACATTGGCAACACTGCTGAAGGATTTCATCAATATTTCCTGTATTTCCAACACTGAGCAGGAGGATAAAAAGAGCAAGGTTTAGCATATTAAGTTTGGCTGAGTAAGCTGGAATTGAAACTACTGAAGAGCTCTATCTCAAAAGGGCTCTGGATTCCTACTGGGTTCAAAAGGTGCACAGCACCTGGTGAGATTAAACACGGAACAGGTGAGTTCCAGAACCCACTTTCTGTCATATTGTCTGATTTTTCTAAATAGCTGCAACATTTTATTGTATAAAAGAAGTAAATTGTAGTGTTCTTTCCTCCAGCAGGAGTACAAAATAAGAACATCAGGTTGGATAAAGATAAAACCATACGCTGCTGTTTCATTTAATGCATTAACAAAGTATGTTTTCAGGAGCAATTAAGCCTTCTAAAACATAAAACAGAAACAAAAACAATGAAAATCAGTCACCCAGAGTAAATTATCTATTAGTGTATCATCTTCTGGGAGTCTCTTAACTAAAAATGCATCTTTTTCAACAAGATGAAGTCTAGGTTAACAGTAAGCCAATGCACTTATTAAGTATTCTCTTTCACAAGAGGGAAGACTAATTTTCTCCACAGCAGGAATTATAAGGCTAAGTACCATATGCAGGAGGTTAAACTAAACAGTTGTTGAACTTCCTTTTAACCTTAAAAATCTATGAGGCAAGCTATCAACAAACACAACACACCCAAAGTAACTGTTTAACAAAACAATACCAACACTCTCCAAATACTTTTAAAAAGCCCTGGAGCAAGTGACATACCCAGAAAGAAGAACAACATTAAAAAAAAAAATAAAGAGAAGAGCTGAAAAAAGATACAACTATTTGGAATCACTTATTATCAAAATGGTGACTGTACACTCTCTGATTTCTCTTCCCATTGCATTCAGTCAGTGAAGGGGGAAAACTTTGCATACTTCTCCACTGTTTTTTCTAAACAAGATTCATTCCATGCTAAACGAAAGTATTTCAAAAGGCTAAGAAACCTGCTTTTAAAGTCTTCTAATCAAGTGATGAGCATAATAATTTCCAGAACAACTCAACTTACCAAGCAATGGTTTTGCCCAAGAGAGTGACATACAAAGCATTGCAAGTTGTGGCAGAACGACAATGTCTCTCAAGCTTCTTCTCCTACAACATTTTAAATAAAATCTGTGAACCGATGAAACTTACCAAGCAAATAAAACATGCACTGTTTTACAAGAAAATAAAAGTTCTAGATATTCTTCTGTCTGTAACGTCTGAACACTAAGACATGGTAACTAGTCCACAAAATACTGCACATTTTTCTAGCTCTAGGAGCATATGAGTGAAAGTTTCCTTTTGAATTTAAGATGAAGAGTTAGGATCTAACGTTATATCTCAAAATGAGGATTATTTTACAGAATCAGTCTCAATGTCAAAGGTAAAATACTGTTTTCCCCATTCGGCCAATCATTATTACATTACTATGCAGTAATAATTAATTAAAAATAATTAAACCTTCTAGTATGCTAAAATAAAATAACACATTTACAGCAATATGTGCAACTGCACTGTTTATGTGTTAAAAATTTATGCTGCTCCATCTGTGTTTCCATGCTAGGAGCCATGGCTCCTTGAGCATTAGTATTTAGTTAGCTAAATACAATACTTTCTTTTGGCAGCTGGGCTTATTTCATCTTCCCATGTTTTGATTAAAAGTTATACCAGAGTAAGGCACTTTAGAAAAACTATAACAGACATACCTGCTCTTTAGTCAATTTAACATTTGCAGAGCTACATTCTGCACTAATGAGAGATTTAACATCTTTGAAATTCAGTGGATCAAGATGAAGAGTGGGCCATAACCTTTGGTAAGAGAGAACAAAGTCATATTTAAACCTTATTAAATAGCACACAAAAGGAAAAAAAAAAGGTATCACAGCTCCAGAGCTTTTTAAAGATTTATATCAAAGCAGTAATTGAAGCTGTTCCCTGCTACTATGAAATTCTAGTTTTCTCAAGTAAAATTTCCACTTTTAACCTTATCCTGAATCTACATCATGGTACTGGGGTTCTTGATGTGCGTCTGACTGCACTTAATATCATCCTTCATACAGTCGTGTGGATATCCATCACAGTAAAACAGAAATCTGATTGTCCAACAGCTAAAATCTGTCATTGCAGCTACAATAGAGAAGCTCTCATTTGTCTCACAGGTTGCAAAATCATACCCTCTTAAATCTCCACATCTTGACAAATCTGTCTGCTCTTCAATGAGCAACTGTGATTTAAAATAATAATTCTAGCCCAGGCTACTTTGAAACATCTCAGAAATATAACATACCTCCAAGCCTGTGGACACGTTTCTACATTCACTGACACAATCACTCTCACGTTCACTGGCAGTGGATCTATCAACCACTTCATATGTTTCTCAGCTTGCTTAAAAACAAATTGAGGTTGCTTAATACAAAGATTGTTGAAAACAATGCCAGAAGTTAATACATTCCATTAACAGCACAACTCAATGAAAGGAGTCTTAAATTCTCCAGTGTCCTTAAAAATTGTTCACGGTCTGGTTCTTGAGACAGTACTAAATGATCCAATTACAAGTATCAGCACGCCTATACACTACATAAAGCAGATAGAACACTATTGCTGAAATGTTCGCCTCCTAAAAACAAGGCTATTTACAAGCCTGATGAATCAGCTCACAGCCTTGAATCTTTGGATAAGTAATGTAACCAAACTGCTCAAAAATTAAAGTGTTAAGATAAATTTAAAAGAAAAAAAACCAAACAATCCAACATAAAATTTATCTACAAAAATAACTCAACTGCACTTTTTACAACACAGTTTTTTATACGTTCTCTTCAGAGCAAAGGAAACACTAACATTTCTGTTACATAGCTATGGCTAAACCTATTACAATAGTCAAGATTTCCTTTAGATTGACAAATGACAAATACTTTGAAAACATACCTGTATTTGGTCAATAGAATCAATAATTATAATAATGCTGCCATGATGGCGTGCAGAAAGTTTTTCCAGCCAACGAGGAAATTCTTCCAGAAGTTTAGCCGGATCAAAAGTCAGAGGTGACACTAACCAAGAGTGTTGCATAAGCTGCAGAATTACAAACATATACAAGAAATTCTACCTTAAAAGTCAGGTAGGACAGTTGAAAGAAGTCCTAAGAGGAAAAAAACCACCAACAAGAAGAAACAAACAAAAAACCCCACCTGATTTTGGGGCAATTTCTTTAGTCAAGTTCACACACAAATCTTTCCTTCCAGTATATGCAGAACAAAGAACATTTACTGAACTCAGCATGTAAATTCTAGAGAGATACCCTGAGTTTACACAATGGACAAGAAATTTGGAGACTTAAAAGACTTAAAGTTGCACAGGTTAAATAGGCAAACTTCTAAAATACATGAGAAACTTGCAAGGATAGCACAACCGATCTCATTTTTCTAAAGGTTTTAGTCCTGTAAGGTCCTTAGCGCCACCCTGTGATGGAAAAAGAAAGCTCAGCCCTGGCACAAAAAGATTCTCCTCTTACTCCCCACATATTTTGCACACAATTAAAAACAAATTAACACAGGAAAGAGACTAGTCTAGGAACAATATGGTGCCAACTGGTCCAACACAGCCTCAGGTTCGTAAACACATAGACAGAAGAGGTACCACCTGCCCCTCTCATTGGCCAGATGGCAAGGAATTTTGGAAGGAGCTTATGTGGTTTTATAAGTCATCAATATAGGTCACTGGAAAGGAAACTGCTAATGTCAATCTATTATGAATATCACAGAGATGCTATTTAATTTATCTATATTTAGTGTATGGGATCAGATTCCCCCCATTCTGTAATGCCTTACATTTCATAGACTCACAGGATAGTTAGGATTGGAAGGGAGATTTAAAGATCACCTAGTCCAACACCCTGCAATAAGCAGGGACATCTTCAAGTAGATCAGGTTGCTCAGAGCCCTGTCCAATCTGAACCTGAATGCTTTTCTACTTTCCACTGATGTAGAAAAATCTGCAGAGAATTTTATCTTTTGACATGCACTGGCACTTCCCAAAGCAAGAGGCGATGCAGGGTATGTTAATGCAGCATACCTTCAAAGTGAGGCGTTTAATTATCAGTGCAGATTCTGAACTAGTAGACATGGGCCTCCCAACAAAGTGATAAAGAATTAGAGTGTTTGGTGAATGCTTCTGTTGTAACTGAATCCTAATGACAAAAGAGAAGGAAAAAAAAAAAAAGACTCAACAGAGTGTAATTGTGCAAATATATCTCAAACAAAAACCATCAGTTTTGTCAAAGGAGATACAGTATTTTAGCTAGAGGTGCTTCATGTTTATCTTACAAAATAGGAAAGACATTTCCTGAGCTATAATTGAATTTTTAATATCAGATTCCATTTTTGCTCTCCCCGGTACCGACAGCAATTAACAAATGCCCTTCCTGGCACTGGATAGTAACTCCTTAGAGGCAATGACATCATCGATTGCTTTTCATTGCCAGCAAATTTTGTCATAGCATACAAGTGACCACAAAATACATTTCTATGGTACATCATTAGGATTTGTCCTTTATTTTGGTTAAAAGACTTCAGAGGACCCCTCTTGTGTATCAGAAAAGGGCAATATTATTCAGCTACCAAAACCACATAGTCATGCTGTGCAAAGACAGTTGTAAGGTGTTGCAGCTGCAGTCAGGTAGATGTTAAAAGCAGTCCAGATGGAATTAGCTATTCAAATATCACAAATCTTTCCAGGATGTTTCAGTAACTACAGTGCACTGTAAATGTCCCATTTTTACCTCTAATTAGACTGATACAATATTTGAAATACAATGCTTTCTGATTAAATTTCATTTCATTTATTAAAAAAAAAAAAAATTTAAACTACCATTTTGACAGAAGGAGAGATTTCCCAGAGCCTGGTCCTCCTGATACAAGCAGCGGTGGAATTGGTGCTGGTGCTGCTACTAGGTCATTTAGACGTTCAAAATACTATAAAAAAGAAACAATCATTATAAATATTCCATTGTTCAAGGCAGAAATACAGCATCTGGTATTGCAAACCTTGTAGATTCAAAATGCATGTACTGATTTATTAAGGTAAAGGAATAACTACTGAAATGCAATACAAAGGAAATACAAATGGAAAAAAATGGTGTAAGGAAACACTTAACAGAATTTATTATCTTTTATTTAAACAGTGTAAAAAAATAAACATTTTTTTCATTTAACATGGAACCTTCAGTGCTAATAGATGGGGTTAGTGTCAATATAGCAAAAGCAACAGGGTACAATGTTTGTTCAGGCTTCCTTGCCCTCTCTTTCCCCAAACTACTGCACTGCACTGGATATGATTGCCAAGACAAAGCCTTCAAAGTTGGCATTTGCCATAAACGATATTTTGGAACACTAAGCACACACAACAAGGCCTTCTTTCACCACTCACTTCGACTCATTTGGACATCTAAGAATGTTGTAGCAGATGACAAAAAAACCCCAAGCCACACCCATCATCTGCTTGAGAGAAATATTTCGTCTTCAAAATAAGAGGCACATTAAGATATAGATTGGTATTTTTTCCTTAATGTTCTGAAATTTTATTGCTCTAGAATATGGTAAAGATGGTGCAGTCCTCCAAACCATCACCAGTGGTGATGTACACCAGTGGTGACCAACAGCAGTGAAGTAAAAGAACATATTATGCTAGTAAATAGGGACACTAAGAATTTAAATACAGTAATACAGAAACTGCATATTTATGTTACATTATAACATCAAAGCAGGTTGCCCAAATAAGCTGTTGCACCACATTTTGTGACAACGTTAATGTCTATCTTCCTACATTGATTATACCTTCCCTGTTCCTGACACTCACAACTTACAATGTTTTAAAAACTTTATTTCCAGTAATAAGTACTGAGCTATTCAGAAGCCTTCTACTTCAAAGTTTCCTACGTTCTTCTTACATGGCTGCAAGATGAGATGAAATCTTTTCATTAGTCATCTCCTAAAGACCTAAATCTAGGTGTCAATACAGAGATTGGCTTTCCTTAGGGAAAAAGAAAATAAAAGAAGGAAAAAAAAAAAAAAAAAAAAAAAAAAAAAAAAAAAAAAAAAAAA